>CAWVNO010002474.1:0-20000 GCA_963930645.1 Salticus scenicus | reverse complement strand
TTTTTTTTTTTTTTTTTGGCAACAATTAAATTAATGGAACTCACAGATATTTTGGAGCAACTTTAATAAAGGTCTATAATTAACAAATAACTGCAATAAAACAATATTGTGACAATAAATTGAGATAAAAACTATCCTATCTCTCAAGTTGGACCAAACTGCACACAGTGTGCAAAATTTCATTAAAATCGGTTCCTTGGTTTAGGAATTTACCCCGGACAAACATCGTGACACGTAATTTATATATATATACAGATATTTTTTCATTAAATAAATTTAAAACTCTAAGTTTGGATCCCTAAACCAAAAATTTATTTATTTATTTATTTTTCAAAAGATTGCTTTATAAAGCTAAAAAGCGACAATTTCAAAGAGTAATGCTCAAAAAACAGAATGAGAAAAACTTCATTTTTTATGAGATATTCTCATAAAACGAAGCAACGAAAATACCATTAGAAAACAAAGAAAGAGAGGGGGAATCGCACTGATATACAGCCTGAAGTAAAAAAGACAGATTTTACTCAAATTTGATTTATTTCAATAATTTTCACTCAATTAATGGTTAACGTCCATGATTTTCAGTAAGCGAATTCGCTCACACATTTTAATAGAGCATATTAAATTACATTAATAATTAATAACAATAAAATAAACAATGGGTACACTCATTTCTTACATATTTCAGAGCTAAATTAATGGCTATCATCCCTCCAAAGCTGAACCCGATTATAATGGCTTTCTGTATATGTTGGTCATTCATAAATTCCAGCACGTCATCACTAAAGCTGTTGAAATCCATTTTGTCTGTTCGTGGACTTTCACCGTGGTTTCTAGCATCCAGTAAGTAAGCCTATAACATAAATGTACAATAAAACAAAATTACACATATTTGAAATGAGGGAAATTTGCATGTGGATTTAAAGTGGTGGATTAAATAATGTCTCAAATTACGTACTAGCAGGATTTGCCCGCTTCGTTGGTCATTATATTGAAATGAATTCTCAAAAATTCATATCATTAATAATTAAAAAATAAATAAATAAAATAAATCAGTCAAAATATAAATTAAAGTTCCCACTACCTTCGGTAGCGGTTTTCTTCCTCGCCCCGCGTCGAATCTGAAGCCTTAATACCTTCCGCAGTGCCTTACCTACTTTTTACTCCCCCTCCCTCAGACTCAGAAAACTTTGGGTAGCCCCTGCCTGCCTGGGCACGGCCAAGCTTAACGTGTTCGATGCTAGTCCGCCGGAGCGAAAAATCGCCAGATCACTGCATGGTAGCTGTCTACAACCAGATAGTTGTCTAGTCTCAACATAGAATGAGCTGTGTCCGATGGCTCGTTCAGACTTCGATCATCATCCAGGGAAGACTGCAGGCTCCTTCTTCAAAAGGCAACAACGTGACATATATGGCACAGCTCAGGAGAGGCATGGTTGCTACACTCGGTAACAAAAGTGTCCGAACACTAGCAAAAATTCCTATGTAAAAAAAGTACACTTCATAGGGTTTTGTTAAATAAATCCTTGTTGAATCCTGTTCTTAGTCAGTGTAAGAACATGATTCGATAAGGATTTATTTAACAAAACCGTATGAAGTGTACTTTTTTTACATAGGAATTTTTGCTAGTGTTCGGACACTTCTGTTACCGACTGTACTTCTGCTTCTTGAACACAAATGCTCGACTGGCACACCACACCTTCAGATTGCAGAAGGCGGAGACGCATAGACACGCTCCTAGATGCATAAAATTTTGAATAGGTGCACAACTAGCTTTGGAGCCAAACACTAGGGAAAAACAAGGAGATTTTGAATTTTGAACAGGGGGGATACGCATGGGGAGCCGTAATAGATAGTTGTGCACTGAGAGTTACACCGAAAAAGGAGGCCTATGAAAAGGGGGGAGGGGGGGCTAGAATCGTAAAATGCTGAACGACAAGCAAATCAATGAGCTGAAAAAAAAAATAAGAAGAATTTGAATACTTGCCACTGTGGGGTAGAAAGAAATATTTTGGCGTGCATAGTGGTTATTTTTGAAGTGGCTGGGCCTAAAAATACTGCCCCTCCCTCGCGGGTAATGTTGAAAGTTTTGCAAAATTCCCTCCCATTAAAGTGCATATTGCGAAAACTTAATTAACACCTTCACATCAAAAGTCACCATTCTAAGTTAATCTGGAGTATATTTAAGCTTGAAAACGTGTTTTTTTGTCTCCTTCCCGCCCCAGAGCGGAGGGGAGTCGGTAATTTAACGAAATCACTTTATAGTGCATCTTGCATACACATACCTAACCAGACATAAAAAAAAAAAAAAAATCGAGATTCTGAGATCATTCGAAGCGGAGTTATGTTTTAAAACGTGTTTTTCCCACCACCACCACCCCTCCCTTGCTCTTAAAGGAGGGACAGGGAAGGCAATTTTGCAAAATCTCTTTATAATATGAGTTAGATACATATAACCGACCCACGCATCAAAAATTTCTTTCCTAATTTAGTGCAGAGTTATACATGGTTATATGTTCTTTGTCCCCCCCCCTCTTCCCAAGAACGGTTGGGTGGAATTTCACAAAATTCCTTTGTCGTGTATGTGTGTTGAGTACGCGTAATCAACCGATATGTCAAAAAATCGCTTTTCTGAGGTAATTTGGAGCAGAATTACTCTTAAAAACGTATTTTTGCCCCCACCCTTGGGAGGGAGAGTGAAATTTCGTAAAACTCGTTGATAGTGCGTGTTCGGAACGCATTACCAACCCACATATAAAAATTAGTCTTACTGAGATAATTTGAAGCAAAGTTATGCTTGGAAACGTTACAATAAGCTACCGAAGTGATGACGTCACTGGCCCTTTCTGGGCACACACCAATGACTCTCGGACCAATTAGTTCCCATTGACTCTCGGACAATGACCAATCAGCATGGGAACTTACTGGTTTTTTAACAACGGTCCATATTGCGCATACAATTTTTAAAGCTGCTTTAAAATGCTCCATTTTGTAAGGGTAACTGCGAAAGTGGTTAAAAATTTTCAGTGTTTCCCCCCGAAAAAAGAAGGATTTAAGACCAAAATGGCTATTTGCAACTAAAAGAGATGGATTTATTACAAATAAAAACAGCAAAGTAAGTTTATTTTCCTTTTTCTCTTATAACAGTTTCACTTTTTTTTTTTTTTTTTTTTTTTTTACTTATCGATATAATAATAAAGAAAGGTTTACACCTGATATATCCATTAAAATAGTTACATATAAAATGCAAATAATAATAATAATAATAATAAATATCAATTTATGTCTAAGTATTTAAAATTTAGAGATTTGTTTAAAATATTTTTAATCATTAATAACATAACATTTAAAATAGTAATAATTTTCTTCTTTTTATACTTTATTATCTATATATTTACACTTCAAATTAGCAACTTGCATATAATTTTAAAATGCTTTTTTGTAGGATAAAATGTAATATTTTCATAAATGTACTTGGTTAGTTCATACTGTAATTTTGCATTTATACGTATGTATGTAAATAATACTACAAATGAATAAATTTCATTCGATATCTGTATGACTATGAATAAACAAATTATTGTTGTTGGATTATAATTATTTTAATTCTCCACGATGTAATTAACATTAATATTTTTATTAACATTTTTCGAACAATTTATTATATAATATTTAAATTCCCCCCCTTTTTTGTAATAATAATAATAATAATAAAGCTGCAAATAAACAAATTGTATCTTCTTTTATTTTATTTTATTTCTTTAAATGATGAATAATGTAGTTTTCACCTTTATTCTTTTGTTTAATAATTACTTATATAAATTACCGCACATAAGCAACATGCCTATGATACTTTTTTTAACAACAATTTATTCAAATTATTTTTTAATTCATAGCTCAATTAATTGGAATTAATGTAAAATTACAAACTTGAACTTCTTTTCTTCAAATTCTTTTAATAATAATAATTAATAATTTAATACTCTTTTAAAACCTTTTTATTTTATTTATTTATCTTTTGTTTTGTTCATACTTAATAAGTCCTATAGAGCATTCTATAAAATTGGAAAATTTAGCTGTTAAAGTAGTCTTGATCATATACTTCTCTCTAGTTCCATACATATAACATGCATTACCAACATAACCGATATTTGTTTACACAATTTATCTTCAATTTTCATTTGTATACATACTGATTATTTTCAGTGTATGTATAATATACTGAAAATCAGAAATTCAATTTTTAAATGAATATATATTAATTTAAACTGCAGTTGTAAAGTAATATTTATATTTTTTCTTAATTTAAGTTAGTGAGTAATTTAAGTAAAATTTTGGCAAAATATATACAATGTTTACTTTTCGCAAAATTCACATTTTATAAGAAAAATTTTGAAAAATGAATTGTTTAAAATATACTGGTAATTTTAAGTAAATCATGGATATTATAATAATGAATTATAATATCCATTGTATTATAAAATTATTATAATTTTATATTTCGGCAGCAGGAAGTTGCTTATGATCAAACATTAGGAGGCAGGGGGGGGGGGGGGAAGACTAGAATAAAGCAACAAACAACAACATCTTAAAAGTTCTGTATTATTATTTTATGTTATATTATTTAAGATTAAAAATATTTTAAACTGATTCCTAAATTTTAGAATTTATAAGTAAATTCATCATTTTTTGTGTTTTATATGTAACTGTTATTAATGTGCATATAACATATAAAAAATTTCTGTCGTTAATATAGCGATAAGTTAAGAAAATTACTTTGTAGAATTGTTATAAGTGAAAAATTAATGTACTTAGTTATTTTCATTTGAAATGAATACTTCTCTTTTAATTGCTGATACCCATCTTAATCAAACATGTTTTTCTCTTAGGAAACAATACACCGAAACTTTCGATTAGACATTAAATGAAAATGACTGAAATAAAATCTTTATAATAAATTTACCCAAGCAATACTAAAAGAAAATTACATTTTACTGACATCTAGATATTTTTTCCTTTTTCTTTCTTTGTAAATTTAGAAAAAGAGAATATTTAAATGAAAAGTAAGTATATTTGCTACTGTGTGACAAACAATCTGAAATAATATATGCTTCAAAAAATTTACTTTTCAGTAGCAAAATGTATCATTTAATAGACGTTTTTCTTATTTGCAAAACTTTGTAATAAATCTGAAATAATTCCCCCCCCCCCCCAATAATATTAGTTTATTTTTAGATTGAAATAACTAAAAATGTGTATTTTAGTTAAATATATATATTATTAAAACTAACCATATTTACATACATGCATATGTATAGTATAAATCAGAATATTATATAAGGAAAAGAAAAGAAAATTTTTATCACATCAGTAAAAAGAAAAAAAAATGCTCTGCCGTTGCTCTATTTATATTCTTTTTAAATGTGTGTATTAGTACTTAATTACAAAGTACAGATATTCTTTTGGTATCAGCTAAACTGATAGTTATTTTAATTTTCTGTGTAACCCCGAGTCTACTGACGTCATCAATGGTTGAAATGGCTTTGTGTTTCGAGGGTAACGGTTGGATATACGTAAATAAGCCACACACTAAAATTTGTGGTCTCAGTTCCTATGGATTTCTCCGGACAAATTTTACCCACTTGGCGGGTCTCTATATTTAATGGAAATTCTTTTCTATATCGCTATATAGACAAAAAAAAATCAATTGAAATCGCTTAAAAGCTTGCTTCGTGTATGTGTCACTATTGCATGCGACAATGCCATACCAGTGGACTTCCACTTTTGTGCTTATCAGATAACAATTTCGAAACAGACAGTGTCGAAAAAATTCAAATAGCCCTTTTTACTTTCTCTTACCCATAAGGTAAAGAAAGTATTATTTTTGGGTCAAATTTTCGAAAGCGAGTTTTTGTTATATTTACACGTTTTAAGATCCCCTGAATCCGAAAATCATGTTTTTAGCGGTTGGTCTGTGCGTGTGTCTGTCTGTGTGTCTGTCTGTTATCAGCATATCTCAAGAACATGTCTCATGTAGAATATGGGAGGGAAATCATTCACTGTTCATTTACAGGACTACACAAAAGGACTAGATTATAGTGCGACAATAGTTGAAAATTGATGGAAGTGTATTTCAGGTTGTGCCGTGCGTTATTACTATAGGAATTTATTTAGGTGCACCATTTAGCCTGTACATAACCTTCAAAAGGCATACATGGCTGTAAATATTTAAGCGATAACATTCTTTTTTATTGTTAGTAGAAGTGCTTTATTATAATATTTTATCATGTCCTGGAAAGTTGCTCAGGAACTCAAATGAATTCCTCGTAGACATATGGTAAATAATATATGTTCTAAAGCTAAATAGTCATAGCTTTTTTTTTATTATTATTTACACGTTTTGAGGCTTCCTGATTAACGAAGTCAAATTTTTAACATTTGATCTTTGTCTGTGTCTTTTAGAATAACTTAAAAACGAATAATTTTAGAAAGTTGTCTGAATAATTTTATGTGCGCTTTTAATTTTAACAACAGATTTAAATTGTATATAAATGTACGTGCAGATATACAGAACTAGTTATCATATAAGACTCTTTCGAAGTCTAATTTGAATTGTTTTAACATAGGTTAGGTTTACATATCAGTTCACGTTATCTTACCTCTTAATCTCCAACTTATACTTAAAATAAATAATATGCATATTATTTATTTTAAACTTATTTACATATGAACAACACTATACGTACTGTATATAATATTTAATTTCACGTTATTTCCTATATTTGTCCGATCTTTCCGGTCTACCATGAAGACAGCAATTTCATGCCAAATATAATATTACAATATGCTATGAGACAACTAACTTTTTGTAGGTATATGTATTTCATAGTTAGTTAATAGCGGTTGGCATACAGAAAAATAAATAAATATTTAGCCTGATCGTGGTACAGGCTTATTATAGCTCCCCTTGGTGGCGTTTAAATTTGTGTCACCATTTTAAACAAAAATACATAATTTATGAGATTAATGTTTCTGTTTCTTTCTTTCTTTTTTTTTTTTTCTTCTTTTTCTCAATATTTCATAATTTATTTGTTTATATTTTTTATGGGCTACTTGGCTTAAAGTGGCTGTCGTGAAATTAAAAAAAAAAAGAAAGAAAGAAAGAAAAAAAGAAAAAACTATCCTGGATTATGAATAAGTAAAGCTCTTTAATATAATGAGGAATTAGCTTTCATGCCTAATGTACTATTCGTGCCAGTAAATAAATAAATAAAAACACTACTAAAAATAAATCTAAAAGTTCAAGTATGTTAAAAAAGATTATGAAACAAAATTTGAGAAAGCATGTTGGATTTTTATTATTATTATTTAATTTTGATAATGACTTCATTTCGCCATATGCCTAAGGAAATTTAGTATTTAGCATTTTTTTTTTTTTTTTAATTATCATTCGCGTGAAAATATGGTTTATTATATGTCGAAAAAAAAAATTAACTCGTAAGCTTTTTTAGCAACAATAAAAAAAAAGAAAAAAAAAAAAAAAAAAAAAAAAAAAAAACTAATTTTAAAGCTTTTTTCTGGTAGAAATATTCATATTACATAGAACATATGATATAGATAACGTTTTGCTCCCCCCTCTCCCCTTGGGGACTGAATTTCTAGAATTCAAAAAATTGATTTTTAAGTATTCATGTTAGCTACATTTTAAGGCAAAATTTTTACAGATATCTATTTTTTGTTTGTGATATAAACGTATTTGTGAAATCACGTTTTGCCCCCTGTCTCCTTATAGGGACCAAATTTCTAAAATTCCAGAAATTGGTTTTTAGGTATTTAAGTTAGCTACATTTTAAAGCAAAATTTTACTGATATTTGTTTTTTTCTTTGAGTTATGAAGGTTTTTTGTGAAATCACTTTTTGCGCATGTGGAATCACATTATGCCACGCACATCCTCTTGTGGACCGAATTTCCAAAATTCCAGAAATTGATTTTTAAGTATTTGTGTTAGCTATGTTTTAAAGCAAAAATTGTGCGGATATCTGTTTTTCTCTTTGAGATATGAAAGTCACACCGAGCATTTATAAGGTAGGTGAGCCAAAAGTGGTCAGTGTCCCTAAGGTAGCCCACCCCTAAAAAAAGATTTAATTTAATTTTCTATCACAAAATGGTGCTGCTGCATTGTAAATCATGTATCTTAAGGTTATTTGACTGAATTTGAAGAGATTGCCTTGATCGACCGCCATTGTGTGCAGTAATTTCACTTTAGAGGGGTAGTCGTTCTAATTTCTTAGGTAAGACGATATTTTAATTTACATGTGTTCAAGTTCTTAAAACTTTGAGCTGTGATATGATATGTTTTGTGAAAATTTCTTTCTTTCTCTTTAACCGCATTAACTTCATTTCTAATAAATTTATCAGATTAAAAGTTAATGTCGTGCAAATGGCGATCCTATGCATATTCTCAAGGTGGCCCAGATATCCGGCAACCTTTGAACACATGGACCAACTTAGCAATTAAGTGCGCAGATTAATGTAATAAAGGTGACTTTCGAAAATTCTGCTTAAATATCTGAAAAAACTTATTATCATTTATTCTCCAACAATTTCCACATTATTGAGAATACCAGAGATCTCCCAACAGAAGTCAATGAATTCCAGAATACAAATCCTGAACTATTTTGCACAAAAGGCCTTCGAAAGTTTTTTTGTGTCAAAAGATAAGATGAATAAGGAGAAAAGCCAAAAAAGAGCGTCTTAAATACATTTTAAAAGTGCTTTCAATGTATGGGCCACCTTTGGAACACTACGCCAAGCTACTATTTTGAAATAGTATTATAAAAATATCTAAATTACATTTTACAATGAAAATTATACTTGACATATATAAGAGATAAGTGTCGTATTTTACGAAAAAACGGAGCCTCATACACCCAACCAGAAAATTATAAAAAATTATCAAAGCTTAACTATCCGCGATTGTAATGATCGATAGATGGCGCTTTTTCAGCTTTAGTTGTTAGTAAATATAATAGCCACGTTATATTTATTATTGTTCTATTTGTGTTACTACTTAATATTCGTGCTATAATTTCTCCGCCATTACATCATGGAAAATTGATTGCTCTTGGAAAAAATATTTCAGTTTATTCAAAGTTCCATCGGAAGTATATTTTTAACTGAAGTTGAACAAATATTAGTTTCAAATCATCTGATTAATACTTTACTTCCATTAGTCGAAGCAACTGAAGTTTTAAATTTGTCATTTGGAAATAAATGGAAGCTTAATTCTGGATTTATTGATCCTTTGGAGTTACACTGTAGCACACAACAGTATGTGTGTTATCTTTTTACCGGATTTATTCATTTTTATTCAATAAATATATGTGAAACTAAACATCGGCAAACAATGGCGTCTCGACGAAAACTGAAAGCTATATATGTTAATTGTAATTTCACCTTAGCCCGCCAGAGGGCGAGCATTTCATTACAATCGCGGATGGCCACCTTTGGTTCACCTACCTTAGTCCTCCTCCAAGGAGGACCCTTCCGTGGAGGATCAAAATTGTAATGGCATGTCTCCGGACCACCTCTAGGGGGTGTGTCCCAGACCGTCGCCAATTGCCCATCTGCGAAGCACTAGTGCGACGTAAAACCCAACCATCCATCCATCCTACCTTAGTCCTGGTTACGTTGTTGAATGGACTGTGCCACAGTAAACATTTTTACAATTTATGCGCCACCTGATGAAGAAATTTAAACTAATTTTCTAATAAATATTTTGTTACCTAAAAAAATCCCATGTCTTTCTGTACATTTCAGTGAAATACACATAGTGTTATGGTCAATACTTTTTGAATAATATATCTTTTATTTTTTTTCTGTGACTTTTGAATCACTCTGTACATTTAAGCATTTTATTTTATTAAATAAACTTAAGACTTTAATTTTCAATTTCTAAAAGAAATATTTAAATTATTTTATTGAAAATATTGCTAAGTAGGTTAATAGGCAACATGTTATAGTAACAAGTAAAATCCTGCATCACTCATAAGTTATGAAACATTTTCCTATATTTATAGAGGAAAATTATAGCCATTGTAAGCAATAGAGGAAAAATATAGCCATTGGTATAAACATCCTTGACTATGAATTTTCCAATTTAAAAATTTCGTAAGTCATTGGAAATTTACGATTTACTTCAGGGGCAGAATAGAGCAAAATTTCGCATAAACATCCATTTTAAGGGATATTTTTATTGAAAAGATGTAAGAATACTTTTAAAATATCGTTTAGGATACTGGCATCAACATCCCTGACTATGAATTTTTTAATTTAAAAATTTTGTACGTTATTTGAAATTTACGAATTACTTAACATGGCAGAATAGGGCAAAATTGAGCATAAACGTAGATTTTGTGGATCATAAATATATCAGACAAGTTCAAAATAACATTTATGATACTTGTTTGAGCAGGATTGACTACAAATATTCTAATAGGAAAATTTCGTAAGATTTTATCAACATAGCAAAATTGGGTGATATTCCATATAAATATGTATTTTGAGGATTATTGCATTGGAAATAGTAGCATGAAAACTAAACAACGGCATTGACCCTGATAAAATAAATTAATACGTAGATTAGAATAAGATAAATATATCAAAGTGAACGGTGGATAACCTATTAGGCGGGGATTTCATTCTGTTACTGTATCAAGCTTTGGTCAAATTCATTTCTTTTAATATGATTATAATATATCTTGCACTAGAAATTTACGAGAACATATATATGATGGGGAACCGAGCAGAGTCCACCTATTCCACATAGTTTTTTCTTTTTTTTTCTTTTACCTTTCTGTTAGTATTTTTTGATATAGCTGGTGCCGTATTTATCCATGTTCCTCGATGCTCAGTTATTCCATGGAGAAAAATGAGAGGTGAAAACTCCGGATACGTGGGACTTATTAATTCGAATGCTAGTTTCACCATTGTTCAGCTTCCTGTAAAAACAAATAAATGTGACTTAAGCATGACAATAGAGATCAGCAAGGAATCAAAAAACAAAATTTTTTATTGATTCTTACGCTGTAAGCTGAAACATTAAATCGTGCATATGTTTAGCACAAAAAATGTGTATGTGATTGTGAATAACGTGTGTGTCGTTGCGTGCATATTAAAATGTTTGTGCAATGCATATTTTTATATATGTATATTAGAGTGTCCCTTAATATGGATTTTTTTTTCTTCTTCTTCATTTTCTTTCTTAAAAAAAAAAAAAAAAAAAAATCTGATATGCATACCCTCTAATTTTATTTCTGTTTGACATTAAATAGTTTTTAACAAAGTATGAGCTTCCTGGAATAATATTAACACGTGCCGAATTGATGAATTCCTCGTCAAATCAGCACGTGTTAATATTATCCCAGAGAGCTTATATTTTGCTAAAAAGTGTTTAGGGACAAACAGAAAAAAAATAATCTGGTGTGTCACTCACACGACTTACCCTGAAATTTTTATTTTATGCTTTTCAGGGCTCCACAATAAAAATTTTACTGTTAAAAAATGTTTCTTTAGTTAAATTTTTGTTTTATTTTATTTTACTTATTTATTTATTTTTTAACAAAGAATAAAGTATGTATAGTCAGTAACTGTATTAAAACGAAAATTGTTACTCCTGCTTTAGAACTCCATTTTGCAGAGGGGTCTCAGCAGTAAAGCTAGTAGACTTGAGCTGATATTCTTCTCTCAAACCTGGTAGGCGTGAAGTACCGGATTCGATCGCAGATCGCACTCTTCCGTCTAGCTGTTTCTTAGTTTTCTACGTATTTCTCCAAAACTTTCGTAAATACGGCTAGGACCCTTTAGAAAGACTGCCCAAGGAGGTCACTCCCACCCAAGCCTAAATAATGCAGTGAATTGGCCTTAAATTCCACACTAACACCATTTTGTCGAGGTAAAGCATTTAGCTACAAAGTATGAGACTGTGAGTTCGGAGCCCATCAAAGCGAGTTACCTAAAAATCGCTTTTGCTAAAATTTATAGTGAATTTGTTAAAACTACGGTTTTTAATCTTTAAAAAATAAAATAAAATCAGTTAAAAGTCATCTTTTTTTTCTTATTAAAAAAAATTAAAGTTTGTTAAATAAATGAATAAATAAATAAAAGATTTGTCTGTTAAAAATACAGTTTTCTATTGAAACACCTGATGACAGTTTTCTTCTGTTACATTAATTATCACTGTGTCCTATTTGCTGCCAAAAACTCTCTGTAATTTGAGAAAATGCTCGTAATTTACGAAAAATTACGTTGTCAGAAAGTATTTTCTCAATTTACAGAGAATTTCTGGCAGCAAATAGGACATTTTTTTACAGTGTTTTTTTTTTTTTTTTTCACAGTGTAGATTGATTTATTACATTGCAAATAAAAGTGTTTAAAATAAGACATTAGAACAACTGAAAGGACATTTAAAACATGTAAATGTCTTAATATAGAGCTTAGACGTAATAGATATTTTAATTTAAGACATTTATGGTGCCTTAGTGGATTCACTGTAAATATTTCTTTTACTCAGACAGAAATGTACACAAAAATGTCTGAAACACGCAAATATGTGAAATTTCAAACAGAAAACGCATCTGAATTTTCAGACTATAGAAAACCAGACATTTGCATTACTTATCATATATTTCATATGGAATATACTTTAATAACATGATGCTTATTCTGTTTAAACTTCTTTCTACATTCAACAGATAGGTTCAATTTTATTTCATATAATAAGTAGTTAAACTATTTAAAGTATGTTAGCTTTATGAAATTAAATTTTAAGGAATAATACCCTAAAGATGTGTATAATATTTGTATGGAAATTTGGGTTAATATAATTTATAAAACAACATATTTGGACGTGAAACTTATTATTATTTCTTTTAATAAATAAATGAAGCTTTGTATTTAAAGTTTTCTCATATTAAAAGAAAAAGTTTTAATATGAACGTAGTAACTTGCAGCGAAGAAAGTGAATTTGTAAATGAACAATCGTCAATAATTTGTGCATAACTGTTTTTTATTTTTTATTTATTTCGATTTAAAAATTGTTTTCTTCCACATATTTACCTATGCCTAAATGTAAATAACAAATTTTCTGTTATTCATGTTCATAGTATGTGTTTTCTTTAAATATCAGTTTAAGGAAAGAAATCATTATCTGAACATCCAAGGCAGCAATTTTCATATATTTGTTACGCATTTTGCAAAATTCGAAAACCTCTATAAATATAAAATTTAAAATAATAATATATATTAACCTTGAGATATATTATTGATAGTTTTATGGCAAAAAATACTCATTAAAACGTAAAACTGAGATTTGTTTCGTAAAAATTGGTGTATATATTGTCATACAAACAAACTTTGTCGTATGTGTGGTGGCATGATGAGGAAGACACTGGACTTCCATACCTTTGGTTGAGGGGGTTAGATTCCAGAGTCGGAAAAAGAACCTTTTTTTAATAATTGATATTTTATTTATGTTCTAGAAAAGTTCTAAAATATATTTTTAACAAGAAAATAAAATCACACTCCACCTTTATCTATTTATTTATTGAAAAGTCTTAAAAATGGCGGTGTTTTAAGACATTTGGATTGTCTTAACTTCTAATGCAGAAAGGTGTCTTAAAAAGTAACGTTTTATTTTCGCTTTAAATGTGACGATCCGTTTAAGACACTTTTTAAACTGAATTTAAAACGTTTGCATTTACAGTGTATACAAATACAATAGATACATTTTCAACAAATTTACATACATATTAGGGGGACCGGAAACTAATGTAGTTTTTGAACATGTCAAAATTCGATTGTCAATTATTAGATCATTGTATTCTTAAATTCGTGCCAAAGATATTTCAAGATTAGAGTGAGCTGTTTACTCGTAAATAATTAATTAATTAGTTAATTAATTAATTTTCCAATTTATAGTGAAATGGCCAGCCAGATACCAGAAGAGGTACATATCCAGTATAGTAGGCTTTTTGAGTTTCGAAAGGGCAGTAACGCAACAATTGCTACCAAAAAAACATTTGCTTTGTTTATGCAAGCGCATTTAACCTTCGTAAAGGCCAACGGTACGGTGGTACAATTCTATTCATTTTGATCTTTCTGATTCGTATCGATCAGGAAGACCAGCAAATTTGGACAATTACATGTTAAGGGCGGAATTTCGGAAGCAAATCCGTGTCAGACAATCGAAGAACAATCAAACATTCTTAACCAACCTTGTTTGGCCACCGAAGAATAGTTTTTACAGCAGATTGGTAAAGTAATAATTGCAGATGTTTGAGTTTCGCATAATCTGTCTGAAGGAAAAGAGCTAACCAATCGGCCGTATGAAACTTAATTGCTTCCTCAGACCAATACAGAAGCGTTTTTTGATTGCTGAATCACTGGAGATAAAAATGAGTCCTTTATGTTAATCCAAAATGTAAAAGGTAGTGTCTCTCTCCGAATGAATCACCACAAAGCACAGATAAAACAGGGTTACACCTCCAAAAAGGTGCTTTTGTGTGTTTGGTGGAGTATTCGCGGGATTGATCTTTTGAAGTGTTGACACCTAGACAAACTGTGAATGCAAACCTTTACAAAAGGGATTGAATAAATCAATCTTTTATTGAAAAGTACCTGGCGAAGCGATTTTCAACAGAAAAGGCTTTATTCTGCAACACGATAATACAAAACCGCACTGTGTAAGACGAACCTTGGAAAAAAAAAATAATGAGTTGGGGTGGGAGGTATTGCCTCATCCACCATATACTCGCCCGATATTGTACCATCAAATTTCCATTTACTCCGATCGCTACAGAATTTTTTAAGTTTTTATTATTATTATTATTATTATTATTATGTCTGAAATGCGACCTCCAAATATTTTACTCAAAAACAAATTGATTTTTATTAATTTGTCATTGAAAATTTGCACGCTAGATAGTAAAAGGTTTTTGATAACGAGTGTGATTACATCATTGCTTAAAAATAAAAACTTGTTAAAAATTCATCTATTTGAATATATTCTAAAAAAACATTACTTTTTGGTCCCCCTACTGGACAGAATGACTCAAATGACATTCATCACTTTGAAATTTTGTTTGATTTTGAAAGCATATTGACCATATTTGAACTTTTACTCCTGAACCCCTTTTACGCGCTCAAATTTTAACCTTCTGGTAATAAACATAATTATGCTGTTTCGCAACAAGAGCCCAAACTGTAATTTTGTAACTTAACACTATCCATTAACAATTTTGTAATCTCTGATTATTTGTGAGTAACAAATGCAAGTTTGTGAGGAAAGCTTTATCTTATCACAGTCTTAGGCTATGATCTTATGTGAGTAACAATATAAATAAATGAATAAACCAATAAATAACTTAGAATAACAAATAAAAGGAAAAAAAAAAAAAAGGAAAGAAAAACCCTAAGTTTATTTTTGTTTACTAAGTAACAAATACAAAATTTTGTGCAAAACAGAATTTAATTTAGTATGACAGGCCTTATTTTATTCTATTCTTCCATATAGACACACAGTATAATTGTGTTTCATTCCCTAGCTTCATTAACTATATTCATTGTTTAAAATTCCTTTGGTATAGGTTTAGCATGGAAGTCCCTTAGAGGCTATTAAATTTTTACTATAGTGAGGAAAGTATTGTAATCATGTCAAAAATCCGAATTTGAGATTTTGATGTTTCTATACGTTTCGAGGTCCCCTGCCTCCGTTTTCACTATTTTTACGATGATGTATGTATGTATGTGTGTGTGTATGTCTGTGAGTGAACACGCTAGCGTCTAAACGCTTTGTTCGAATAAGCTAAAAGTTGGTAAGTATATTGTAAGTCACCATAGTACAAACCCTATTGATTTTGGTGAATCTAGCACTTATAGTTTTTTTACAGGGACACCAGGAAAAATTCTTTATCATTTTGGCCTATGGGGCCAAATTTTTAAAGTGCGATAGCGTCTAAACGCTTTATTAATCTGAGCAAAAAAATTGTACGCATGTTATAGGTCACAGTTGCATGAACTGTATAGATTTTAGTGAATTTAGCACTTACAGTTTTTTTTTACAGGGGCACAAAGAAAAATGCTTTATCATTATGGCCTATGGGGCCAAATTTTTAAAAGTGTGATAGCGTCTAAACGCCTTATTAATCTGAGAAAAAAAATTGTACATATTTTATAGGTCACAGTTGCAACAACTGTATAGAATTTGGTGATTTTAGGACTTACAGTTTTTTTACACGAAGAAAAATTCTTTATCATTATGGCCTATGGGACCAAATTTTTAAAAGTGCGATAGCATCTAAACGCCTTATTCAATTGAGCTGAAAATTTATATGAATATTATAAATCACCATTGCACTAACTATAAGCATTTTGGTGAATCTAGCATTTATAGGTTTTTACAGGGACACAACGAAAAATCCTTTATCATTATGATCTATGGGCACAAAGTTCAGTAGCGTTAAATAAAACATCGTGTAATATATGGAGAAAAATACTCAAACACTCTATTATGGTTTTCTCTCTTTTGTTTGTTTAACAACTCCTCTTTCTTTACTTTATCTACAAAACTGTTAATTACTCAATGTTCGGAAAGTCGAGTGGAGTCACTCCAGATTTTTTTATGTCATTTTGTCGATGAATTAAAATGGCAATCGCTTAAGTAAATATCTTTGCAAGAAACGTCAAATTTCGCCAAGGGGCTCTATACAGAAGCCGTTCCATTTTTACTTTCCGAACATACGTATGTAAGGAAAGTATTGCAATCATATCAAAAATCCGAATTTCAGATTTTGCTGTTTCTATACGTTCTGAGGTCCCCTGAATCCGTTTTCACAATTTTTACGATGATGTATGTATGCCTGTGTGTATGTATGTGTGTATGTGTGTGAGTGAACACGCTAGCGTCTGAACGCTTCGCTCGAATGAGCTGAAAGTTGGTACATATGTTGTAAGTCACCGTAGCACGATCCCTATTGATTTTGGTGAATCTAGCACTTAATAAGGATACCAAGAAAAATTCTTTATTATTATGGCCTATAGGACCAAAATCTTAAAAGTGCGGTAGCGTCTAAACGCCTTATTAAACTAAAAAAAAAGAAAAAAACATGTTATAAGTCACAGTGTCACGAACTGTATAGATTTTGGTGAATCTAGCATTTATAGTTTTTTTACAGGGACACAAAGAATTTTTTTTTTTTTTTTTTTTTTTCATTATGGCCTATGGGACCAAATTTTAATAAGCGTGATAGCGTCTAAACGCCTTATTCAATTGAACAAAAAAATTATACACATATTATAAGTCACAGTTTCACAATATGTATAAATTTTGGTGAATCTAGCACTTATAGTTTTTTTACAGGGACACAACAAATAATTCTGATCATTATGACCTATGGGGTGAAAATATTTAAAGCGCGATAGCATCTAAATGTCTCACCCATTTGAGTTGAAAATTTATATACATGTTTTAGGTCTCTATCATGCAAACTGTATAGATTTTGGTGACTGTAGCTTTTACAGAGTTTTACAAGGACACAAATAAAAATTGTTTATCATTATGGTCTATACGCTCAAATTGCTTAAAGTGCGACAGCGACTAAACGCTTTATTCAAATGAACTAAAAATTTATATACATGTTATACGTCACCGTCACACGAATATTATGAACTTTAGAGAATCTAGCACTTAGTGATTCTTTTTTCAGGGACAAAATGCGAATTTCTTTATCATTGTGGCATATGGGTTCAAACTTTAAAATGCGATAGCGTCTAAATGACTTATCCGATGGAGCTATAAATATTATAAGTGACTGTTGCACTGACTATAACCATTTTGGTGATTTACAGGGACACAACTAAAAGTCCTTTATCATAATGATCTATGGACTCAAAGTTCAGTAGCGTTAAATTAAACATCATGTACTATATGAAGAAAAATATACTCAAACATCCTATTATAATTTTCTCTATTTTGTTTATTTAACAACTCCTCTTATATCTACTAATCTTTATCTACAAAACCGTTAATTACTCACTGTTCGGAAAGTCGAGTGGGGTCACTCCAGATTTTTTTAGAACGATTCTCTATTTTGTTTTAATTATTCAAAAAAGAAAAAAAAAATGTTTGCATGTTCATTTTTTTTCTTCTTTTTTTCGCCATAAAAAGTAAAATATATATTTTTTTTTAAATTAAAAATTACCATCATTATTTTAGAAACTTTATTTTCAGTAATTTTTAAAATGTTATTTATAAATAAATATTTTCAAATAAATTTCTTAGTTAACTAATGATGTCATATCCCTCTAAAATCATAATAAATACATGCAAGCTAACTTTTCTTGCAATAATTTTTCAACATACTCGTATATAAGTAATAATAATAATAATGTATAATAAATATCGTTCTATACTGAAGCTGTTTCATTTGCTTAGCATGATTTTTCTAAATTTTATTTAATTATTTTTAAAAAGAACGTTTTTACATTCTTTTTACTTCCATTACCCTACTACCGTAGGTAATGGAAGTATTGTATTCGGTCTGAAAATTCGATATCGGGTTTTCACCTGATTTACACGTTTTAAGGTCCCCTGAGTCCAAAAAAGTGGTTTTTGGCAATTGGTCAGTGTGTATGTATGTGTGTATGTATGTATGTATGTATGTATGTATGTGGAGAATCTTCTGGCTATTATAGCTCAGAAACTAATAAAGATAGATCTACGAAACTTTAGAATTGAAATACGTCTGGTGTACAGATGAAATTTCCAAATTTTGGTGAAAATTGAAAAACCGGAAGTGGGACATCGGAAACCGGAAGTGGGACCGTAAGTCCGTATCTCAAAAACGGCTCTAACGATTTTCTTCAAACTTGCTGTATAAACACTCTATTAGATGTCCTTTCGAATGACATAGTTGGTTAGTTCAGGAAAATTGATAGGCGGCCTGTATAAATAGCTCAATTTCAGGCCTCGCAAAGGCGTTCCTTTAAAAACGGTTGTACGGATTTTTTTCAAACTCGCCATTTTAACTCACTTTTAAATATGCTTTTGTAAGTAATTATTGTTTTCCTGTTAGTAATTGAGTTTAACCGGAAGTAGGACATCGGAAACCGGAAGTGGGACCGTAAGTCCGTATCTCAAAAACGGCTCTAACGATTTTCTTCAAACTTGCTATATAAACACTCTATTAGATGTCCTTTCGAATGATATAGTTGGTTAGTTCAGGAAAATTGATAGGCGTCCTGTATAAATAGTTCAAGTTCAGGCTTCGCAAGGCGTTCCTTTAAAAACGGTTGTACGGATTTTTTTCAAACTCGCCATTTTAACTCACGTTTAAATATGCTTTTGTATGTAATTATTTTTTTTCCGGTTAGTAATTGATTTTTGTAAAAGTTGGTATCTCAAAAACGGCTCTAACGATTTTCTCTTTAGGTCACTTTTGTGTTTTTTGATCACATTATCTCTCAAAAATGCATATAATTCATGTAATAGCGGATAATGGAAGTCGTGTGGTTGTTTCACACCAGATTTTTTTTTTTTCTTTAAAGACCTAAAAAGAAATAGTATAAATTTTAAGGTTGAATACTACAAACGGCGACGACGCAAAATCTCAGATTAAAAGAAATAGTAGGCCTATCATATTAATAATATTGAAAAATAATGTCACAAGGATATTCCATTTTAACTGCAGGAAGGGTTGCAGTACTTTAGCTTATAATAACGAACTAACGATATAGATTATATTAATCATTTAGAAATCTTTTTAAAAATTAAAAATAACAAATAATCTACTATAAACAAATAACGAAAGAAATTTGAAAGTAAGCATATTAATATTACTAACACTTACTTTATATTCTAAAAGGAAATAGTTAAACTACTACTACTGAGCACACAAAATCTTCTTCGGGTTTTGGAACTAAACACTTATATAAAAAATTCTGAACA
>CAWVNO010002473.1:0-41254 GCA_963930645.1 Salticus scenicus | reverse complement strand
GGAGATCTATGTTCAGAACTCGTCTATAGACGTAACTCGGACGCGATAGATGAAATATGAACATAATATGGACGTATGTGTTATGTGGGTAGTGATATACCGTAGAAGAATTTTTAAATATGCAAGTTTCTGTTTTCTTGCGTTTCTCCGTTCTTTCATGAGATATTAAGTTATGCTTTTTAAAATTTGTAATAGTACAATTACACAATTTCCAAAAGCACATACCTTCCTTTTGAGTTAGCCATTTATATTTATGTTCTCTTTCCCAATCAGGATTATATTTCCTACTTTCACTGTCATAGGAATTATTCCACTTCCCCATTTTTAAATGCAGGATAATGTGATTTTCATCAGATGATTAATTAATAATTAATAAACTTTAATATGTATATGGAAATCCACATGTGACGGATACAATCTACAGAATAATCTTGCTGTATTCCAGGGTTGGTGATTGGTTGCCTATATGCTTATACTACACTATGTTAGATTTACAAATATCAGGACCTTAAAGATAGACACCGGGAGCTATTGGTCAATTCGTTAGTTAAGGGAGGTGTTATGAGAACTTAAAAGGATTTGAATAGTCATCATCGAAAATTTTTAGTTAGTTGCAATAACGGTTATATTTCTATAAATTTAGAAATAGAAAAATTATAAAGTAAGAAAAATAGCCAAAAATTAGCCACAATTGGTTTGGCTAATTCATTTAATTTTTTTCTAGCCAAGCGTGATGAAAATTAGCCAAATTGGCTAATAAAACCCAAACCTGGCAACCGTGCACTAAAGATACTTATACAACCGCTAGTTACAAAACAGGTTACAGTTAATATACAAATACGAGTTGAGGTGTAATAAACATATATATATAGTTCAGAATTCAGTCTTATAGTTTATAGTTTTTATGAGTTTATACCACACAAGTTGCTTATGGCCAAAGGTAACATAGCCACAAGTGGGCCATTACCTCCGTGTTTGTTGGGTAATTTCTTCTTTCTCACCTGGGTGAATGCGAAAATTCACCTGGGTGAATGCGGATTTTTTATACTACTCATTTGAAGAAATTAATTAGAACATACTTCCCACACATATAGTTTTCCTCCGATACGAATGCGAAGATCATTTTTTAGATGAATTAATTGAGAAAATTCTTCACACTCAATGGTTTTTCTCCTGCATGAAATCGATTATGCTTCTTTAGATTAAGTATTCGAGAAAATCCTTCAGATTTTCACATACATATGGTTTTCTCCTGTATGAATGCGAAGATGCCTCGTTAGACTGATCTTAGCAGAAAATTCTTTAGATCCTTCTTCACACATATATTCTTTTTCACCAGTTTGCACACTAAGATGTTTTTTCAGTTCGATTATTTGAGAAAATCTTTTAGAACATTTCTCATAAGACATATGATTTTTCACCTGTATGATTGGGAAGATGTTTTTTTAGATTTCCCTACTCAGAAAATTCTTTACACACGTATGGTTTTTCACCTGTATGAATGCGAAG
This sequence comes from Salticus scenicus, assembly GCA_963930645.1. NCBI lineage: Eukaryota > Metazoa > Arthropoda > Arachnida > Araneae > Salticidae > Salticus > Salticus scenicus. The sequence continues at coordinate 39,745 of CAWVNO010002473.1, read as the reverse complement.
ATGTGTCATTAAATGGCTCTTTTCAGAAAATTTCTTAGAACATTTATCACACACATATGGTTTTTCTCCTGTATGAATTCTAAGATGTCTTTTTGGAAAATTTTTTAGAACATACTTCACACACATATGGTTTTTTTCTAGAATGAATGCGAAGATGTGTCTTTAGACTTATTTTTAGAAAATTCTTTAGAACATTCTTCACACACATATGGTTTTTCTCCTGTATGAATGCGAAGATGTGTCGTTACACTGCTTTAAGCTGAAAATTCTTTAGAACATTCTACACACACATATGGTTTTTTTCCTGTGTGAATTCTAAGATGTCTTTCTAGATTACTTTTATCAAAAAATCTTTGAGAACATTCTTCACACACATATGGTTTTTTTCCTGTGTGAATTCGAAGATGTCTTTCTAGATTCCTTTTATCAGAAAATCCTTTAGAACATTCTTGACACGCATATGGTTTTTCTGCTCTATGAAGTCTCAGATGACTTCTTAGACTACTTTTATCAGAAAATCCTTTAGAACATTCTTCACACACGTATGGTTTTTCTCCTGTATGAATACGAAGATGTGTCCTTAGACTGCTGTTTTCAGAAAATTCTTTAGAACATTCTTCACACACATATGGTTTTTCTCCAGTATGAATGCGAAGATGTCTCTTTAGACTGCTCTTAACAGAAAAATTTTTAGAACATTTTTCACACACATATGGTTTTTCTCCTCTATGAACGCCAAGATGTCCCATTAAATGGATCTTTTGAGAAAATCCTTTGGAACATTCTTCACACACAAATGGTTTTTCTCCAGTATGAACGCGAAGATGTGCCATTAAATGGATCTTTTGAGAAAATCCTTTGGAACATTCTTCACACACATATGGTTTTTCTCCAGTATGAACGCGAAGATGTCTCATTAGATTATTCTTATTAGAAAATACTTTAAAGCATTCTTTACACACATACGGCTTTTCTTCCGCATTTACAGATAGATGTATATTCATGTTTTCATTGATTAAAATGTTTATGAAACTTAATTGTTTATGAAACAAATAATTTGTGTTTCTAATGTGGAACTCTATTAAAAGCGTGTTCAGAAAGCAGCCCGATCCACGACACAGGCGATTAAACTTAGAACAGTAACAGGGGAACTTTTTTCCTCTGATTGGTTCTTCAAATTACGTAGTACTGACGCAAATTTTGTCATTTCACGCATGCGTCTTGGATTTTGATCAACGAATCCCTATCGCGCTGCGGCGTGATAGAAGATAGAAGAACCTTGCGGTGTGTAAAATGTAAACATAAACATCGTTAGCAAGATAATGTAATTTATCTAAGTTAGTCTGTCTGTTCTCAAAGAAATCCCCCAACCACAAGTTAGTCTATGGTTAGAAGTAATTTAATCCAAGTCTGATGTTAAAAATAAACAAACGAAAAATAACACAAAAATAAATTTAAGATTTCGTTTTGATAATTTATTCTTGATAATATGGTACTTTAAAACTACTCAAATACATGCTTCAAAATATCTATTTTTGTCACGAGAAGCTTCGTTTATTTTCTTATATTTGTGTATGTTTATCTTAAATTTAATACCTTAAACCTTGATTATGCTATAGTTCTAGAAATTTCCTGAGTATTTAGTTTAGTACAGCACAGATGTTTTATAAAATTAAATATTGGAGACAAAATATGTTCATAGACGTTGGCGATTTCTTTTTTTTTTTTTTTTTTTTTTGGTCTTAGTGAATGGCTTAATTGGAATAAGTGTATGATTGTTATAATAGTAAGCATAACTTATCTGACTAACAAGTGCATGCATTATTAAAGTAAAACTAAGTGCAGTATGTCTTACTTAGTTTTTCATATCAAGTTTGTACAGAAACGGAAACTTTTTATTTATTTTATTATTATTATTATTTTATTTTTTTTTTAAGGAAGCAGTGCAAGATAAAACATAAAGTTTGTTTAAATTAATATATTAAACATCTACTACTCAGTTTTTTTTTTTTTTTTTTTTTTTTTTTTTGGTGCTTTCCATTTTGCTGGTGTAAATCTTGCCAAGCAAAACTTTATTGGCGAAAGTGATGCATTAATGGATTATTATTTAATTTGTAACTTAGGTTTATTTATTTTTTAATTTAAAGTTAATTTACATCCGTAATTATGCATATGATAAAATAAATGTTGTATTTAGCTTTAAGCAAAATTTCAGAAACTTTGCTTCTTAAAATATTTAAAAAAAAAAAAAAAAAAAAAAACATAATAAATGATAGTTTCCTTAATTTTCTTATTATTACTCCAAGTGTTTTGAAACAATTACTTTCTTAGGTGCTTAAAGACAAGTGTCTGTTGTATCATTTTGACGAGTGAAATGGAAAAGTTTTTTTTTTTTTCTCCCAATACCTGAATTTTTATTTTTTTTTAATTTTATGAAGTCTATGTCATCTTGAACATTTTTTCATTTTGACAGTGTTTGTTTAATTTGCCAAAATTATTTCATATATAATTGCATTTAGCTTCCACAGTTTTTAGCTGTTTTTAAATAAAAAACACACTTCTTTGTATATTCTCTTAATATTTAGAGTTAAGAAAAATTTGATAAAGACTTACTCAATTTTGGTGTAATCCTTTTTATTTTAATAAAATGGGATTCTTGCAATCCCACTCTCGAATGTGAATCTTGTTTTGCCTTGCCTGCATTACTTGGTTACCACAGAAAAATTTATAGGTAGCATAAGATGGTCAGTTTTAGGTATCAGAAATTATTGTTCCCAAAAAATTTGCTCGTCTAATTTTCTTTAAACTTCCTGTATAAATTATCTTTTGTATGCCTTAAGACATATGTATTATTTTTCTGTCACAGAAAAATTGTTAGGCAAGTGATTGATTACAAGGCTGGAAAATTGGTACAGAATTCATACCACAAGTAAATGAAACAGAAATTTCTTCTTATTAAACTGATTATTTAATAGGTAGAGAAATATTTTAAATGATTACTGCTATGAGTTCTGCATTAATTTTATAGCCTTGGTGGTGTCATTTATGTCTTCTGACCATATTACTTCCAAAATAGTTTATAATAGTCAGGGGCGGTCCGACGGAATTTTGACACCCGTGCAAGTATCCATATCAGCACCACCCCTCCCCCTAACAATTACTTGTTTTGTCTATCCCCCCCCCCCCAATCTCGAAAAAAGGTGACTGCAATTTAGTGGTACTTTCTTCTCAAAAGTCTCATGTATTAATAGAAAAAAAAAAAAAAAAAAAAAAAAAACTAAAAGCAGTCTTTGGGGACTGCCGATAGAAGTGAAAACTAAGTAACTTGTGAATTGTATTGTCGAGCTATTAGATTATTATTTTCAAATTATTTTTGGTTTGTAAAGAAGTGTTTATGATCTGTATTATATGATTCGTCACAATATTTGTAGCCACCTATATTAAATGAACTAAGTCTTATATTAGGTAAAAATATTGATTACTTATGAAATTATTTTAATTAGTAGGTGAGATACAAAAGAAAACCGATTCAGGACACCTCAAAACGTACAAATCAGGTGAAATCTCAAATTCCACTTTCGATAATATAAAAGAACTTTAAAATATCTTTCGAAGGATGTATTAAAAATAATTTAATCATAATTAAAATTTGAAATATTGAAATTTTAAAATATTACAGCGCCATCTGCTGGTATAAATTTCTGTAAGCTACTGTTCGATTCCAAATCAACAAAGCTTTCTAATGATGTATTACTTATGAAATTATTTCAATTAGTAGCTGAGATATAAAAGAAAACCCATTCAGGATACCTCAAAACGTGTAAATCCGCTGAAATCTCGAATTCCACTTTCGATAATATAAATTGGTAAAAAATATGTTTCTTCTCATGGAAAGCCTTCGCTGACAATGAAGCGAGTTTCATGATTTTTGTTCACCTAAAAGTGCTCAACGCACCTAAAGAAATTTTCACTTCAAAAATATATATTTATTTTATGATAAGACAGCTTTTCAATCTCTAGTGTTTACCTAGTAAAATTATTTAAAAAATGCATTTTAAAGTTTCGAGTTTTATTTGTAAAAACAGCTTAAATCAGCTGAAAGCTGCCATCTTGAGATATTTTTTCTTATAGTACTTGTGACTTTATAGAAAAGTGAAAAAAGTGTTTATTCTTTATGAGTAAACGTACCAACCAAAAACTTATGTGTACAAATAAGAAGACTAAAGTTGTTAAAAAAAAGGGTGATATGAAATTTCCAATCCTAAATTCAGATATTTTCAACATTTTCTATTAAACTAGACAGCCTTCGCCCCCCTTAGGGGTCATTATTTCCAAATGAACCCATTTCCAAATTTGCTGCTTACATATTATCCTGGCAAGCCATATATGCCAACTCGAAAACAGGGGCGTGTAATTGATGGGGAGCGCTTTGAAAATGCTCTCATTTCTATGAAGATTCAGCACGACAATGAAAGACACAGAAAAATTACACTAGTCCTAGTCTGCACCCCCTGCAATTGATGATAGTCACCTCGGGATGAGTGTGAGATAATCAGAAGAAATCATAAAACTGTCAAAGAGAAAATCCATGAGTGTTTCGAAGACAGGAAGATAAGAAATTGGGGATGGGGGTGGATAGTGGTTGTTTCGGTTTCATCTTCTCTTTGCAGTGGAAATAAGAGAGAATACTGTGATTACGATTTGTAGGCAAACATTTGATATAGCTTTTTTTTTAAAAAAAAAAAAAAAAAAAAAAGATTCTCAAAATTGTAAATAAAAAAGTCCCGAGAAAATTTTCGTCCTTTTAGCACCCTTTCATTTGTGCATCGAGCAAGAGCCCCGTGCGACCGCACACCCTTTGGTCCGCCTCTGATAATAGTCGATACTGGATGGAAGTCATGTGGTTGTTAGAAACAAGATAAAAAAATAAATTGTGCAAGTTGTATTATAAGACATAGTATGAAACAATGCTGAAGTTATTTTAGATTGAATCTAAATAGAATATATAATCAGTTTAGTATAATATTAGATCAGTTTAGTTGGCGCTAGAGTCCTGCATGGGTCGGGTGAAAAAAAAAATTTCATCAACCCGAAAACCGACCCTAACCCGCAACAGAGAATTTTTTGCGACCCGAAACCCGAAAAATAAATCAACATTACTTATTCATCTAAAAGTCATGCAAAACAAGGTAAAATGATATAACATGATATAAAATAAAGTAAATTTTCATTGTCGCACAGTTGGTAAATAAAAAAAAAAAAAAAAAAAAAAAAACTAGTATGTTGTGGCCACCCCAAGACATTCTTCTATATTTTTCTGTCAAATTCACTAAGTGCGAATAATTTCTTAAAACTATTATTAAAAAGTTTAACGTGATGAATGCATTTGCAAATAATTTTCATCTTAGGGAAATCTAACACTAAATATCCAAAAAGAGACAGTATTATCGTCTGTAAATAACTTCTTAAACAATGTGTAGCAGCGCCACCTGTTGAGCAGTTTACACCAAAAGTTGACAGGCACTAATATATATTAAAGGGCACCTACATACAAATTTATATGCAATTCTGTGCAGTAGTTCTTGAGATATAGACTTTCCTCAAATTGCGGAAATCGCTGTGTGGGCCTGTTTTCAGCCGTCACCCGCGTTAACGCGAGCGCGCGCGTTGGGCGATAGAGACTTTTCACTCGGGGGATGGTTGGGTTATTGGGTTGAGCGCTCGTTCCGGACGGCTCTGAACGGCTTGGGTGATGTGTGGGTGAATGAAATGTAAACAAACATGGCTGCTCATCTTCAGCACGGATATGATGCTGGCAGTGAAATAACTATCAATAAAACTGAAAACAAAGAAATAATTTCATTTTTTTCCCATCAATAAATCTTCTACACAGCAAAACCAAAAAAAAAAAAAAAAAAAGGATTTCGAAATGTCTGAAACCATATTTGTAAACTCTTACAAGTATAATCGAACAAACAACTGATATTATTTTCAGAAATATAGAATGTTTATTTTTTTACTCATGTTTTACTAACGGAATAATCTAGTTGCGTCCATAGATTTTTATTGCTGACACAAGTTTTATTGAACAGTATTAAGTTTGAAATTAACGATAACGTTTGGTTTGATTTTATAATTTTTTTGTAAACATTTGACTAGGTTATTTTGAAATTATATTAAGCATGTTAATTATGAAATTTCCCAAGAAATACATTAGATTACTGAAATAATCTAACGCATTATATATTCAACGCTTCAATCTGATAGTCTTGTTTGAATTAAAGAATTGCTATAATCACTAATTTAACATATATATTTCAGATGTTATACACCAAATGTAATTTTACTAGGGTCATTAAAAAAAAAATTATTGACCATGTAGTTTTAATGAAAGTGAAATGGTACATGAACTAATTTATTGAAAAAGTTTTTAAGACAAAAAATAAATAAAACTTTGGGAGGAAACTTACTAATTTATCAATATATTTACTTTTAAAGTCTTCATTTCCTCATGGTAATGAAATATTTAATTTAAAAACTGCACATATACAAGTCTTATACATTTGTTTTAAATATCTGATGTAATTTAGTGTCATATTGGGATAAATTATAAATTCTTTCTTGACACACAAGATGTATGAGTAAAATAATTACTAAAGTTTTCATAGAATCATGTACATATTTTTATCGTTTCTGCCACTAATATAAAATCTTGGGGAGAAAATACAAATGCTCAGATTTTGATACCCAGATATTTAATACCAAATATTGGGAAGAAAGAAGTTTTCAAGATTTATAAAATCTCCTGTATTACCATGATGCGGTGTTTCTGATTACAGGTACTAATTTATATAAGAGTTTTTAGACATCAATTTGTATGATAATTTTTTAATAATTTGATAAATTTTTTGCGCTTGTTTTCCTTAATCTAAAAGAAAATTTAAGCCAAAATTTTCATAATTAACATCTGTACCTTTACAAGTAAAAATTTGTGTTTACATGATAAAGCAGTACCTCGCCAAATTAGTTAACCTGTTGTTCAATGCGCGCTATACTCTGTCAAATAAACTTATTTATGGCACTGGGATCACAGACTTTGACAAATAGGCTTTATACCTAAGAAATCAGAAAATTGGATTCATGCTGGTACAACTTGTAGGTTGGTCCACAACCACATTTGGTGATTTTCTTTTGGTGCTGTTTTGAACGATAATGATGTCGTCCTGGATTCTTTGCAACATGATATGGCAACCTGTTTTCAGAAAAGAAGGTGAATGTACCAGAATTTTTTTGAGTTAATTGCTTAGAGAGAGAAATATTTTAATTCTTTTTTTTTAAATGTAGTTTAGGAAATCTAGTTTATATAATTATATTTTCCCGTAAACTGTAGAACATTTAAATGTTGTTAGGTACTTTTGTATTTCACTGGCACAGGCAATAAAATCACCAAAAATCATATGATAAATAGTACTAATCATTAAGCACCTAAGAAAGAGTAATTGTTTCAAAACACTATAAGCAATAATAAGAAAATTAAAGATACATGACCATTTAATTATTATTATTATTTTTTTTTTTTTTAAGAGGTAAATTTTCTGAAAATTCACTTAAAGCTAGAGTTAAAAAGTGTTGTCCCATAACAAATATAACATTTATTTTATCAAATTCATAATAGAAAAGATGAATTAACTTTAAATTTGAAAAATAAATAAATATATAATAAACAAATCAGAGTTACGAATTAACTTTTAATCCATTAATGAATCTATTGCTGTTGCCAATCAAGTTTACTTGGTGAAATTTGCACCGGTAAAATAGAAAAGTATCTGTATATATGTATGCATATTGATCATCCTTGCATTAAAGTACTTATGCAGTTATTTTTTAGTGCAAAATGAGGTACCGTAAAAACTAGTGTGTGAGCCATGGCCCTTACGAAAAAAAATATTTCTTCTTAGTTGTGGCCCTTGCAAACAGTGTGACTGATAAATGATATATATATTTTTTTCTATAAACACAATCTTCAAAAATAAACTAAACTGACAGGTTTTTTTTTATATATTTATTTTATATTACTATATGTTTATACTATTATGTATCGTACTATTTAAAAGAAACAGAGACTTCATTTTTTTTTTTTCAGTCATTTAAAATTAAATGTATTTTTCAAACTTTGCTACCTGCTTCATCTAATGAATGAATCAGCATTCATTTTCTTTTTTTTCCCCTAAGAATGGTGTGAGGTTTATTTATAGGCGAATTGGATATTGACCGCCAGAATATAACGCATTTCAGCAATATGACACAGAAAAGCAGAAATTTTGTTAATTTTTAGTAAAATGATAAAAAATTTGGGAATCAGCTTTGAAAAATTGTTTGCTAAATTATTACTTAATTCAGCAGTTAGTTCAAAAATATCGCGTAATCAGCTTGAAAAAAATTTACATTTTTTTTTAAAGAAAGCGGAAATTTAATTAAATGACTGTGGTAAAAGACAAATTTTATAAATCAAAATACAAAGTTCAGTAGTCCATCATATATCAGGAACACACAAAAAAGGGCTAAACAGTTAAAAAAAATAGGAAGGGGGAAGGGTATCCTTATAAAAACTAACGATAACAAAAGTGCATCAGAGGACGAGGGTTGAAAAGTAATTCGTTAAATACTTTAAATAAACACCATAAAATGCAAAAAACTAGCAACACTTGCTTCAATTCGAAATAAAACACGACCCTTCGCCAAGTGAACAAAGTAGGCACAAGTGCTGCAAACAAAGGGGAAACACACACTGCAAAAACCTCACACATTCCATTAAAAACTCTCTTTAATATCAATATTTATAACAACACCCCTAATGTTAGTCATTCAGAAATGTTTAATTAACATAACTTTTCTTAATAAAAATTTTACATATGTAGTTTGGCATAATTTTAAGCAATAGATGCTGAGTTATAGCCATATGGGAAATTGTAGAAAATGAGTAATAACAGTACCACTTTTCGGTCAGTATACTATTGATTGAAAGACTTGTATATGTAGGAGGGGATAGGGAGGAGGTATTTTACCATGTTTTTATTAACTTCTATTCTTGTTTGTTTGTGTGTTTGTCCGGTACAAATCTTGCAATCTATTTTTAACTACTAACTTCCCTACTAGCTAGACATTTGAAACTTTCACACTAGCTCAGAACCCGGTGACAACACAATACCTCAAAGTCAGATTTTTTAATAGTTTTCTTTTAATTAATTAAAATATGAAAATAATAAGCTCCGAATAGCAATGAAAATAGTCATTAAAATATTAGCTATAATTTAATTGTTGCGAAAAAAATTTACGAGTTCATTTTCTTTCGACATAAAAATAAATACATTTAATTAAACGTGAGCATTAAAAATTCGTAAAAAGTTAAATTATGCATCTGGCAAAAATTGACGTCATTATCACTTTAAAGATTTTCTACACATTGATAAAGTGTTAATGTAGTTCATGATGCAAATATGTTGTTCTGAAAGGAATAATATTTTAATTTTAAAACCAACTTTTTTTTAATTCAAATTTCCCATAACTCATTAATCAATCACATCAGAACGTCCATCTTTGGAATATCGATAATAAGGATCGGAGCAATAAAAGCCTATTGTAAAATGTACTATTTACATTAAAAGGAGCTGTGTGATGTACTTGCTTCAGTAAATCTGAGCAATGTTCGAAATGTACTGGGTTTTCTCAACATAAAATCTCAACAGCGCAATCGCATTACTTGGGACTCAAACGGTTAATTCATTTTTCAATTCTTCAGTGCTAGACATATTGGCTGACTATTTTACCATGTTTTTATTAACTTCGATTCTTGTTTGTTTGTTTGTTTGTGTGTTTGTCTTGCAATCGATTTTTAACTAACTTCCCGACTAGCTAGATATTTGAAATTTTCAGGACAGCTCACAACATGGTGACAATACATTTTTCTAATAATTTTAGTCAACTATTTCAAGTCCCGCTGCCTTCGGCAGCGCTTATATGATTCGACAGAAAATTTATTTAACTAACTTCCCGACTAGCTAGACATTTGAAACTTTCAGAATAGTTCAGAACACAGTGAAAATGCATTTTCTTAAAACCTTTAGCCAACCGTTTCGGGTTCCTGCCGCCTTCGGCAGCGTTATCAATACAAAGCTTGCAATCGATTTTTCACTAACTTTCCGACTTGCTAGACATTTGAAACTTTCAGAAACCCTCACAACACGGTGACAATACATTTATCTAATAATTTTAGTCAACTATTTCAGGTCCCGCTGCCTTCGGTAGCGCTTATATAATTCGACAGAACATTTATTTAACTAACTTCCCGACTAGCTAGACATTTGAAAATTTCAGATTAGTTCAGAACACGGTGAAAATGCATTTTTTTTAATACCTTTAGCCAACTGTTTCGGGTTCCTGCTGCCTTCGGCAGTGTTATCAGTACTAAGCTTGCAATCGATTTTTCACTAACTTTCCGACTATCTGGACACTTGAAACTTTCAGGACAGTTCATAACACAGTGACAATACATTTTTTTAATAATTTTAGTCAACTACTTCAGGTCCCGCTGCCTTCGGCAGCGCTTATGTTATTCGACAGAAAATTTATTTAACTAACTTCCCGACTAGCTAGACATTTGAAACTTTCAGAATAGTTCAGAACACGGTGAAAATGCATTTTCTTAAAACCTTTAGCCAACTGTTTCGGGTTCCTGCCGCCTTCGGCAGCGTTATCAATACAAAGCTTGCAATCGATTTTTCACTAACTTTCCGACTTGCTAGATATCTGAAACTTTCAGAAACCCTCACAACACGGTGACAATACATTTTTCTAATAATTTTAGTCAACTATTTCAGGTCCCGCTGCCTTCGGTAGCGCTTATATAATTCGACAGAACATTTATTTAACTAACTTCCCGACTAGCTAGACATTTGAAAATTTCAGATTAGTTCAGAACACGGTGAAAATGCATTTTTTTAATACCTTTAGCCAACTGTTTCGGGTTCCTGCTGCCTTCGGCAGTGTTATCAGTACTAAGCTTGCAATCGATTTTTCACTAACTTTCCGACTATCTGGACATTTGAAACTTTCAGGACAGTTCATAACACAGTGACAATACATTTTTTTAATAATTTTAGTCAACTATTTCAGGTCCCGCTGCCTTCGGCAGCGCTTATGTTATTCGGCAGAAAATTTATTTAACTAACTTCCCGACTAGCTAGACATTTGAAACTTTCAGAATAGTTCAGAACACGGTGAAAATGCATTTTCTTAAAACTTTTAGCCAACTGTTTCGGGTTCCTGCCGCCTTCGGCAGCGTTATCAATACAAAGCTTGCAATCGATTTTTCACTTACTTTCCGACTTGCTAGATATTTGAAACTTTCAGAAACCCTCACAACACGGTGACAATACATTTTTCTAATAATTTTAGTCAACTATTTCAGGTCCCGCTGCCTTCGGTAGCGCTTATATAATTCGACAGAACATTTATTTAACTAACTTCCCGACTAGCTAGACATTTAAAAATTTCAGATTAGTTCTGAACACGGGGAAAATGCATTTTTTTAATACCTTTAGCCAACTGTTTCGGGTTCCTGCTGCCTTCGGCAGCGTTATCAGTACTATGCTTGCAATCGATTTTTCACTAACTTTCCGACTATCTGGACATTTGAAACTTTCAGGACAGTTCATAACACAGTGACAATACATTTTTGTAATAATTTTAGTGAACTATTTCAGGTCCCGCTGCCTTCGGCAGCGCTTATGTTATTCGACAGAAAATTTATTTAACTAACTTCCCGACTAGCTAGATATTTGAAACTTTCAGAATAGTTCAGAACACGGTGAAAATGCATTTTTTTAAATACCTTTAGCCAACTGTTTCGGGCTCCTGCTGCCTTCGGCAGCGTTACCAGTACAAAGCTTGCAATCGATTTTTCACTAACTTCCCGACTAGCTAGATATTTGAAACTTTCAGGATAGCTCAGAACACGGTGGCAATACATTTTTTTAAATACTTTTAGTCAACTATTTCAGGTTCCTACTGTCTTCGGCAGCGTTCATATGATTCAGCAGAAAATTTATTTAACTAACTTCCCGAGTAGCTAGACATTTGAAACTTTCGGAATAGTTCAGAATACGGTGAAAATACTTTTAAAAAATATTTTTATCCAATTGCTTTGGGACCCTGCTGCCTTCGGCAGCGTTTCCAGTACAAAGCTTGCAATCAACTTTTAACTAACTTCCCGGCTAGATAGCCATTTGAAACTTTTATAATAGCTCATAAGACGATAGCAAGGAATTTTTTTAATACTTTTATCCAATTGCTGGGGTTCCGGCTGCCTTCAGTAGCGTTTATATGATTCAACAGAAAATTAAAAAACATGGTTTATAAAAAAAATTTTATCTTATAATTATTTATTTCTGTTTGAGAATGATTGCTTTTCGACCATGTGAAAAGGTAATGGAAATAAAAAAAAGAAGTTTGATTTTTTTTTTTTTTTTTTTTTTTTTCAAATTTAAATCGATTTAAACAGAAATCGATATTCACATGTTTTTACTGTTCACCTGTCTGCAGTTAAATATTCTAAAATACAGCTTAAAAAAAAAGATTTATATTTATTTATTTAATTTTTTTTTTTTTTTTTTATCTGTTTATGTCAAAAGACAAAAGGTTCTTTTGACAAAATAATGTTTTTTTTTTTTTTTTTTCCTGAACCAGGCTGTAAAAAAGTAATTTTTTAATTTCTTAAATTTTAGATGGATTTCAACAGAAACCACCAATCGCCCTTGATAGATAAGCCATTTTGAGTGTAAAATATATCAAAGATATTCATTAATATTATATGTAATACATCATTTGAAAAATGCATGTTAAATCGATAGTAGGCTGCAGCCTGCAGCCATGTTTAGCCACGGAGTCTACCTTTTCATTACCTGAAATATCACAGTAACTAAGTATACAGTGACTGCTAAAGTGATATAAATCGTTCAAATTTTGCATGAAATTTTTGGAGAAAACTACGGAAAACTCAGAACTTTTTTATTCTTTTATATTTTACAGAGTTTTGAATTCTGTTTTCCGCTCACATTTTGTACTAAAGATTTTTAATGTTATGTAGCCAAGAATTATGCACGTTTCGGAGAAAACTATGGATAAGTCCGACACAAATCTTTTTATAAAAATGTTTATATTACCTTTGTATCTCAGCTTTTAATTAATATAATTTCATAAGTAATATATCATTTTAAAAGTTATTTGAATTAGAATTGAAGAGTATATGTTTCAAATCTCTATCGCCAGAGGATGCTTTGATATTTTGATAATTCAATATCTAGAATTCTAATTATGATTAAATTATCTATAATACATAATATGAAGTATTGCAGACTTTTAAACTGATATAAGTCGTTAAATTTCATATGGGAGTTTCAGAGAAAACCACAGAAAACCCACAACACCTTTATTCCAATATATCCAATTCTAATTATGATGCAGGCTTTTGAATTCCGATATTCTGGTCACATTTTGTATTAAGGATTTTTAACACTCTTTAGCCTGCAGTTATGCAAGTTTCAGAGAAAGCCACGGAAAAATTACACAATTTTTTTTATAACAATGTTTATATTACCTTTGTGTCTCAGCTTTTAATTAACATAATTTCATAGGTAATATATCACTTTAAAAGTCATTGAAATTGAAGAGTATATATTGCAAATCTCTTTTACCAGAAGGCGCTTTATTTTAATAATTCAATATCTGCAATTCTGATTAAATTACTTATCGGGAGAAGATTAGGAGACTGTAGGCCCCACTGGATTGGAGATTTGTCACAATCAGAATTTTCAAAATTGCTTTATATGGTGAGCGAACAGGCCGTTTCAAATCATGAAATGTAAAACGGCACCTTAGTCGCCACAAAGCAAAATTTTTCTACAGTTAAAATTTTCAAAGCTATTTGCACTATAAATGAGCAAGATGTTGAAAGTTTTAAAACGGTGATAAGGTGCTATCCCACGGGAATGTGCTAAAGTCAGAATTTTCAAAGATCATAACACTGGGAATGAACAGGTTGTTTCAAATACTGAAATGGGAATAGGGTGCCAGAGGCACTACCGAGCAGATATTTACTGCAGCTAAATTTTTCCATAAAGCTATTTGCACTATATGTCAATAAAGCTGTTGTAGGACCTGAAACGGGAAAGAGGCACTGCAGGTTCTACCGAGTGGGAGTTTCAGAAAGTTGGATTTTTCAAAGATCGTGAACCAGCTGGTCGCTGAAGGTGGCTAATATATAATAAAATCAATTGTTCTTAAGAAAAACTTTGAAAAAAAACTACAGCCACATTAAAAAAGATTTAGTAAATTTTATAACTTAAATTTTTATGCATCAAGAAACAAAAATAAAAAATTCAACGAGAATGTTACTTACAGTGGTCTTGTTTTAGAAAGCTTCCTGTGCATTTTGGCTACGTCAGTCGAAATTTCCTTTCTCAGCTTCACCAAGACATTCTTATGTATATTCATTTTTTTCTTCACGTATTCTTCATTCTTCTAACTATTATATCAAGAAAACTACTTTACAGTATCTATGGTCTTTTATGAAATTACCATATACACTGTAAAGAAATTCACTTAATTTTCTGTTTTCTTTTTAATAAGCCAGCACATTTCGTTAACCTGTAAATAGACACTTTCTTTCTTTCTTTTTTTTTTTTTTTTAGATAATGAACTTCACAGCAAAAAATACTTCAAAGTAATAAAAGAGAAGATAACGTACTGATTATCAATGAAACTTTTCTGACAAATTCTACATAATCAGAATGTAACATAAACAATGTATCATTTTACTATTTGTTATTGATATTTGGTACTTTTCCATTTGCAGAAACAATAAAAAATAAATAACTGAGTAAAACCAAAAAATATTTAAATGAGTATAATTAAACCAGAAAACATTGTTAATTAATATTTATTGCTATGATTTAAATGTTGTTAAAATGCACTACAATGTAAACATCACCTGAGTTGAGGGATTCAGTATATACTATAGTGCATAGGTAATAACTGTTGTACCATGATAACTATAACAAATATTAACAATAAAATAAAAATTGCAATGTAAAAATATTATACTAAAATGATTTAAAGTAAAAAATATTTCCAATAAAATAAATACATAACAGTAGGTAAATTATAAGGCGCTTGTTGTTAAGTATAAGAAAACTTTCTCCACAGCATAATGCTTAATTAAATTACACTATATTGCAGACAAATTCACTTGATTCATTTTGTGATTTTTACAATCCTCGAAAATAGGTTTATCCTTTTCAAAATATTATTATAGATATATTTTCCTAATAAAATTATATCTAAAACTATTATGTTATCCTATGTAATATATTTACATATGTAAATGGTATGCAATTCAATAGGAAATAAAAATAATTTCATTATCAAACGAAATGGACAAACATATACAGTACCTAACTTATTTTATTCTTTGTATAAACAGAATTGAAAACATATATATAAAATAAAAAGAAAATACCCATGCACTAAATAACTTTAACGATTAATATGACAATAATAACATGTTAATTATTATCATTATTCAATAACGTAAATAAGTTGTCTGAAAATTTTTGCATTATAAAGAACTTCCCAAGCGATAAAACTTGCAAGAAAAAAACTAAATAAAATATTTTTTTTCTATAAGAAATAAAATATATAAATTTTTACCATCAATTAATTATAAGATTCTTTAGATTATGATTTTCATACTAGAAATTTATCTTCTGATGTCGAATTTTCGTAGTTATATACTGATTTAAATATACATATTGGTATTGGATGGGTTTCACAAACGTCAATTACGAAAATTAATCTTGCTTAGCACTATGAAAGATTTATTTTACCATCTAATTTAACAAACATTCCATCAATTTCATAATCATAATTCTCTCCGCTCTCCGCTCGCGCTCGGCATTCGGTCTGTTTTGCTCGAAAAACCCATCACGTGATCTGAAAACCCGAAGAAATTGTCTGGGTTTTTTGAGTTAAGCCCGAGTGAAAAAAATGCCGTCTTTGAACGCTGGGCTTGGGTAACCCAAACCACGTGATACCATCACTGAACGCTTCTGGGCTTGCTCTGCGTAACTCGCGTTAACCCGCGTGACGACCGAAAACAGGCCCTAACAAGTGCATGCATTATTAAAGTAAAACTAAGTGCAGTATGTCTTACTTAGTTTTTCATATCAAGTTTGTACAGAAACGGAAACTTTTTATTTATTTTATTATTATTATTATTATTATTTTTTTTTTTTTAAGGAAGCAGTGCAAGATAAAACATAAAGTTTGTTTAAATTAATATATTAAACATCTACTACTCAGTTTTTTTTTTTTTTTTTTTTTTTTTTTGTGTGTGCTTTCCATTTTGCTGGTGTAAATCTTGCCAAGCAAAACTTTATTGGCGAAAGTGATGCATTAATGGATTATTATTTAATTTGTAACTTAGGTTTATTTATTTTTTAATTTAAAGTTAATTTACATCCGTAATTATGCATATGATAAAATAAATGTTGTATTTAGCTTTAAGCAAAATTTCAGAAACTTTGCTTCTTAAAATATTAAAAAAAAAAAAAAACATAATAAATGATAGTTTCCTTAATTTTCTTATTATTACTCCAAGTGTTTTGAAACAATTACTTTCTTAGGTGCTTAAAGACAAGTGTCTGTTGTATCATTTTGACGAGTGAAATGGAAAAGTATTTTTTTTTTTCTCCCAATACCTGAATTTTTATTTTTTTTTAATTTTATGAAGTCTATGTCATCTTGAACATTTTTTCATTTTGACAGTGTTTCTTTAATTTGCCAAAATTATTTCATATATAATTGCATTTAGCTTCCACAGTTTTTAGCTGTTTTTAAATAAAAAACACACTTCTTTGTATATTCTCTTAATATTTAGAGTTAAGAAAAATTTGATAAAGACTTACTCAATTTTGGTGTAATCCTTTTTATTTTAATAAAATGGGATTCTTGCAATCCCACTCTCGAATGTGAATCTTCTTTTGCCTTGCCTGCATTACTTGGTTACCACAGAAAAATTTATAGGTAGCATAAGATTGGTCAGTTTTAGGTATCAGAAATTATTGTTCCCAAAAAATTTGCTCGTGTAATTTTCTTTAAACTTCCTGTATAAATTATCTTTTGTATGCCTTAAGACATATGTATTATTTTTCTGTCACAGAAAAATTGTTAGGCAAGTGATTGATTACAAGGCTGGAAAATTGGTACAGAATTCATACCACAAGTAAATGAAACAGAAATTTCTTCTTATTAAACTGATTATTTAATAGGTAGAGAAATATTTTAAATGATTACTGCTATGAGTTCTGCATTAATTTTATAGCCTTGGTGGTGTCATTTATGTCTTCTGACCATATTACTTCCAAAATAGTTTATAATAGTCAGGGGCGGTCCGACGGAATTTTGACACCCGTGCAAGTATCCATATCAGCACCACCCCTCCCCCTAACAATTACTTGTTTTGTCTATCCCCCCCCCCCCAATCTCGAAAAAAGGTGACTGCAATTTAGTGGTACTTTCTTCTCAAAAGTCTCATGTATTAATAGAAAAAAAAAAAAAAAAAAAAAAAAAAAACTAAAAGCAGTCTTTGGGGACTGCCGATAGAAGTGAAAACTAAGTAACTTGTGAATTGTATTGTCGAGCTATTAGATTATTATTTTCAAATTATTTTTGGTTTGTAAAGAAGTGTTTATGATCTGTATTATATGATTCGTCACAATATTTGTAGCCACCTATATTAAATGAACTAAGTCTTATATTAGGTAAAAATATTGATTACTTATGAAATTATTTTAATTAGTAGGTGAGATACAAAAGAAAACCGATTCAGGACACCTCAAAACGTACAAATCAGGTGAAATCTCAAATTCCACTTTCGATAATATAAAAGAACTTTAAAATATCTTTCGAAGGATGTATTAAAAATAATTTAATCATAATTAAAATTTGAAATATTGAAATTTTAAAATATTACAGCGCCATCTGCTGGTATAAATTTCTGTAAGCTACTGTTCGATTCCAAATCAACAAAGCTTTCTAATGATGTATTACTTATGAAATTATTTCAATTAGTAGCTGAGATATAAAAGAAAACCCATTCAGGATACCTCAAAACGTGTAAATCCGCTGAAATCTCGAATTCCACTTTCGATAATATAAATTGGTAAAAAATATGTTTCTTCTCATGGAAAGCCTTCGCTGACAATGATGCGAGTTTCATGATTTTTGTTCACCTAAAAGTGCTCAACGCACCTAAAGAAATTTTCACTTCAAAAATACATATTTATTTTATGATAAGACAGCTTTTCAATCTCTAGTGTTTACCTAGTAAAATTATTTAACAAATGCATTTTAAAGTTTCGAGTTTTATTTGTAAAAACAGCTTAAATCAGCTGAAAGCTGCCATCTTGAGATATTTTTTCTTATAGTACTTGTGACTTTATAGAAAAGTGAAAAAAGTGTTTATTCTTTATGAGTAAACGTACCAACCAAAAACTTATGTGTACAAATAAGAAGGCTAAAGTTGTTAAAAAAAAGAGTGATATGAAATTTCCAATCCTAAATTCAGATATTTTCAACATTTTCTATTAAATTAGACAGCCTTCGCCCCCCTTAGGGGTCATTATTTCCAAATGAACCCATTTCCAAATTTGCTGCTTACATATTATGCTGGCAAGCCATATATGCCAACTCGAAAACAGGGGCGTGTAATTGATGGGGAGCGCTTTGAAAATACTCTCATTTCTATGAAGATTCAGCACGACAATGAAAGACACAGAAAAATTACACTAGTCCTAGTCTGCACCCCCTGCAATTGATGATAGTCACCTCGGGATGAGTGTGAGATAATCAGAAGAAATCATAAAACTGTCAAAGAGAAAATCCATGAGTGTTTCGAAGACAGGAAGATAAGAAATTGGGGATGGGGGTGGATAGTGGTTGTTTCGGTTTCATCTTCTCTTTGCAGTGGAAATAAGAGAGAATACTGTGATTACGATTTGTAGGCAAACATTTGATATAGCTTTTAAAAAAAAAAAAAAAAAAAAAAAAGATTCTCAAAATTGTAAATAAAAAAGTCCCGAGAAAATTTTCGCCCTTTTAGCACCCTTTCATTTGTGCATCGAGCAAGAGCCCCGTGCGACCGCACACCCTTCGGTCCGCCTCTGATAATAGTCGATACTGGATGGAAGTCATGTGGTTGTTAGAAACAAGATAAAAAAATAAATTGTGCAAGTTGTATTATAAGACATAGTATGAAGCAATGCTGAAGTTATTTTAGATTGAATCTAAATAGAATATATAATCAGTTTAGTATAATATTAGATCAGTTTAGTTGGCGCTAGAGTCCTGCATGGGTCGGGTGAAAAAAAAATTTCATCAACCCGAAAACAGACCCTAACCCGCAACAGAGAATTTTTTGCGACCCGAAACCCGAAAAATAAATCAACATTACTTATTCATCTAAAAGTCATGCAAAACAAGGTAAAATGATATAACATGATATAAAATAAAGTAAATTTTCATTGTCGCACAGTTGGTAAATAAAAAAAAAAAAAAAAAAAAAACTAGTCTGTTGTGGCCACCACAAGACATTCTTCTATATTTTTCTGTCAAATTCACTAAGTGCGAATAATTTCTTAAAACTATTATTTAAAAGTTTAACGTGATGAATGCATTTGCAAATATATTTCATCTTAGGGAAATCTAACACTAAATATCCAAAAAGAGACAGTATTATCGTCTGTAAATAACTTCTTAAACAATGTGTAGCAGCGCCACCTGTTGAGCAGTTTACACCAAAAGTTGACAGGCACTAATATATATGAAAGGGCACCTACATACAAATTTATATGCAATTCTGTGCAGTAGTTCTTGAGATATAGACTTTCCTCAAATTGCGGAAATCGCTGTGTAGCAGTGCCACCTGTTGGTTGATAGGCATTCAATTTCAATCAGCATAATATCTCATATTGGTCTTCCTACAAATCAGGCTTTGTTGGATTATACGGAATGAAACCTGACATAAAGTCTAGACCTCTCAAAACTTGTAAAACTGTCGAAAATTTTACTAATCCATTACTTCCTTCGATTGAATATAGAAAAAAAAATAAATAAAATGTAATTAGTGATTGTATTCAGTTAAAAAAAAAAAAAAAAAAAAAAAAAAATGTTTAATAATAATGTTTGAACATTTATGTGAGTTGTGAAGTTCAAGATTGCAAAAATATGCTTCATTTTCAGTGTTAGTAGTTCATTGTTTAATGCTTATATTCTGAAAAAAAAAAAAATTATATATATATCTTTATTTTTTGCTTTTGTTCGACGTGAATGTTTATTATAATTTGGGTAGCAGGGATATATGATTTGCAATTGAACACAATATGACCATTTTTAGAAAATGTTTGTCTGTCTGTGTGTGTGACAAAATTTTGTGGGAACTGTATATCAGGAACTACTGCACAGAATTTCATACAAATTGGTATGTAAATGCACCTTGACATAAATTAGTGCCTATCAACTTTTGGTGAAAAATTGTCTTACAGGTTGTGTTGCCATCCTGCTTTTTCTAAATTTTTAACATGGTGATGTAGGACAAAATGTTGTATAAGTGTGCATAAAGATAATTATTTTTTAGTAATCATTATGAAATTTACAAGAATTATTTATAATAGAGATAGTCAACTGGGAATTTTTTTTTTTTTATGTGTAGGAGCCTCGCCTCGAAAGGTCCCGTCAATACCTTTAAAACGAATGGTTGAACTATAAATCTGTGATAATTTAAAACAAAGTTATCGATTTTTTTTTACTTTTAACAAAAAAAAAAAAAAAAAAAAAAAAACTTAGAAAAAAAAATTTGTAATTTTTTTTTTTTTTTTTTTTTTTTTTTAATATTGAGGACTTTTAAATTGACTTTATTTTATATTTAGTGTTATACTACTTCTCTAATATTGAAATCGTCTGCATTATCATGGAAGATAATTTTTTTAAATAATAATTTTAATAAGTTATTTTTACTGACAAGGAAACATTTAAAAGGTGTCATCTTCAAAAAATATATGTGATTCTACTTTTCATAAAACAATAGAAAATGAAAAAATTATCGGCTGAAATTAATTACAGCGACCACAAAAAATTATCAAAATTAAGCATATTTGGCGATTTAGCGCTGTTAGGCGATACGTTTGCTAGCACCGAGATTGCCGTGTACGAACAGCACCGTGTTTTGCTTTTCTGCCAAGTACTCAAAATCAATCGCCTAGCAGTGTGCAATCGCCAAATATGCTTACTTTTGATATTTTTTTGTGGTCGCTGTAATTAATTTCAGCTGATATTTTTTTCATTTTCTGGTGTTTTATGAAAAGTAGAATCAAATATATTTTTTTCAATACTTTTTGAAGATGACACCTTTTGAATGTTTCCTTGTGAGTGAATTTGTATAGGAAAATTTAGAAGAAAGTCATGTGGTGGCCACTACATGCTAGTTTTATATAGGAATTTTTGCTAGTGTTCGGACACTTTTGTTACCGACTGTACATGTATTTCATTGAAATGATAAAAGCTATTTGTTTTCACTGATATGTTTTACCGGTTAAAAAAAAGTAGGCTATCAACGAAAATTAATTTTGCCCAAAATAAAAATTTGCCAGTTTGATTTCTTACTTATCAAAACCCCTCATCTTTGGTTTTGACTTCACATTATGTCAAATTTTATAATATTTCATCATAAGATTTTTAAATTGAGAACACATTCTTTCTGTGCATGAACTTCAGCGAATACGAAAAAAAGATATCAATTCGAAATTGTACTTGAACTTTGTATTTAAATATTTATAAATTGTGAAACAAACAAACACATATTTAGGTAGAGTCAGCGAGAACTGTTTATTTGATTTAATATGGTTTAGTTAACTATAAGCTGCATTACTGATAATTCACTACTAGCATTTTATAGCCATTCTTCTTCGTATATTTTATTAAAAATTCGTGACAATTCAGAATTGTTGAAGACCATACTTTTTTTTTTTTGGCTATTATTCATAAGCAGCATTTTTTGCAATAAGTTTAAGCAATAAAAAAAAAAAGCATATCTTTCTACACAAAAATAGTGGTGGAAAAAATACAGGTGGTGGCAACCCTGCATATTTCGAAATAAAAGCATGACCAATGACAAACAAATTAAACTGCTGAACATATTTCAACTGCATTGGGAAATTAAAAAAAATACGTGTGGCACTCGGGGACTGCCGCGGTAAAGCTATTGCATAGCATTTTTTATCAACTTATGGAATTATAATTATTTATTTATTTTATTTATGCAGTATTTTTTTTTCTTTGATATTAATTCAAGTTTTTTCTTTGATATTAATTCAAGTTACACTTTTTGAGCGTGGTGACCGATAAAAATTTTTTTTTTCTTTTATTGAATAAATGAGAATATATCCGCAATGAGAATATATCAAAAATATCCGCAATCGATTTGTAGGTATCGAAAACCTCGATGTACCAAATTTGAATGATCTAACTCTATTTTTTGAGAAAAGGTATTTTAATAGGTTTTAAAAGGCCTGCAAGTCGAATGGGGGTATTCAAGTTTTTTCTTTGATATAATTTTAAGTTACAGTTTTTGAGCGTGGTGACCGATAAGAAAACAAATTTTAATAGAGAAAAGGTATTTAATAGGTTTTAAAGGCTTGCAAGTCGAATGGGGATATTCAAGTTTTTTCTTTGATATTAATTCAAGTTACACTTTTTGAGCGTGGTGACCGATAAGAAAACAAATTTTAATAGAGAAAAGGTATTTAATAGGTTTTAAAGGCTTGCAAGTCGAATGGGGATATTCAAGTTTTTTCTTTGATATTAATGAATGAGGTAACAATAATGATAAGATAACAATAATGATAAGAAAACAAATTTGAATAGAGAAAAGGTATTTTAATAGGTTTTAAAGGCCTGTAAGTCGAATGGGGATATTCAAGTTTTTTCTTTGATATTAATTCAAGTTACACTTTTTGAGCGTGGTGGCCGATAAGAAAACAAATTTTAATAGAGAAAAGGTATTTAATAGGTTTTAAAGGCTTGCAAGTGGAATGGGGATATTCAAGTTTTTTCTTTGATATTAATTCAAGTTACACTTTTTGAGCGTGGTGACCGATAAGAAAACAAATTTTAATAGAGAAATTTATTTAATAGGTTTTAAAGGCTTGCAAGTCGAATGGGGATATTCAAGTTTTTTCTTTGATATTAATTCAAGTTACACTTTTTGAGGGTGGTGACCGAAAAGAAAACAAATTTTAATAGAGAAAAGGTATTTTAATAGGTTTTAAAGGCCTGTAAGTCGAATGGGGATATTCAAGTTTTTTCTTTAATATTAGTTCAAGTTACACTTTTTGAGCGTGGTGACCGATAAGAAAACAAATTTTAATAGAGAAAAGGTATTTAATAGGTTTTAAAGGCTTGCAAGTCGAATGGGGATATTCAAGTTTTTTCTTTGATATTAATTCAAGTTACACTTTTTGAGCGTGGTGACCGATAAAAAACAAATTTTAATAGAGAAAAATATATTATAGTTTTAAAAAATTAAAGAACACGCTTTTATAGAAATATGAACTAAAAAGCACAAAATATCTATCTTAGTATTAAAATTCAGGGTAAGAGAAAATCGTGTGAGTGACACACCGTAATATTTACATACATTTAAATCTTTAATTAAAATAACTTAGAATTAACAAAAACCATTTTTTAAAAATTTCCTCTGACGGGGATCGAACGCTGGACCTTTAGGTTCGTAGCGCGTCGCCTTACCTCTACGTCATATCGTTTACATAGAGGAAGTATTTTTTTTACAATATAAATTTTTTGTTTGCTCCCAGAGAAGTTACAAACAAACATACATATATACATACATACATACATACAGGTGAAGCTAATAAAAGCGTGTTAAAAAATACTGCATTTGTGATAATAATAAAATGTATGTATATAGAGTACTCACTCACTTTCTTTCAATATTTTTTCATCACTTTCTTCATTAATAAATGCACTTTGTTTATTCATATTTAAAACACTTTATACACAAATAAATGCACTTTGTTTATTCATATTTAAGACACTTTATACACAAATTGTACGCGTACAGCTATTCACTGTTGTAACATAGATGATAGATACCTATACACCTATATACTTTCTCACAAACAGCTGCTTACGTATTCGTCCGATTTCGGAGCAGCTTGTCCCGATTCGTGCGAGCTTCGTACAGCCGAAGTCTACCGAAGTCTGCCGAACTGTGTTAGGTTTTTTTTTCGTTACGGAATTTTTTGATTCGGTCGCCGCGCTCAAAGCCCGCGATAAAAGCTATACAATAGCTTAAAAATAAACTTTCACTCAATACACTATAAAAGTATATAAACATAAAAAAATTCATGTTAAGTTTTATTTGTATAAGGGAAAAATGAGAAATTTTTGGTGGGGGCGACACACCCCCTGAAAATTTTCAGTGGTGGTGCATGCTTCAGTGCCAATGCATGTTAAAATAAATATTGTGAAAATGTAACGAAAGTATTTAGCCATTGTCTTGTGAACATGCATAAAACTGATCCATACCTATTTAAAAAATGATGTACCTGTAAGTATATAACATACAGATTCTATTATTATATAAAGACATCTTGTTGTTAAAATTGATTATACAGGGTTCATAATTAAATATGAGAAAAAAATTCCCTGAGTTTTCCAGACAATTTTAAAGAGAATATTAGCAATATATTACAAGAAACACTCCTCTAGAGAGGCGAAAATACTTCTAATTCCATTGTATGATGTCATATTACTGCCGATCATGATAGAAATCATTGCTCACATGCATATTTTCACAATATTTAATCATTTGATTCAATATGAAGGCTAAAGAAAGAAATTATATTATGAGAGGAAGGAAATTGTCGTTTTTCCAGGTTTTATAATCAATTTTCCCTGATTTTTTTAAAAACAAAATCCAAATTTTCTGAGTATTTCAGGTTTTTCCTGATGATGTACGAATCCTGTTAAAAATATTTGTATTTATCTAAGAGAAAAAAAAATAAATAAAAACTTCTTTATTTAATGAATAAATTTTTTAAATATATAACATGCATGACTCTATAGGCCTATTTAAAGCTATCAATTAACCTTGCTGTGGTAAATGTGCTCATAAAAAAATTTAAATATAAAACAATTGATTTGATACAATAATAATATGTAGTAATAACTGCCAGAATTGCATTTTATGTTTAATGAAAAACTCATAACCAGAAACGGTGAAATCTCAATAAAAGATATTTTAATAAATATCATCCATTAGAATTTTTGAAAATGTGTTAAATAAAGAGAGTCTAAAACTTAATTTTTATCTCTTAACAGAAACCAAAACGCCAATAATATGTACTATGTACGGAATACACACTATCAAAAGAAAAGGTTATTTAAGTATATATATTTTAAATCATTTAATTCCTTTCTCTCTTAATTCCTCTTTAATTCCCCATCTCCAAGAATCTCTTAATCCTGAAAATCGCTTTTCACATACTAAATTCATGGCACCTTTTCATAATATGCGTTTTAAGAGTTCATAGGAAAAATGAAAATTTTTTCAGAACTAGGTAACGAACATATTTTTATCATAATGACACATCTCCGTTTCTTTCTATCCTCACTTGCAACATTCAATTTCCATTTGTTATTGTTTGTAGGACGGAGGTTTGTTGTTATTTTCATATCAGCGTCCTTTTTATGAAGAATGCTGATTGGCTGAAAGAAGGGCGCGACGTATGTGCGCGAAAAGTCACACAAATCTGTTTTCGGAGTCGATGCGGAAGACGCTTGTGCAACTTGCTTAAAGTGTTTAGGCGCATGCGTAAAGTGACGTACTACCAGCTTATCTAAAGAACCAATCAGAGGTAAAAGGTGCCCCTGTTACTGTTCTAAGTTTAATCGCCTGTGACAGAAGTCAACGTTTTCCGCAAGAGAGCTTTGCGTTCGTCCGTTGCGTTGAGAAAATTCATCATTGCGCATGCGCTAGTTTCGCGGAGCGGAGCGGAACGGCCAGTGTGAAGCCCGCTTTAGGCTTTATTTTAAATTAAGTGCATCTGAATAAAATATTATTTGTATATTATAGATAAAAATGTAATTATAATAGAAGTAAGATGAAAACTTTTCTTTTTCTACAATTTTCGTCTATAATTACGGCGAGTACGAAATAACAACAAACACTATTAATTCGAATTTGAGATTTATTCGTATTATTCGATATTTTTATGCGATTCTGTATTCTTATCAGTCATATAATCGATATTAGAGCCCGAAGATTACCGAAGATAAAATCGGAAGTAAAGAAAGCCGAAATAGTCCGAAATCGTGACGTAGGCGTTAAGGATCCTTATTCTTGGCCGGTCTGAATTGCTTTTTAAGGAAAAATCTTTAACTTTGTGTTAAAGATCTTTAGTTAAGGATCCTTAACAGCGGACATCTGAATGTGGGGACTAGAGTTGCGAATATGGCACTGTTCATTGCATCGATGAGAGAAGATTTTTTTTTTTTTTTTTTTTTGGTATTTTATATTTGTGTTTTTCTCTTAGGATAATATAGTGATTCATTAAGAATGTCGAACAAATATGTGTGTGTGCAGCACACAATGGCTTACGCTGTCGAAGGCAGTGGGAACTTGGTGAAGAAATGCTGAAGGTGAAGGAATGCTGTTCCTAGGCATTCTGTAAAATATACTTTTGTTTTCAAATGCTGGCTGCGAAAGTTAATATGCTGGTGGGATAGTCTAGTGCATGGTGCTATTTTACATAAGCCTGTGCATTAGATTGTTCTTCTATGCGAAAATTGCCAAAAGAAAGAAGAAAAGAAGAAAAATATAAGTTTGTGATTTAATTTTAATTAGATATTTCAATAAAATTTGGTAAATGTAAGATTATTCTGTTAATTTAATGTAGAACATATTTTTAAAATATTGTTTTGATTTCATTTTATGTTACACTTAAATAGGGGTGCACAACCTTTTTGGCTGGTGGGTCACTCTCGCTGTTGAGCATGAAGGGCTACAGACGAGGTAATATAAAAGAATGGAACTGTGCAGATGTATTCGCTGTATAACATATATATATATGTGTGTGTGTGTTTCTTAATCTCTATATCGCGATATTTGATGGAAGATAAATCGATTTATAGAATCGCTACATCGTCCAGTCGTAGTATCAACATTAAATGTCCTGATTAATTGCTCAGGACTTGACATACCACTTATTTAAGACTAGCAGGCAACGCCCGCTTCGCTGGTCCCTATTTTTAAATGAATCACTATAATTACTGAATTCTCAAAATTGCATTAATTTTTATCATGTGAAAAAAAAAAAAAAAAAAAAAAAAAATCTGATTCGGAAAAATGTTGCACTGGGTTCTCACTGCCTTCGGAAAAATTCCCAAAATGCTCTAACTCTTATCTCTATTATTTTCCCCCTTCGCCCCCCCCTTCCATCGATTCTAATACAGGGTGGCTAGCAGTCAGGGAAAATCCAAGAATCAGGGAATTTAGAAAATCTGGAAAAGTCAGGGAATTTCCTTTAAAGTCAGGGAATTTTAACAAATTTTGTGAAAATAGCTATATTAATCATTAAATTATTAATGATATTTTAAATCGCTAAATTTTTTGCTAATGTCGTGAAATTTTCATTGAAAAAAACATTGAGAGTCAGGGAAAAATGGAGGAAAATCTCGAAAAATAGTCAGGGAATTTGAAAAGGTTTAAATGCTAGCCACCCTGTAATAATTTTACAAATTCGATAATATCCGCAATCAATTTGTAAGTATCAAAAACCTCTATGCTTTTGAACGATCTATCTCTATTATTATTTTTTTGCCCCTCCGCTCCCCCCCCCTTTCCCAATAATTTAAAAAATTTGAAAATATCCACAATCGATTTGTAGGTATCGAAAACCTCTATGTACCAATTTTCAATGATCTAACTCTATTTTTTTTTGGCCCCTCCGCCCCCCCCCCCTTTCCTGGCCCTCCTAATAATTTTACACTTTCGAAAATATCTCCATTCAACTTGCAGGCCTCTAAAACTTATCTGTACCAATTTTGAACGGCCTAACTGTATTTCTAATTGTTTTTGCCCCATAGCCCCCCCTTACCACACCTCCTAAAAATTTTACAAATTCGAAAATATCCACAATCGATTTGTAGGTATCGAAAACCTCTGTGTGCCAATTTTGAACGATCTGACACTATTTTTATATTTTTGCTCCCCCTCTCCCCTCCCCCCTTCCTGCCCCTCCTAATAACTTTACATTTACACTTTCGAAGATATCCCCATTCGACTTGCAGGCCTCTAAAACCTATCTGTACCAATTTTGAACGCCCTAACTGTATTTCTATTTGTTTTTGCCCCGTAGCCCCCCTCCCTGCTGCCCCACCTGGGGGCTGAATTTCTAAAATTCCAGAAATTGGTTTTTAGATTTGTACTAGCTATATTTTAGAGCAAAAATTTCACGTATATCTATTTTTTTGTTTGAGATACATAGTATTATGCGAAATCACGTTTTACGCATGTGAAATCACGTTTTGCCCGCCCCCCTTGCGGACCGAATTTTGAAAATTCCAGAAATTGGTTTTTAGACATATAACAATAAACGCCGGTGAAAAGCCGTATGTGTATAAAGAATGCTCTAACAGATTCTGTCAAGAAACTCCTCTAAAAAATCATCGAAGTATCCGTACAGAAGTAAAGCCAAATGTGTGTGAAGAGTGTTCTAAAGAATTCACACGAAAGAGTAGTTTAAAAGATCATCTTCGTATCCATACAGGTGAAAAACCATATGTGTGTGCACAGTGTTCTAAAGAATTTTCTCAAATCAATAGTTTAAAAGATCATATTCGCATCCATACAGGAGAAAAACCATATGTGTGTGAAGAATGTTCTTATGGATTTTCTCATAAGAGCTCTTTAAGAGAACATCGTCGCGTTCATACGAGAGAAAAACCATATGTGTGTGAACAATGTTCTAAAGCTTTTTCTGAAAAAGGCTGTCTAAACAAACACCTTCGTATTCATACAGGACTGAAACTATACGTGTGTGAAGTATGTTCTAAAGGATTTTGCACAATAGGGGGTCTAAACAGTCATTTTTGCATTTATACAGCTGAAAAACCATGTGTGAAGAATGTTCTAAAAGATTTTCTACGTTAAGTTATCTAAAAAAGCATCTTTGCATCCATACAGGAGAAAAACCGTATGTGTGTGAAGAGTGTTCTAAAGCATTTTCTGAAAAATTTAGTCTAAAAAAACATCTTAGAATACATACAGTAGACAAACC
Organism: Salticus scenicus; assembly: GCA_963930645.1. Classification (NCBI taxonomy): domain Eukaryota; kingdom Metazoa; phylum Arthropoda; class Arachnida; order Araneae; family Salticidae; genus Salticus; species Salticus scenicus. The sequence continues at coordinate 10,274 of CAWVNO010002473.1, read as the reverse complement.
ACATGTGTGTAAAAATTGTTCTAGAGAATTTTGTACAACAAATGATCTTGAAAAACATGTTCTTCGCGTTCATACAGTACAAAAACCGTATGAATGTGAAGAATGTTCTAAAGGATTTTGTTCAGCAAGTGATCTGAAAAGGCATTTTCGCATTCATACAGGAGAAAAACCATATGTGTGTGAAGAATGTTCTAAAGCATTTTCTGAAAAATGTAGTGTGATGAAAGTTGTATACCTCATTTTGGCAACCCCTATATTTCATGACTGCTTTGGCAACAGTGTGTGTTGTTTACTTTTCGGATACTATAATGTAATGTGAATGATGTAGCATCTTCTCAGTTGATTAAAGTTATAATCGTCGTTTAATCTTAAATCATGTTGTTTTATGTCAATTTAATCAACTGAGAAGCAAAATAATCTTCGAACAATTCACTCTTGATGTAACATGGATCGCTTACTGAAACCAGAAAAATTCGATGTGGACCCCACGTGTGCAAACGCCGAAGGAAAATGGCAGCATTGGAAAAAAACCTTTATCAACTTTTTGGATGGGATTTCTGACGTGACAGAGGCAAATAAACTGCCACTTTTGTGCAATCATGTATCGTTTGATGTATATCAGTACATCAGTGATTCCGTTAATTATTCTGACGCTATCGCTGTGCTCGATTCGTTATACATAAAGAAAAGCAATGAGATTTTCGCTAGACATTGCCTAACGTCGAAAACTCAGCAAACGGGCGAATCTGTTAGCGAGTATTTGCAAGTACTTAAGCAAATGAGCAAGGACTGCAATTTTAAATCTGTTTCTGCAGAGGAATACAAAAATGAATACATCAGGGATGCCTTTATAAGCGGGCTGCGATGCCCTCGTATTCGCCAAAGGCTATTAGAAAACTTATCTGTTACATTAGATGGTGCTTTTGAACAGGCCAGAACTTTAGAACTAGCTGAATTGCATTCAGCATCGTACCTCACTACACCAAATCCTACCCCTACAGCTGCAATTGACCATGAAGCAAATCGGGTGGAAGATACAATTTCCATGACGGCTGCATCTACTTCATCCAGAGTAGAGAAGTGCTATTTTTGTGGAAGTGACCGTCATCCTAGATCTTCATGCCCCGTGTTACGTAAAGTATTAGGTTGTGATTTGTGGCAACAGTTTTGTAATAGCTGGAAATAAACAAGAATAGAATTCCATGTTGGTGTAAGAGTTTAAGATTCTCTTTATCCTTTATTTAAAGTATTTTAAGATTATACAACAATATACGAAACATGGTGGCAGACGGAAATTTATAAAGTAGTACTGTGAAGCTGTGAACTGTGATTTTTTTCTCGGAGAAGAAAAATACTCCTGATACGATGAGTACCGATGCTAAGCCTATCGCAGTCAAACCGCCAGAACCTTTGGTGTTCGATAATAATCTGTGTACGAACTGGAAATTGTTCAAACAAAAGTGGGCAAACTATGCTATTCTAACCAACTTAGAGAAACAAGATGTAAAATATCAAGTTGCTTTACTATTGCATACTCTTGGTGACGCTGCGTTGCAAAGGTATAACGGATTTTCGTTTTCTACAGCAGAAGATGCAAGAACAACTACGGATATAATCGATACGTTCGAGCAATCTGTAGTAGGTGAAATTAATGAAACGTATGAACGCTTTATGTTCAATAATAGAAAGCAACAAGAAAACGAAACGTTTGATGAATTTTTATCTGCCATAAGAGTGCTAATTAAAACATGCAGCTACTGTACGGATTGCATTGACTCGTTACTTCGAGATAGAATTATTTTGGGTTTGAAAGATAACCAATTGCAAGAACTGCTCCTGAGAGAGAGAAAGTTAACATTAGAAAAATGCATTGACACATGTAGAGCTGCAGAATATGCACAAATTAAAAGAAAAGAATTTCGTCCAGAGATTGTGAACAAAATTAAAATTCATCATAACGAGAAATCTTTTGAAACGAAGAAAGAAGATGGCAAGAAAGAAAAATATTGTAAATATTGTGGAAAAAAGCACAAATTTACCAAAGAACTCTGTCCAGCATGGGGAAAAACATGTTCTAAATGCAAAAAAAGAAATCACTTTGCAATCAAGTGTTCATCATTCAAAATAAAGAAAGAAGATAGTATACATCAGCTGAATTCAGATGAAGAAGAATGGGTGAACAAAATAGGAGATCCAGGCAAGGATATAAAGGGTGTGATGATAATTAATGGAAAAGAGGTAACTTTTCAACTTGATACTGGAGCAACGGTTAATATCTTACCAAAACAGTATGCAACTGGTATAGAGCCATGCAAGAAAGTTTTGAAGATGTGGAACGGCAGCACTTTTGAACCAATAGGACTACATCGGGAACATGTAATCAACCCCAAAAACAATAAAAAATACAATATTGAATTTATTATCGTTGACAAAGAACATATTCAACCACTGCTTGGTTTGAAAGCTGTTCAAGCTATGAAGTTGATTACAATTCAAGAGAAAGAATTCCAATCTGTGAATATTGTCGACTTAACTGATTATAGTGGTGTTTTTGCTGAAGGCATTGGAGAATTGCCTGGTGTCGTTCATCTTCAGACTGACCATGATATACCTCCATCTACTATGCCAGTACACAGAGTGCCTATTGCTTTGAGAGATAAGCTAAAAGAAGAACTGGATCGACTTGAAAATAAAGGGGTCATCCGAAAAGTAACTGAACCAACTCTGTGGACCAATAACATAGTGTGTGTAGAAAAACCAAATGGCAAGTTAAGACTGTGTTTGAATCCTCTTGAACTGAATAAAGCTCTTAAAAGACCAAGATATATTATGCCTAATTTAGAAGAAGTACTACATGAATTAAATGGTGCTACAGTATTTAGCAAATTTGATTTACAGAATGGGTATTGACATATTTCACTTGACAAAGAATCGAGTTTACTCACAACGTTTCAAACTAATTTTGGTCGGTATTGCTTCCTACGTCTACCCTTTGGCCTAAATGTGGCTTCTGAAATATTTCAATTGAAGATGAAGCAATCATTTGAAGCTCTTCCTGGACTCATCAATATTGCTGATGATGTAGTAATTTTTGGAAAGGACATAAAAGAACATGATGAAAATGTAAAAATATTTTTACAGAAGTGCAAAGATCTAAAAGTGAAGCTCAATAAAGAAAAAATGGAACTACAATGTCAGGAAATCACTTTTATGGGTCATAAAATATCCAAAGATGGTGTGAAACCAGACTTTAAGAAAATTCAAGCAATTGTAGATTTAAAAGAGCCAAGCAACAAAGAAGAATTAAAAAGGTTCTTGGGAATGTGTAATTATCAAATGAAATTTGTGAAAGACTATGCTACAATTAGTGAGCCATTGTATACTCTTTTAAAGAATGACGTTCCATGGAATTGGACAGCGAGACAAGATGCAGCTCTGAAGAAATTGAAGAATCTACTTACAAAAGCACCGACTTTGAAAATCTTTGATTCTACAAAACCTGTTGAAATAGAGTGTGATTCAAGCCAATTCGGTCTTGGTGCAGTCTTAATGCAAGGTTCTAGCGCAATCGCCTATGCAAGTAGAACACTAAATGCTGCAGAGCGTAACTATGCTCAGATTGAAAAGGAGATGTTAGCTGTCATATGGAGCTTAGAGAAATTTCACCATTATGTATATGGAAGAAAAGTAACAGTGTACAATGACCACAAACCTCTAGAAGCTATAAAAAAAAAACCTTTATATAAAGCACCTAAACGTTTGCAAAATATGTTACTTAGAGCTCAAAGGTATAATTTTGATTTAATCTACAAGCCTGGAACAAAAATTCCTGTTTCAGATACTCTCTCCAGAGCACCATTAGAAACAACAGAACATGACGATAAGGAGATTGATATAGTTTGCAGTATCCATACTTTACCAATTAAAGGTACCTGTTTAGAGAAAATTCAAGATGCATCAATTAAAGATGAGGAAATACTTGCTTTAAAACAGATGATCACAAAAGGATGGCCAAAAGATAGAGTTGATGTTTCTCCGATAATAAGAAGTTATTTTGATTATCGAGATGAATTGGGAATTCAAGATGGTGTTGTAGTAAGAGGAGAAAGAATTGTAATTCCAAAAACAATGAGAAAAGAAATGAAAGATAAAATTCACCTCGGACATCTAGGTATCAATTCATGTTTAAGAAGAGCAAGGGAACTCATATTTTGGCCTGGTATGTCAACAGAAATTAGACAATTCATTAGTGGATGCCATACATGCTTGTCATACAGTGATCATAGACCTCAAGATGCTATAAAGTGGCATGAAGTAGCTGAAAGACCTTGGCAGAAGGTTGGAATTGATTTATTTGTTTTAGAAGGTAGAAATTACTTAGTTACTGTGGACTATTTTAGTCAATTCATAGAAGTAGATTACCTGACAGACACAAAATCTACAACTGTGATAGGAAAAGTCAAACATCATTTTGCAAGGTATGGTATACCAGAAACAGTTGTAACTGGAGGTGATACTCAATTAAGATCTGATGAATTCAACAAATTTTGTGAAGCTTGGGATATTAAACACAAGCAAACCAGTCCTTACAACAGTAAATCAAATGGTCAAGTTGAGTCGGCTGTGAAAATTGTGAAGAAGATTATGAAAAAGAGCCTTTTTGCAAAAGAAGATCCCTACTTAGGTCTTTTAAATTATAGAAATACTCCAATTGAAAATGTTGGGAAAAGTCCAGCGCAACTACTTCTTGGTAAGCGGACAAGAACTCTAGTGCCAACTTCAAGTTCTTTATTCAAGCCGTCTTTCAACTCGTATCCTGAAATCACTCAACGTAAAGAAGATGTAAGACAGAAGAAGTCTGAATGTGATAATAAGAAAAATGCTCTGCCTGAATATAAACAAGGAGATGTAGTATACATGCAACCTCACAAAAGAAATGAAACCTGGAAGAAAGCTGTAGTTACAAAGACTTTAACACCGAGAAGATTTGAAGTCACTACAGATAATGGACAAACCTATGTGAGAAATAGAATGTTTCTTCGAGGAACGCCTCACCAAAAGAAGATTACAACACATGTACCGGATGTCTCGACTCCAACTAAGACAATTCGAAGGTCAACAAATGAAGTTGTACCAACACCAAATCCAGATGCCGAAGTGAATCAGAAAAATCCTTCTGTACCACAAGAAGTGAACACTGGTGTGATGCAAGAAAGACCTCAATATACCACTAAGTCAGGACGAGTTGTAAAAGTGCCTTCAAGATATAGAGACTAGAACTGTTGACTATTTTTTTATTCTAATATTGGGTTGTATTTTATTTCAGAGATGTTAAAAAAGGAAAGGGATAAATGTATAATGTGAAAATTTGTATAACTAATGTATGGAAAATTATTAATCTAAATTTCTTAATAAGTAAAAGGGGAAGGATGTTACGTAAAGTATTAGGTTGTGATTTGTGGCAACAGTTTTGTAATAGCTGGAAATAAACAAGAATAGAATTCCATGTTGGTGTAAGAGTTTAAGATTCTCTTTATCCTTTATTTAAAGTATTTTAAGATTATACAACAATATACGAAACACCCCGCCAGAGATGCTTCTTGCAGAAAATGTGGAAAAAAAGGTCACTATCAACGTGTTTGCAAATCTAGACTAGAAAGAAATACTGTAAATGCTACTACTTCTGCAGGTACCTTAGCATTAGTTTCAGGGGCTACACATTGCCTCCAAAAATCTATAATCAAAGCAAAAGTAAATGGGATTGAACTTGATGCTTTAATAGACACTGGAAGCAGCTTAAGTTTCATAAATCAGACTCACGTGGCTAAGTGTAGTATTCAAGTCAAACCATATTTTGGAAGGATATCGATGGCTAATTCTTCCATGACTTCTGATATTGTTGGGTGCTGTCAAGTAAATTTGAAGCTGAAGAACTACTCTTATAATGATGTCGAATTATTGATTATGAAGGACTTATGTGCAGATGTATTAATTGGCCATGATATATTAGAAGCTCATTCTTCTGTGGAAATTGGCTTCAATGGTGACAGACCACCTCTTACTATTTGCTCCTTAGCCGTTGTACAAGTACCACCTGTCTCATTATTTGCAAACTTAACTCCAGATTGTATGCCTGTAATCACAAAATCAAGACGCTATACTGATGAAGATAATCATTTTATCACTGTAGAAATACAGAAACTATTAAAAGAAGGTGTTATAGAACCAAGTAATTCACCTTGGCGTGCCCAGGCATTTGTCATTAGAGGAACCAATCACAAACCTCGAATGGTTATTGACTATTCCCAAACCATTAATAAATTCACTATGCTTGATGCATATCCTCTTCCAAAAATTGAAGAAGTAATCTCCAAAGTATCTAAAAACAAAATATTTAGTACAATAGATCTCAAGAGTGCTTACCATCAGTTATCTATTCTAAAGTCTGAAAGGCATTATACAGCATTTGAGGCATGTGGAAAGCTATATCAATTTCTACGAGTTCCATTTGGTGTCACCAATGGAGTGGCCTGTTTTCAGAGAGTCATTGATAAAATAATACAAGATGAGGGATTGAAAGGCACATATCCATATCTTGATGATGTTACAATCTGTGGGAGGGATCAAAATGAGCATGACCACAACTTACAGAAATTCTTAACTGTTGCAAAAAAATACAACTTAACATTAAATGAGGATAAATGCGTTTTCTCAACTAGGACTGTACAACTGTTGGGGTATACAATCGAAAACAAAACTATCAAACCAGATCCTGAACGCCTTAAACCGTTAATGGAAATGCCCATTCCTAAAAATAATGCATCCTTACAACGTGCTCTAGGCATGTTTGCCCACTACTGTAGATGGATACCTAATTTTTCAAAGAAGATACGTCCTCTGTTATCTAAAAAGCAGTTCCCTCTCCCAGAAGATGCTGAGTTAGCTTTTCATTCTTTAAAAACCGATGTAGCCAATGCCACATTGGCTGCTATTGAAGATAATATACCATTTCGTGTAGAGACAGATGCTTCTGATTTCGCTATAAGCGCAACACTTAGCCAAGCTGGGCGTCCCATTGCATTCTTCTCAAGAACATTGAACAACTCAGAACAGAAGCACTCTTCCATTGAGAAAGAAGCTTATGCCATCGTTGAATCCTTACGTCATTGGCGACACTACCTTGTTGGTCGGCATTTTGAAGTTTTTACAGACCAGCAGTCTGTCTCTTTCATGTTCAATCAGCATCACAATAGTAAAATAAAAAATGAAAAGATTATGCGTTGGAGGCTAGAACTAGCTTGCTTTAAATTTGATATCATTTACCGTCCTGGAAAGAAGAACTTGACAGCTGATACATTATCAAGAATAACTGCTGCAACTGGTTCAATATCTGACCTCAGTGAGCTGCACGGTGCTCTTTGCCATCCAGGAATCACACGCATGTATCACTGGGTTCGTAGCAAGAACCTACCCTTTTCTTTGGATGATGTTAAGAAAATAACTAATTACTGTACAATATGCTTAGAACTAAAACCTAGATTTACAAAGAATAAGGGAATATTAATCAAGGCGACTTCACCATTCGAAAGGCTGAATATTGACTTTAAAGGACCTCTTCCCGCTACTACCAAGAATCCTTACCTCCTGACTGTGGTTGATGAGTTCTCAAGATTCCCTTTTGCCATACCTTGCTCGAACACTTCTGCTCCTACAATCATAACTCACCTGCAGAACATTTTCTCAGTCTTTGGAATGCCTACATATATACATTCTGACAGAGGACCTGCTTTTATGTCAAAAGAACTGAAATCTTTTTTAAAATCCCAAGGAATTGCAACCAGCCGAACGACTCCTTATAACCCACAAGGAAATGGACAAGTCGAACGCTATAATGGAATAATCTGGAAGACCATTTTGTTCGCATTAAAGTCAAAAGGGTTACAGGTGGAACAATGGGAGTTAGTACTGCAATCTGCACTACACTCCATACGTTCTCTGCTGTGCACCACAACAAATGCCACACCTCATGAGCGAATGTTCTCGCACCCTAGAAGGTCTTACTATGGTTGTGCTATTCCCACTTGGCTGACTCAACCTGACCCAGTACTTATGAAGAATCATGTGCGGAACAGTAAATATGAACCTTTGGTGCAAGTCGTTGACTTAATTGAAGCCAATCCTGATTATGCGCATGTGAAGCTTCCAGATGGAAGAGAAACAACTGTATCAACACGCCATCTTGCTCCTAAAGAATTCCAGGTGCATGATGATGATTGTGATGAAAGTGTTATACTTGAACAAAACACAAAGCAAGAGGAAGATTCAGTCGCCCTGTCTGGTGATACTGCGGAAGGGCAACATGACAGCATATCACAACGACCTGTTCGACTCCGACAACCTCCTGTCTACCTAAAGGACTATGTTAGGGATTAAAAACTTAATGTTCTCTTTGGGGCTAAAAATTAAAGGGGGGTGAATGTGATGAAAGTTGTATACCTCATTTTGGCAACCCCTATATTTCATGACTGCTTTGGCAACAGTGTGTGTTGTTTACTTTTCGGATACTATAATGTAATGTGAATGATGTAGCATCTTCTCAGTTGATTAAAGTTATAATCGTCGTTTAATCTTAAATCATGTTGTTTTATGTCATGTAGTCTAAACACTCATCTTCGAATTCATACAGGAAAAAAGCCATAAGTGTGTGAAGAATGTTCTAAAGGATTTTCTGATAAAAGTAGTCTAAGAAAACATCTGAGACTTCATAGAGCAGAAAAACCATATGCGTGTCAAGAATGTTCTAAAGGATTGTCTGATAAAAGTAATCTAGAAAGACATCTTAGAATTCACACAGGAGAAAAACCATATGTGTGTGAAGTATAATCTAAAGATTTTTCTCGAAAATTCCATCTAAAAGGACACCTTCGCACCCATACATTAGAAAAACCGTATGTGTGTAAAGACTTTTCTAAATGATTTTGTCAAAAGAGTATTTAATTTTTTTTTTTTTTTTTTTTGCATATTTTCAGGTAGAACACTATAAGTGGCGATGTAGGCGGTTTTTTTTTTTTTTTTTTTTTCTAAAACCTCTATTATTTACACACTTTTCTATACATCTGTACATTCATGCTCAGAATTGCCGTATGTGTGTGAAGAATCCCGAAGAAAATGATAAACGGGAAAATTTTTAATTCGAAAAGTAGTACGCTGAAATATCGGTACTAAGAATAATGGTACATTGTAACTGAAAATGAGTATCTAAAAAATATATGTGATTATGTTGTAAAACGTGTACTATCATTAATTCCATTTTTAATGTCCTTTCGTCAAGAGTGAACCTAACTAACATCAAAGAATCCTGAAAGCTGCTGCATGCATGCGAAGTGAATGATTATTATTAAAAGTATTATTTATACCTAAAAAAAAAAAAAAAAAAAAAAACAGATATTGGAAAAGTTCCTTATACATTATGAGACAGATCAAAGATTCGAAAGAAGAAATTTTTATAAAATCAAACTATTTACCACGAAACACAGAGACAGCTAAATTTTTAAAATCCTGAAAAGTTTTAAATTTATTTCATATACATTAATAAATGAAAATTAATAAAAATCCATACTAGTTAGGACTATTTTATTGCTTGAAAAACAAAATCTTAAATAAGTTAATAAATATAATTTTAATAATATATTTTTTATGTAGATTAGTATTATAACGGATGTGGTCATTGGCAATTTCTTTATAAGTGATAGAACATTTTTAGATTTATTATATCTTAAATGCGAGAAATATTGAGTTTCTTTTGTACAGAATATTATGCTGAGTGTAATGTGATTTTTTTTTTTTTTTTTTTTTTATGTATCATAAAAAAAAATCTATGTTATGGATGTTTTTAAATATATGAGGGTTATTCCAAACGAAAACACCCAAAATTAGAAAAATTTGTTGCTCCATAGTAAAGGATTTTTTTTTTATTATTATTACCACGATTTATCGACATTGGCCAGCGCCGAATGGCAAACTTTTTTTTTCCGAGATTATTGTCATTTGAACATTGACCAATGTCGATCTAAGTTGGTGTCATATATTCATAGAATAATAATATTGGAAGAAGGAGCACGCCAATAGTCTTAATGCTTACAAACCCCTTCTAGTGAAATGCCAGCGAAAGCTACTTTTGCTCCTCTCAATATTGAAGTTTGTTAATAAAGGCTTGTTAATAATCGCTGTTTTTTGTGGCAACACAACAGCTTATGTAGAAGGCTGTGGCTATT
>CAWVNO010002472.1:170720-207720 GCA_963930645.1 Salticus scenicus | reverse complement strand
GTCTGCTTGTGACTTGTATGTAGGTCAAAGAGCAATGACTTAGAAGTAGGTTAGCGAATTTTTCAGAATACTGAAGGAATTTGTTTACCTATAGCCTCCTTTAGCAGGAGTTTTGAGATTTCCTTGCATTTCAGTTAACTGAAACTGACTTTTTTTTTTTTTTTTTTTTTTTTTTTTAAGTGGATTTATTACTAGCTTCGACATGTCTAAGAAGAAAGTAGAAGGTGCGGAAAAAAACTTCGATTTCCCGTTTTCGATTAATGTACACGTCTTGAGATTTCCTTGCATTTCAATCAATTGAAATTGACTACTTATTTTTCAAAAAGTGGATTTATTATTCTATCTTTTGCATATATAAGAAGAAAGTATAATATTCAGAAAAAATTTAGATTTTCGGTTTTCAATGCAGTTACATGTTTCGAGATTTTCTAAACTCAGTTCGACCAATTTTGAAAATAACCCTCTAATTGAATTCCAACACTACTTTATAAACCAATGAAATTAATTTAACCGAATTTATATTTGGTTGGACCTTGGTTTGAATTGGTGCCGATTAGCTTTTGGGCTATATCACCGAACAAGGGGCGTTTCCATATTGCCATTTCCTCTCATTTCAGGAAAGGCTCAGCATCTACAGTGTACCAAGCTTAGAGAAATATATTAAGAAAAAATCTGCTGACTCCCATTCAATGCATATCGACAAACAATTCGCGCAGCTGTGTTGCAATTTAATTACGTTTACGAGAATCATACTTGCCAACATACTAATTAGTATTTCGTAGTATTGTAAACCACGCCTTCTTTTTTACACCAGTATCATTTTAGAGTATTTTTCTTCTTATTTAATCGTAATTGCACTTAGAGAATATTACTCTAAAAATTTATTGGTGTATAAAAAAGGGTGGGACTAACAAGACTACGGAATATTAATTCAGGATTCCCACGGCCACGCCTTTTTCAGGGATTCTTCCACCAGAATAAGTTTAAGATAAATTTATTCTTAAATGTACAGTATACATTTAAGAAGAAATTTATTTTTAGATAATACTGGTGTAAGAGTCCTTGAAAAAAATCGGGCCGTGGGAACCCTGTAATTAGGATGTGGCAAGTATGCGAGAAGGCAATTACTTTGCTTTCCAAAATGTGATCGAGATTCGACCACTGGGCGATACTAATAAATATAAATGATTTATAAATATTAATGATCAAAAGCCGTATTTAAAGGCATTTGAACGATTTTACACAAGGTTTATCCGGCAAATCTTGAATTAAAAGAAACAATGTGTGTATCTGTATGTATGTATATATATATATATAATGAATAAATACTGCGTGTCCCGTGGGACTTGCCCTATTATTAATATCAAATTTTCATTTCTACGTTAAACCTGAAAAATGTTAATTATTCACGCAACTACTTAATTGATAGCTTTTTATTATTATTTTTTTTTTCTCCACATTTTTGCAACTAGAATTGTTAACTTTTTTTTTTTTCTTTTTTAAACTCATTTACAATATCAGACTTCATTTAAATTTTGAGAGTTAGGAGGAAATTCTTTGAGCCGAGGACATAACTATGTAAAAAAAAAAAAAAAAAAAAGTTAAGTTGGTGTTCAATTGTTGTTCCATTTACTAATTAATATCTTATTATTTTAAACGTTTATTTTTCAACGTAAGAGTATATTTCGGTTAGAATTTATTTAAAAAATGTAATAAAAAAAAAGAATAAAAAATCATGCGGTGCACACTGATTATTAAAATTTTCCAGTTGTACATACTTTTTGTATTGTATAACTTTCTATGTTCTTTGATTACGTTATAACATAACGGGCTAACAAAAGGACTGAAAAGCATACAGATAGAATAATTGAACTCATAGTCACTCTGAAACATCGTTGAAAAGTGTTGGAATAATTAACGCAAAAGAAAGTGCAGTCCTTAGATTCTAATTGCAGCCCTTTACACTGTAAAAAATATGGCCTATTTGCTGTAAGACGTTCTCTGTAATTTGAGAAAATACGTTCTGACAACGTATTTTTTTCTTAAATGACGCTTATTGTGTCAAATTACAGAGAATTTCTGGCAGCAAATAAGACATATTTTTTACAGTGTATATATCTCAATAGTGTAAACCTGCAAATTTGAAGATTAACTATATCTTATTCTATTAAAAAAAAAAAACTTATTTTAGCACATTAACAAAAACTCATTTTTTTTCCAGTAAAAAGTTATTTAAATGCGATTTATTTAAATGTTTGTTGTAAAACGCGATACATTGGCATTTTTTTAGTGTCAATATAAACAAACCTGTCGCACAATATCTATTAATGCCATTTTAAATAAGGAACATTTCATAGTGAACTTAAATAACATACATAACTTTTCAAAAATTCTGAAAATATTTATGGACGCTGGATGCGGCAGACGGATATTCGGACAGACGGATACACAAATTCAAATCATATTCACACTTAAAAATTGTTAAAATTTGTTAAAATGTATAATGTAAAGGAAAATGCAATTCCAGGGAATTTTCACTAATATCCCTTAATGAAACTGGATATTTTTGTGCGGCACGGAAATCTTAAATCATACTATATTCTATAGAAAACATACTTTTGTGCAGGTGAATAATATATTTTAATTTCATTAATATTTGTACAACGTATAGTTATTAAAATATGGTTTATAGACATACCTATCATAAAACGGAATGCTTTGGATTATTTTCGGCTGTCTCTTTATTAAAACCAGTTGTCATATTTACTCCAGTTTTTAAAGAAAATACCCGATCATGAACTTGGATTACATATGTCAATTTCATTAAGATTTGTATAAAGTAAAGATATGAAAATATGCTTTATAGAAATAACTTTCATAGACGCAATGTTTTAGAAAACTTTCGGTTGTATCTATACACAAACCATTAGAGGTATTTACTTAATTTTCAATAGAGAACATCCGAGAGTGAACTTGAATAACATACAGCAGTTTCAAGAAATTCTATGATTATTTACCGGATATAGAGCAAGGACAGATAAACAGACAGATAGACAGACAAACCGAAGTCATTAATACTTTTCAACCTTACTGGAAACTGTTAAAAGCCCGTCAAAAAATATGCTTGATATCTGTATATTTCTCATTCAGGTTAAATGAAAAACTAAAAAGTATCTACGTTTCATTTAATTTAGAAAACCGAGTTCCTGCAGCCATTGAAAAATTTATTATAAATAAAAAAAACGATAAAAATATAGTTAACCCTTTCATCATTAGCCGTTTTTCAGTGTATATGTTTATTGATTCATAAATTTAATATTACGCGCAACATAATTATAAGAATTTGGTACTGTATACTACGAATATTTATTAATCTTATTTTATCTAAAAAAGCAACATGTCTTTCAAAATTTAGTCACGCCAGCCTTTTATTTCGACTGTGAATGATGAAAAAAGACGGGCTTAATGCTCAAAGGTTAATAACAAACTGAAAAGATTAATCTAAAATAACAAATAGCCACACACATATAAACATATCAGGACATTTAGCCTTCCCGTGATTGAACACCATTTTTAAAGTATGCAGAGTCTTTGTACTATTCAAGCAGAAATAAGCACTGCAAACGACCATTTTTGTTTACTATACAAACAAAAACTGAAAAATCATGCGGAATGCATTGATTATTAACACTTCACAACTGTACTTACTTGCTGTATCGTACATCTATTAATATTCTTTGCCAACTTTATCACACAACGGATAGACAAAAGTACTGAAAGGCATCCAGATAGATTAATTGAATCCATAATCACGCTTAAACATTGTTAGAAAGTGTTGAAAATGCTTAACACTAAAGAAAATATAGATTCTTATAGCAGTCTTTAAAGTACATGAATACTTTAATGTAGCCTTATGAATCTGAAAGGTAACCAAATCATATTCTATCCGCACAAAAAATACTATTTAGATATTTTTCAGCATTACATTCTTCAAATATTTAAAAATAATTTGAAGATTTATCTTTTTCCATAAAATATTTGCAAAAATTTTAAAGAAATTTTCCAAACTTTCTTCAGAAGTGGGCCAAATAACTAAAGATATTCTGCAGATTTTCTTAAAAGGAAAACCTTGAGATTATTTTTAAGGGGGATACAAAACATTATTTTAACATATTAAAAATAAATTTCACTTTATTCATGATTTTGGCAGAAGAAAGTTATATAAATCTGATTCATAAAAAAATTCTGTCAAAAAAAAAATAAATGCATTGGATTTTTTTTTTTTTTTTTTTTTTTTTATTATTTTTTTTTTTTTTTTGGGGGGGGGGGTGTCCTTGTATACACACCAGTTTTATAGGACATTTTATTACCATTTTAAATAGGGAACATTCGATACTGAGATTGAATAACATGCATCAATTTTGAAAAAATCTGAAAATATTTACGAACGCTGGAAGCGGGCAGGCTGACATATAAAATAGATTTTTAAATTGTTAGAATATGTTATAAACAGTTAATTTAAACGAAATTGCAGTTATTTCTATGTGGTTTTATAAATCTAATACTAATCCAACTACGTTCTATAGAAAACATTTTTTTTGTGCAAAAAATTACACATTTCTATTTTATTAAAACTTTCGCGACTGCTGACGTAGATTCCTGTCATTTGAAAATCTCTAACTCCACCAGTGGGCGTTTCTTTCGCAATTTGTATGTTATTTATTTCTTAAAAGTATACACAATGTTCATTTTTGTAGTATGAATATACTATGGATATAAATGCTGTGATTAGAAAGAGTATAACTATAAAGTATACAAAATATTAATATAAATGTGAATACACAGAATTCTATTCTGAAATAGTGTAACAAGGGAGAATAAAAAGACAAAAACGTGCGGTCACGAAAGTGTTAACACTTTCACGACCGCATGATTTTGTCTTTTTGACGGTAAGGTCCGGCTGTGGGCGTTATTCTCCTAAGTTACAATATTTCAAAACAACATTTTCTGTAGTCACACTTATATTACAAAGATAAACTTTATATTCTTTGTAATCAAAGTATTCGTATCCATAGTATATTTGATTGTACAAATACGTATATAGGGTATATTTTTAAGAAATAAATAACATAAAAATTGCGAAAGAAACGCCCACTGGCGGAGTTACAGATTTTAAAATGACGGGAATCTACGTCACCGGTCGCGAAAGTGTTAAGATCCATGCAAAATAAAGTTATTAAAATTTGGTTTAAACGAATACCTCTCATACAACGCAATATTTTGAAATATTTTGGTGTGTCCCTATATACAAACCAGTGGTGGTATTTTTTCCATTTTCTTAAGAAGACATCCAATAACGAACTTGAATAACATATTTTAATTTCATTAATATTTGTTCAAAATTAAGGCACTAAAATATGGTTTGTAGAAACACATCTCATACAACACAATGCTTTGGAATACTTTCGGATGTTCCTGTATAAAATCCAGTAGAGATATTCACCGCATTTTCAATAGGGAACATCCGATGGTGAACTTGAACAAGATATATCAGTTTCAAGAAATTCCATGAATATTTAGGAGAGTTAGAACGTGGACAGTCAGAGAGACAGACGAATCGAAGACATTGACGCTTTTCAATCTTGTTGGAAGGTGTTAAAAAGTTGTATTCATTTAATGGACAGCTGAAAATTTCTAATATATAAATATATATAACTTTTTGTTTTGAATTACATTCTGCAGTAATAACTAATTAATCGCATAGTGATACTCTAATGTTAATATATGATTATCCTTAAAGTAATTTTTTGAAAATGTGCGTTAACCCTTTGAAGAGCGATGTATTTTCGTTCATGTAATATGAAAAGCGACTAGAATTTACGAACAAAGTTAGTAGGGGCATTTATTTATATTAAATACATTATAGTCATGTTTATGAATGTAAGAAAAATATTACGAAATCGATAAGAATTAATTTACAAATAAACTTACCTTCATCATAATATATTTCCACATAAACTGAAATATTCTGCTACTTGATTTAATTTTATTATCAGCGAAATCATTACCAGTTGCTATTCATAAGTATTATATATATATAGATTAGCATATTAATATATTACCATGTTCTATTTAAAAGCATATTGAGGTTAGATTTAGAGCGTCTTTTCATGTCAAATACAGTTTTATTAGTTTATGGTTTAAATCTGTGTAATAAACCGGTGTCTTATAATACCCTGAAGATATAAATAGTTAAACTGAAAATAATGTAAAATATCTTACTTATTATTTGACAAAATTCAGTATACAGCATGATGGTGATTTATGACGCTTAAAGATCTATTCAAAATATAATAATAGTAAATGGATTTGTCCTTTCAAAATTTTACCAAGTTATAAATATCAACTATACGCATGCTATTACATAAAAACAACTTTTGCGGATTTTTCATTCCAATATTTTTCTAGAAAAGCTTTTGCTTTATTTAAGGACTAATTTGTTTTTAAATTAAATGGGTTAAACATATATTTTTTAAAGTATAAATTTCCAAAATATGTAATAGTTGGTAACTATAAAGTACTAGCAGGCTTCGCCCGCTTCGCTGGGCATTATACTTAAGTGAGTTGTCAAATACTATATCATTATTAAAAACCTACGTTCTCGCTGTGTTCGGTAGAGGATTTTCTCGCTCGCAACGTGAGGAGTCCGGGTCCTCACTGCCTTCGGCAGCAACTTACTTCCACTTCTTAAGCGGGTAATTTTGACGATGGGCGTAATCCAACGCCCTCTCTAGACAGGCCGCGGCGCTAATCTCTGACGTCACGAACATCAGGCTGTTGCTGATGAAATTAAAACTACGGACTTTGTGTATTATTGCGGTGAAATCTCCACACAAAAGAACGGGATTTTTAGTTTTAGTTAAAGACATCTTTTAAAACTGACTAAAGAAAAAAGCGAATTTTTTTAAAAATGTGTTTTAAATACTACCCTAACGATATATATGTATGTGTGAGAGTGACAAAATTTATAAACTTTCTTTTATATATATTATAATCAATGTTTATAATTTAGCAACTTTTATACTTAGAAATAAATTTAAGATTAAATAAATAGTTTTAATATTATTATAATATTGCTTTAAATAAAAGAAATAAGTTGCACAAAATCTATGACATTATTGAAAAACAATTTCTTTAAATAAAATTTTAATTTTCTTTTCCAGTTTTATCTTTCTTTATCGTTAATTACATAATTAATTATTTAAATTATTCTGTGTTGTTGAAATTTTCAGCCACTGTTACACATAAAGTTTAAAATGCCTTAAATTGTTTTTTAATAATATAATCTGCTCATTTTTATAAATAATATCATTGTAACAAAATACCATAATTATTCATTTTACATGAGTATAGTATAATGAAATCCCCCCACCCTTTTTTTTTCTAGCTTATTAATACTAAACAAAAGTTGTAAGCAATCACATGTATATCACATCACACACCTTTGGACTGTAAAGGGAACTGTGACTGAATAATGACAATTTTTGCTGGTACAAAAATAAAAATGTTTTCTTGGGAGATTTATTTATTTACTCTATTACTATTAATATTATTTTAAAAATACCTTTAAAATTTTAAACATAATTTCTATTTAAATATTAAAATTAAAACAACAATGTTTCTATTCTGCTAAAATTAAAACATGTATAAAATTATGTGTTTAAATTCTGCTACAATTAAAACAGCTATTAACTTATTTTTAAAATTAGTTATCACTGTGAGAGACTCTGAATTTTAAACTGTGGCTGAAAAAATAATAATAATAATAATAATAATGAACATAATTTTCCACTAAAGTGTAAAACTACAATTCTCATAAAATAAAGTAAAACTTGCCTTTGGATGCTACCTAAAACTGGATTCAAGAAAAAATATGTATATGTTTAAAAGAAAAAAAAAACTAATAATTGTAAAAATTAAGGAGTCAACAACACATTGCAATATTATATGTATATATATATACCTAAATTGTTATCAGTCACCAGAAAGATATATGGAAAAATAAATAAATAAATAATAAAATGTAGCGTTATTTTTTGAAACACCAATTTCCAAGATCTAACACTGACCTATCCAATCAGGATGACTTAATTTTCCTGTAATAACTACGTAATATATGAGAAAGGATATCTAAAATGGATTTATGTAACAATTTTCAAGAAAATCGTTAGAGCCGTTTTTGAGATACCAACTTTTACCAAAACTTGGCATACACAATTATTGAACCGGAAAACAATGATTACATATAAAAGGATATTTAAAAGGGAGTTAATATGGCGAGTTTGAAAAAAAAATCGTACAGCCGTTTTAAAAGAAACGCACTTACCAAACCTGAAATTGAGCTATCTATACAGGAGTCCTATCAATTTTCTTGACCTAACCAATTGTATCATGCGAAATTATATCTAATAGAATGTTTACATAGCAACTTTGAAGAAAATCGGTAGAGCCGTTTTCAAGATACGGACTTACGGTTCCACTTCCGGTTTTCCAATTTTCACCAAAATTTGGGGAAATTCATCTGTACACCAGATCTATCTCAATTATGATGTTTTGTCGTTTTATCTTTAATAGATTCGGAGATATGAAAGCCAGAAGATTCCGCACATACACACACACACAGACCAATTGCCAAAAACTACATTTTTGGACTCAGGAGAGCTTAAAACATGTAAATCGGGTGAAAACTCGATATTGAATTTTTGGACCGAATACAATACTTCCATTACCTACGGTAGTCGGGTAACTACTGAAGTAAAAAGGCGAAGAATGAATTTATCAAGTTTGTAAAATATCTTAATTAATCAATACAATTTAATGTGCAAAGCAATAAGAATCTGAATAAAACGTCTCACTATAATGTTTTTCAAAATAAAATTATGTTTGTCATAGAATAAATGTAATTACAATAATCATAATATCATTAAAATTAAGTTAAACATATTTATTTAAGAATTAACGTCGCATTACTTCTGCTTCGAAATTACTTAAATACTGCACTTTCATGTGCAATGCAATATAAAAATTAAACATCTAACTATACTCTTTCTGTTGTATTTCAAATAATATTTTACAACAAAGGATGCAATCAATTATGAAATAGTATTCATTAATAACATTCATTCAAGCTGCTGCAAAACCAAAACTAATATTTCATAAAAACTGAAATATATTTTTAAAAAAAATGGCTACCACAAATTGTTTTTTATTACTTATGCTCACTAATTAATTTTTAATAAAATTTTAGCAAAAAAGAATGGTCTTTTAGTAGATATATTTGCTAATTAATTTTTAATAATTAGTATAATCACATTGTAAACTATTTATATATTATTCAGACTTAAAGAAAAAAAAATTATCTTAATTTAAAAAAAGAGATAGGTAGCAATTACATATGCAAAGCAATGATAATATGAATAAAACTTTTGATCTTAATGTTTTTCAAATAACATTTTATATATTTGTGACGGAATATATATAATTTGAATGGAATTATACTAATTTTATGAATGATAATAGCAATAATAAATAATAAATTATCCCGTATCACTTTTTTAGAGATAATTTATTAAAATATATTCACATTTCTATTAACTTCGCATTATTTCTAAAAATCTGACATAAATGAAATGAATATTTAAGTTTTTAAAAACTTTTAATTAAATAATGCATTTTCACATGCAGAGCAATGAGAATCTGAATAAGATTTCACATTCTAATGTTTTTGAAGTATTGCATATTTGTGATAGTATAAACGTAATTAGGAGGAAGGAAACATTATATAGGTTAAACATTATAAGGAAACATTTATATAGGTAGCAAAACATTGCATTACTTCTATTTAAAAAAGAAAAAAGTTTTAAAAGATAATTATTGAAACATATTCTTAAATATTTTAGCAGTCAAAAATCATTTTTTTTTTTTTTAATATTAGTTATGTTTGTTAATTAATTTTTAATAAATAATAAAATCCCATGAAGAAAATATTTTCACATTCATTACGAAAATTTCTTTGAATTTTTTCGAGATCTGATTATCAATAGATAAATTCTTAAGTGTTTTTAAAACTGTTCTGTGTATGTTTTAATATAATTATTACAATGTACGGTAAGTCATTTAAATGTTTAATTTTTTTTCTATGCAAAACTAATGATTTAAGAAATATTGTTAAACAAAAGAAATAAAATTATCTAACCTTAGTATATTGTGTACGACAAAAATTCTGTGTAGGTAAGGCCGATAGCTATTTTGTCATCTCCTGTTTATCTTTCGTGAAGGAAAACCAAGTGCATTTATTTTCTTGCTTATCATATCCATAATGCTTTTACAACCAGGAATGAAACACTTATAAACCATTTTTCAAAGGAAGATTGGTATACCTTATAACAATCATTAGACAATAAATACTTTTAAGAAGACAAATAAAATCAAATAACATATCACCGCACTTTTTAAACTACTACTTATAGTGTGGCTTCGCGGGAAACGGGAAGGCAGGTGGTTGGTTAGGTTTCTTCAGCCTGATTTTGCTGACGTCACTGCATTTAAAGGTCCCGCCGCCGCGGCCTGTCTGGAGAATGCGTTGCGTAATCCCACCAAAGTGCATAATGTGTACAATTAATCAAGATCCACGCACCAAAATTCGTCATTCTAAGATAATTTAAAGCGAATTCAAACGGGAAAATATGTTTTTACACGTGTTTACAGCAGGGGAAGGGAGAAAGGGGAAACTTCGTAAAATCCCGTTACAATAAGTGACAGATACATATAAACAAATTACGCACAAAATTTCGTGACCGCAGATCCCATAGATTTTCTAAGATAAATTTAGCGCTAAAATAGGGGGTTCAGATTTCCTCCCTCGCACACCCCCCCTCAGAAAAAAAGAAAAAAAATAGAAATTTGCATAAAAAAGAAAATGTGTTTTTGGAATCATCCTAATGAAGACACAAGGCTGTTTTTAATAACTTTGTACCATTTTTAGTAGAGCTCTACTCAAAAATACGGAATTTCTGAAATTTCTCCTCGAAAAACAAATTCCCCCCCTCTCTTATGTAAGAGTTAAAAATTCGAAAGTCATACATAATCTTTTATTTAAACTCAAGTATCTTCATGTGCAATTTCTTCAACAGGAAGTAATTTGGGGCCGAGATACGCTTACAAACGGGGAAAGGGGCGAAGGGTGGGATTTCGATAAATCCCATTGGGGTCGGATACATAACAATCCAAGTACCAAACTTTGGGGCCGCAGCTCTCATAAATTTTCCAAGACAAATTTAGCGTTAAAAGGGGTGTCTCGAATTCGCCCTTCGAACGCATACCCACCTCACCTCCCCCCCCCCCCCCCTCAAAAAATAATGGCAGATTACAAAAAGTCGGAAACGTGTCTTGTAAATAACCTAAAGAGAACGAATGGCTTTTATCAACATTTTTGTTCCATTTTTGGTAGAGTTTTACTCAAGTATACAGAATTTGCAAAATTTCCAGCTAAAAAACGATTTTCCTCCTCCCTCCCTTAAAAATCGAAATTTCTTGAATTGCAGATATTTTTTTTATTTGTACTCATGCGTAGTCTCCCCGTGTGAACTTTCTTCACTGTAAAGTAATTTAGAGCCGAGTTCTGCTTACAAAGGTGTTTTTACATTTACCCCCCCCCCCCTCAAGAGGAACGAGGGTAATTTCTATAAATCCCGTTACTTTAAATGTCGGATACATATGAACAATCCAAGCACCAAAATTCCTGATCGCAGCTCCCAAAGATTTCTCAGGACAAATTTGGTGCAAAGAGGTGCCTCGATTTTAAGCCCTCATAACCCCCTTCCCTCCAAAAAAAAAAAAAAAATGTGTTTTTGGAAATATTCTAAGAAAGTCGCATAGCTTTTTTCAACATCTTTGTGTCATTTTTGGTAGAGTTATACTCAAAAGTCTGGAATATTTGAAGTTTCCTGATAAAAATCAACTTCCCCATTCCTCCCCTTAAAAATCGAAAAATTCCAAATCGCATATAGTGTTTTATTTGTACTCATGTACAAGTGTGTGAAACGTGAAGATATGGCAAAATTTTTTGATTCTTACAAATTTGCAGACTTTAATATTGCAGATGATTTTAATATATCAGATATTATTAATAAAGATTGATCACATCTTCGAAAAATATAACAAATATTACATAGTATTTCACAATCTAGCACAGAAATTGAGTGTTTGAAATGATTTCGTTGCACCAGTAATGGAAACGCCTAAATAGGTGTATATATATATATATATATATACAGTCGGTAACAAAAGTGTCCGAACACTAGCAAAAATTCCTATGTAAAAAAAGTACACTTCATACGCTTTTGTTAAATAAATCCTTGTCGAATCCTGTTCTTAGTCAGTCTAAGAACATGATTCGATAAGGATTTATTTAACAAAATCGTATGAAGTGTACTTTATTTACATAGGAATTTTTGCTAGTGTTCGGACACTTTTGTTACCGACTGTACACTGTAAAAAAAACCACAGTAAAATTACAGCAAAAAATGCTGGCAATATGGGTGCCAGCATATTTTGCTGTTAATATACAGCAAGTGCGTTTTTCCAAAGAAACAGCAGCTTTGTCAATTTTACAGTAATTTGTGCTGTTTTTTTTTACAGCAATTTTGTATTTCAACTTTTACAGTTCTTTTGTAAATTACACAGCATTTTTTGCTGTTTTTTTACTGCAATTTTGTATTATAGCTTTTACTGCACATTTGTCAATTTCACAGCATTTTCTGCTATTGTTTTACAGTTGATTTGTATTTTAGCTTTTACAGTAAAATTGTACTTTTTACTGCTTTTTCTGCCGCTTTTTACAGCAGTTTTGGATTTTACACTCCTGCTCAAAAGCTTAGCAAGATTTGCAAACGATCAGTTTTTTTCCATTTAAAAACTTATCTCTCGATGAAATGTTTTCAGACTTTGGGTATTTAAAGAATTTGGTCTTTCTCGTGTTTTTCAGTGAAGATTGGTTTAAGACAACATTTAGGGGGCCGGTAACAAATTGAGAAAAATCAATAATGTTTGTCATCACCGTGTATCATTAAGCAAGCGAAATGAACCGTAACTTTAGAATATGTTAATGTAGATCCAATTCAATTTGTAGATGAACTTGTGTGACGATAGTATGTTAAATAGCACAGATATAAGTATTTATTTTAAAGCTAAAAAAGAAAAAAAAAATCAACATATTTTTCATTTATAATATACAGAGTTTTTAACGCAAATTATTTCCACTTTCAGATAAGTAGGAAAAACACTTTTAAAATAATATACTGCAATCGGAATAAAAAAAAAAAATCAATATATCGGGAAATATTAGCATTTTTATGAAAAACGTTTTCGCTACGCATGTGGGAAAGATTAAATAAAGTTTTATTGCATGGGTTGAAAGCTAGATATATTGGGCAACTTTTGTCAAAAATGCATTTGAATAGAGTAAAAATTTAGTAAATTATACGAAAAAGAATGAGCTAGATTTTAGATATTCTCCTAGAGTTTGAATTTCTTAAGCGGATTTTCACATGCCGCGTAATTAATGTAAAGATCCAATTATTCTATCCACTTAGCAAAAGCTCTATTTTGTGAAAAACACTTTATCATCTTACAAATCTTAGTAAATAAACATAAAGATGTTAGAGTTACAAGCTTATAAGGTGTCGGGGAGGAGGGGAATGGAGAAGGTGCGCACATCTGAACTGATTAGGAACGGCGCTGAGCAGTGTTGTGTCAGTCGCCTTTCGAATCCGGACGAGGTACGAGGTATCTCAAGACTTTGAAATAAAATCAGAACTATTAAAACATTCTACTCGTATTCATAATAGTTCCAGTAATCATTCTTAAATATGAATAAAAATTCGTAATTAAGTATTCAAGTCAAATAAAACGATTCTTCAAATGTCGAATTATAGTCTACTAATTTAGTGGTGTGTCGTTAATATTCGGAATACTGGCAGAGGGGGTAAGTAGAATTAAACTTATTCTCATTTAATTAATATGCATGTTACTCTGATTTGTAATAAAGTAAAAGTTGCAGAATTTGAATTTAATATAAATTCGTTAGAAATTCTTAATCTGAGTTTCTAAATTTAATCAACCCTAATTCGAAATTCATAAATTGATACTTAGTCGAAATTCTTTAGTGGCTTCAAAACCATAAGGGATTTTTCACAAAAATATTCATTTGGAGCGTAGCTGAAATAATTGAATCTTCAAATTAACTATGCGGCATGTAAAGAACCACTTAAAAAATTTCAACTCTTGAAAAATATCTAAAATCTAGCTCGTTTTTTTTTTCTGTATTATTTGCGTAATATTCACTTTATTCAAATGCCCTTTTGACAAATGTTGCCCAATATATCTAACTTTCAACCTATGCATTTTTTTTTTTTAATCTTTCTCAGATACGCAGTGAAAGCGTTTTTCATAAAAATGCTCAAATTTCATGAGACATTAAAGATATTTAAAATCCGATTACTGTATATTGTTTTAAAAGTGTTTATCCAAGTTATCTGAAAGTGAAAATAATTTGCGTTAAAAACTCTGTATAGTATAAATAAAAAAAAAAACATGTTGATTTTTTCTTTCTTTGAGCTTTAAAATAAATGCTTATATCTGTGTTATTTAACATGCTATCGTCACGCAAATTCATCCACACATTGACCTGGGTCTATATTAACATATCCTAAATTTGCAGTTCATTTTGTTCACTTAACGATACAGGGTAATCACAAACATTATTGTTTTTTGTCATTTTATTACCGGCCTCTTAAATGCTGTCATAAACCTATCTTCACTGAAAAACATGAGAAAGACTTATAGTACAGTCAAATTAGGAAAAATAAGGGAAAAAATTTATAAAAGTTTGAAACTTTGGGATTATACTTATGAAGGGTCTAATAATTCAAAACAAAAAAGTTCCCCACTCTCAGGGGGGAGCTTCCCCCCTACTTCATTCCCCCTAAAAAAAAAACGTATAATTCGTTGAAACGAAGAAAAAAAAAATAGGGAATTAATTTATCGAGTATTAGAATTATGGCATAACATTCCTGAGGAGTATAATAATGCAAATGAAAAAAGTTCCCAACCGTGGGGTGCGAGTTTACCCCCCCCCCCCCCACCAAAAAAAAAAAAAAAAAAAAAAAAAAACTATATAATTCGTTTATATAAAGAAAAGAAAAAAAAATAGAAAATTAATTCATAGAGTATTGAAATTTTGGTACAACATTCCTGAGTAATTTAATAATTGAAAACAAAAAAATTTCCCACCCTAGGGTACGATCTTCGTTCTTCCCCTCCCCCCCCCCTCAAAAAAAAAAAAAAAAAAAAGAATTATATAGCGTATTGAAAATAAGAAAAATGGTTACATAGAGTTTTGAAATTTTGGTATAATATATTCTTGAGGTGCTTAATAATGGGATACAAAATTTTAAAAAATTTCACCGTGCAGTGGGAACTCTCCTCCTTCACCTCCCCCCTCTTTCCCCCCACCAATAAAAAAATAGTTCAATTTTGCTGAAATTAAGAAAAATACGAAAATAAGTTATATACGAGTTTTTAGTTTTGGGGAAAGTTCTCTTGAAGTATCTTATAGTAGAAAATACAAAAGTTCCCTTCTTCCCCACCCCAAAAAAAGAAAAGAAAAATCGTATAATTTGTTGAAATTAAAACAAATGGGGAAATAATTTGTAGAATTTTATAGTTTGTGGGCAAAATTGTTGAGTGGTCTAATAATAATAATAATAATAATAATAATTCACCCTCTTCTGGAGCAAAAGCTTCTCCCTCTGCCCCTTCGCCCCATAATTCTGTAATCCATTGAAAGTAAGACAAAAGAAATTATTTATATAACTTTGAAAATTTTTAGATAGTATGCTTCAAAAGGTTTCGATGAAAACAAAAAGTCCTCCCTAGGAAAGATGTTCCCCCCGCCCCCCAGAACAGATGAACAGATTAATAACAGATGAACTTTGCAAATCCTTGGAACTATAAAATCTTGCTTTGACATTTCCCTTTCCTTCCAAGTGCTATCAGTAAAACTTGAAGGTCCACATCCTGCATCTTGTCCAACAATAACGACTTGCTTCTTTAAATCAGATGCATCAATTGCTTTCCTAACTATCAAAGCATCTGCGCCATCTTTTGCTATGCTTGCTTCGATACCAGAAATTTCTAAGCGTTGAGCAAATTCGAAATATTTAAAACCCGTTCTTTGTATCTGATCAAGTTGAAAGGAGAGCATACATTACTCTCATCTGCAGAAAATATATAAAACGTACCATAATCAAGTACTCATTTTTTTTCTCCGTTGCCAATTACTCCGAAAAGATTGATCGTATATATATATATATATATATATATATATATATATATATATACATGATATAATGACATATATCATATATATTAATATATATATATATATCATATATGAGGTCTAAAAAAATAATTATTTTTTGAAATACTAAACTTAATGATTTTGTGTAAAAAATGAAAACTGAAAAGTCACGCTTGGATTTCCTTAGATCGAAAAGAGGAAAACGGGATTTTGAGGAAAAGGGGGGGGAGCTCCCCCCCCCCCAAGAAGGGAGACCTATTCTATTTTTCATTGCGAGTCAATTCATAAGTGCTATCCTAAAATTTTAAAACATTGTAAATTATTTTCTCGATTTTTCTTTATCTGAAAAACTTGTACAAAACTTGTATTCGGGAGGAAAAGAGGTATCCTCCACCCACAGATGAAGAGGGGTGTGGAATTTTCGTTTTTCCATTGATAGAGCTCTCGAGTCGAGAACACTATGTCAAAATTTTAGAACATTATAAATATATACCTCTGTAATAAATTCCTTTAATCCTTTAGAGTCTCCTATTTTCCATAATCTGAAGGAGCTGTATGTTTTGGGGAAAATGGGGGGGGAGGTGCTTATTCAGGGAAGGGGTATGTCTTCTTTTTTAATAATAGTCTATTTATGAGTGTTATATTAAAGTTTCAAATGTTTATAAATTATTTCCTCAGTTTTTTTTTTTTTTTCCAAATCCGAAAAAGCTTACACTTTTTTTTTTTTTTTTTTTTGGGGGGGGGGGGTTGAGGGGGGAATCCTCAAGAGCATTAATTCAAAATTAATTTATAACTTTATAAATATTTATTCCTATAATATAATCCTTTTATAGTCCCTCATTTAAAAAAAAAAAAAAAAAAGTGAAGGCGCTAAACAATTTGGGGGGAAGGGGGGGTAGCATACCCACGGGGGGGGGGGGAGTTCTTGTCCATTAATAGACTTTTCATGAATGTTATCCTAAAATTTCAAGCGTTTATAAATTATTATATCTGTTCTTCCTAATATGAAAGAACTATATGGTCTAGAGGGGAAAAGGGGGGGGAAGCTCCCCTCCAGGAAGGGGGAACTTTTTTGTTTTGCATTACTAGAGCCCCCAGGAATGTTATTCCAAAGTTTCAAAACTTTATAAATTTTTTCCCTTATTTGGTGTTTTTTGGTCTAATTTGACTGTACTATTAGTTCTTTAAATACTCAATGTTTGAAAACATTTCATCGAGAGATAAATTTTTAAATTGAAAAAAACTGATCATTTGCAAATCTTGCTAAACTTTTGAGCAGAAGTGTAATTTTTATAGCACATTTGCAGATACATTGTTTTATTTGCTAAAAGTGCAATTTTAAAGTTAAAAAATTAATATATGCTTCGATACCTCTATTATAACATTATCTTTGACTTTTTTGCATTTTTATTTTTTGGCATCTGCGGATTATGAGGCAAATTCAGTTTTTCTTTATAGTACACCTGCAGTAGATATAACTATATTTTTAGAACATTTATGATGTTTCATTGCACATAGTATTTTTTATGGTAAAAACTTATATTGTTTCTCTTATGATAGCTGGATAATAAAACTTAGACAGAAAAATTAATCCGGTTATCATATGAAAAATAATGGAAATTTTCATTTGCGAAAAACATTGTGCAATAAAATATTATATAAATTTGCCGAAAATATGGTTAAAGCTACTTTAGAAATACAGCAGACAAAAAAAACGAATTTTTACAAGAATCCATAGATGGCACTGAAATGAGAAATGAAAATACATAAAAAATCGAAGATTGTGTGATAGTTGAAACAGTCTTGAAAAATATACCTTGTGGTATCGAAACATATGTTAATATTTTAACTTTATATATTTTTAACAAATAAATCAGTGTTTCATTAGATTTAGTGTTTTATTCAAATTTATATAGACATTTGTAGACTTTATATAACATTTGATGTTATTTTTTTTTTATGTTATTTCTTTTTCTAAGATTTTATGTCATTTTGTAAATTTTATTGCATTTTCCCTTGTTAATTCCACAGCAAAAAATTGCTGCAAAATTTATTAAAAAACAATTACTCTGTAAAAGTGTAATTTCTGAGAATTTTTCTCTGATTTCAGAACAGTTTAAGTATTATGAGAGTTTGGTATCTTATTATTACATATTTTTTCTTTTTTACACCTTTCCCTTTTATGTGTAATTTTTATAAATTCATGCCTTACTGGCAGAGAAACTGAACTTTTACAGAGTTTTATTCATTTCATTTTTCTTTTGTTTCTTTTAGAACGCCTCATATACAACTTAAGAACATGAAATATTCAATCATATATAGTTTTCCATAACTATACCTATTAGGTACAGCATAGAATTAGAACAGCATAAAAAATATTTTGTAAAAATTTTTATATTATGTTTTCTATGCTACACTGTATTTTCATATGTTTTCTATATTATCAAAATTATAAAAAGATACTTAAAAAAAATTAATTAAATAAACAACTAAATTAAAATGTTTTCTATTTTTATTCATTCATTTATTTATTTTTTAAAGAAATATAAGAATTGCTATACCAAACACTTTAAAACTTAAAATAATAATAAGAAGAAGAATAAATCGGCTGTTTTCTTTCTGAGAAAACTTATATCCAGGCAACTAAATAAAAAAAAAAAAAAAAAAAAAAAAAAAATACTTCAAAGAATTTTGTACGAATGAACAAATGCGTTCCCTTAAAATACGGAAAATCTAAAACTTATAACTTTTTTATCATAAAAAAAAGAGAGAGAGAGAGAGATTGGCCTTAGTTTTAAAAAGAGATCTGGGTGGTATCCGCCTTTAAACATACTGTAGTGGCAATCTATTTAACAAAGAATATAGTTTAACTATTAGTTGTTTGTTCAGCACAATTAAATTAGTATATATTCTATAATTATATTGTTTCTTTGTTCAATTTTACTGTATTTTTAGTTTTCTCTCTCGCCCTAAGGTATCATAAAAATGATTTCAGATTGTTTTCCTATAATTTGTTTTTACATAATAATAATTATCTCTCTTTCTGGACTAAAAAGCATCAGGTTCAGGATAAATAGGGTGACCAGTTGTTGTCCTCCTCGAAAATTCGAAGACGTCATTAAAAAACGTTACAACTACACATTTACAGAGTATAACTTATGTTAAAAAATGAGTTTCTAAAGGGTTAAAAATACAATACATAATTTATTTGCTGAAATTTTTGAAAACTTAAGGAACATCATTTCAAAATATGAACTTTTCTCGAAATTCGAGGACATATAGTCACATTAGGCTAAAGGAGGGAGGAGATACTGATTTGCCAAATTATGACTTTTAACAATTTAAAATATTTTTATGTAGAATGTTTGTTTATAATTTGAAAATTTGATTAGAAAAGGAACAAACAAACAAAAAATAAATAAATAATAATATACGCTTCATTCAGTGATTAAAGGTATTTTCAACATAACAAGTAAACACTATTATGCATGCATCTGGTTCAAAAATGTATTGCTACGATATAGGCGGTAAATATTATCACCAAGAAAATTAAATTCGATGAAGTGTCCATATTCAATAATAATTTTCTTATTTATTTTATTTTATTTTATTTTATTTTATTTTATTTATTTATTTTATTTTATTTTATTTTATTTCTTTATTTTATTTTATTTCTTTATTTTATTTTATTTATTTATTTTATTTTTATTTATTTATTTCTTTTTATTTATTTCTTTTATTTTTATTTATTTATTTCTTTTTATTTATTTCTTTTATTTTTATTTATTTATTTATTTTTTGTCTGCATAGTGTGATACAAATTTCTACAACCTTCTACATTCATAAATGCGCATACTCTTGAAATTTCAGTGAAATAACCCAGATGCATATCAACATTAATCAGTTCATTAAAATTTAATAACAATGAATTGTGATTTGACCATAAGTAATTTTATATTACATTTTAAAAATATGTTGGTAAATATAGACTTACTGAAAAAACAGAAACAATAAAATTTTTGAAAAAAAAAAAAAAAAAAAAAAAATGCACTAGATTTTCAAGGCTGTCCTTAATTTGCCCCAAGTTGCAGACACTTTGACATCAATCACATTTAAAACATACACAGTTTTAAAACTTATGTATAACATATTATTCATACACAAAATAAGATAAATAAACTAAATCTACCATAAAAAGTAAAAAAAAAGAAAAAAAAATCAGCAAATTTGTATGTGTTTACACATATGTTTATTTAAATTCAAAAATTAAACTCGTGAGATCACTAAAAAAAAAAAAAAAAAAAAAACCTTTTGTGTTATAAAATTTTGCGCCAGATTTTTTATGAGATATTCTATTTTCGTTTACCGATGTATATTCTGAAATGAAATTTAATAATTCAACAAAGAAAAATTCAGTTTTCAATGGCATACAAAATATATGAATTAAAAAATGATTAAAAGAGCTTTCGAAAAAATCTATAAATTTTCTCTCCTGTTTTATGTCGTTGGTTTTAATACAATATATATATATATATATATATTTTTTTTGATTGACTTAAAAATTCCTATCGCAGAATTGTTATATTAAACATATTAACCCTTTGCCGGTTCTATTTAATTTCACTCCTCTTGCCAGTGTTGCTAAATTTAGGGATTTCTTTTATTCACTATCCACAATGAAAATTTAACTGTGTTGGTTCCCTAATCATTTCGAAGGTTATTTGTCCATTATATATATCAAATATCACTCCTGAAAATCATTGGTGATAGTTGAGAAAAAGTAGCCCTAAATTTTGTAACACTGCTTAGAACGTTTTAGAGAGTTAGGGCCGACAAAGGGTTAAAATAAAGCTGAAAGTTCTCTTAAGGAATGGCAGTTTGTGAAGTGACGTAAAATGAAGAGGTATAATAACAGAAGCTAATTTTTTTTTTCTCTATAACTATTTTCAAACAAAAGAAATAAAAATAAAAATAAAAATAAAATAACAGAATAATAATAATAATAAAGAAAAAATAAATATTGTAATATAGCTAATTTGTGTTTTAAAACTACAGTAAAAAAAAAAAAAAAAAAAAAAAAAAAAAAAAAAAAAAAAGAAAGAAAGAAACTTGTATATGCTTACAAAAAGTGGGAGAAAAAATGGTAACATTTAGGTAACATATCTTTTCATTAATAGTCATTGCTGATAAGAAGTGTAGAAAACTAAAATGATGATTTTGTTTCCCTTTTGACTGACATTCTTAAATTTTGAAGTAACAGGGAAAAAGCTCTTAATTAATTATATAATAGATATATACAAAATAATTTTTAGAAATTTGAATATATGTAGTGAAAATCTTTGAACATTTATAAATAAAAATGATTTTATAAATGTGTCAAAATATGCAATCTTGGATTTTAGAACAAATAAATATAGGTAGAATAAAGATAATATTGAATTTATTTGATTGAAAATTTTCAACTTACTTACCATATATGTTAAAATTTAAAAAAGAAAAAAAAAAGTGGAAAATGTATGAGTTATTTTCTTAAAAAAAAAAATAAAATAAAGAAAAAATAAAGAAAAAAAGAAAAAAGAAAAAGCCTCCTTTCCCATTACCATTCTTCTTCTTCTTTTTTTTTTTTTAACCGTTAATGAAAATTCAACATTTTATTTATACTATTCTTGCATTTACATGTAAAACGAAGCTAAAAGGTAATTATCTAAAACATTAATATGGAACATAATTACAGGAATATCACGTGAAAACTACAATTAAAAATGTTTAATTTTTAAACAAACTTATATACATTTATTAAAAATTTTGTATGACATTTATTTACATATCAAAACCATTTATTATTCGATAGGTTATTCATCAACAATTAGAACGCGCGGAGCATGACTCCATCTTTAATGCTATTTTTTCTTTGTTTATTTTCCATGCTCGGGTTGATATTCATCAAGCACCTGGAATAAAAGAGATTAAAAAAAATTTCATTTAGAAAACAATAATCTCAAAGGAATTGTGTTTTACCTTTGAAAATATTACACACAGAGAAACAGCATAGGGCTATATATATTTTTATATATGTATGTATACACGCAACATTATGCATAATAGATAACTTCTTAATTTCATCTATAATTTAATTTTTTATTTCATTTGGCAGAAAAACTGACCAATTTTCATAAAAATCAAAATTTATTGGTAGAATAAAATCTGCTTTTATCATTAGATTTGCCCCAATAATTTCCTTCTATTAATTTTTCTTATATAATTATGAAAAATGTCAGCTTTAACCAGATCCACCAGTGGCCAAGAGGTTCTGCTCTGAAAGCTGGTAGACGTAAGGTGGTAATTTCGACCGCAGGTCGCGCTCGTCTGCCTAGACGTTCCGAATTTCCAGTAGTTTTCTTCAAAACTTGCGTAAATATGATTTAGGACTCCGGAGAAAAAAAAAAAACGAAAAACAAACAAAAAAAAGAAAAAAAACTGGTGAGGGCGCTCTCTTTAGACCAAGGCACATAGCGCAGTCAATTTGTCTTTACCCCAACACCACCACACTTTTTTTTTTTTTTTTTTTTTTCTTTTTAACCCCGTAATTCAAATTACATTTTCTTAAAGGCACATGCATTTTTATTAAGTCCTCACCTTCCCATATAACACATAATGCATATTTCTCTTCATCAAAATCAAATGTTGCTGCTGTAATAGCTTCAGTACTGGACACTCAACACACGCTTTTAGCATTTCATTAGAATATTTCACAAGCTAAATAAATCAATTATTAACCCAATAAACATTGTTATTTAGTTTTTTAGTTTATTTTAAATAGATATATACTTCATTTTCCACAAAAATTATTAAAGGTTTTTGTTCAAAATTGTTTAATACCCAGAAAGAGACATCTGCTTGTCACGAATAACAAGAAACTGTCTTTTCCCCTTCTTTGAAAGGCGTATCAAAATATTTATTCAGGAACAATGATATCTTAGTTTGTTTAAAAGATTATATTCTGAACCACTGATTTATATACACATAGGAAAAGAAATTATTATAAATTTTGCACAATATTTTAGAAAAATAGTTACGTAAATAAAAAGACCTTTTAGGGGAAAAAAGTTTAGAGATATTTCACTTAGTAATGATCTTTTTATTACTTATTTAACATTTTTTTTTTTTTTTTTAATAATCTATGATGGTGATAAGACATATCCTTCCTGAGGTGAGATGGAATCATCGTTTAGAACGCTATTCCATAAAACAATCAAATCAACAAAACAATAAATAAATAAAAAAATAAAAAAATAAAAAAATCTTTTTCAGACATTCCTTTTTTTTTTTTTTTTTTTGAAACATTTTAAAATCTTGTGCAATGAATTTCATACTTTATTTTGAGCAAAATGTTTCATATACAAGGAAAACAAATGCGGAAAAATATTTTTAAATTATGAAAAGTATGAAAAATTTTGAGAAAACTTAATTCATTATTTTTTCATGCAATGGGCCAATTCGTATTAAAATATTTGAGATATATGTTATTAATGTAAAATTTCCGACAAATAAATAGAAACGTAATTTTCGTTTGAAGTCACAGTAAGAAAATCATAATTTAAATGTAGTTTCTATGTGAGTAATAAATTAAATATCTCTGCTTTAAACTGAAAAAAAAAATGAAATTAAATACTTAATAGCAAAAATTGAAAAAAAAAAAAAAAAGAGAGAGAGAGAGAGTTTCAGGAAGAAATTCAACTCTGAAAATTAAGCCTATAAAAATCGCCATTTTTAAAAAGAAAGACCTGACAAAAATAAGCAAATTTAAAACTAACTCTAAACGAAAATCGATGAACTTAAAACGACCTTTTTCAAAAATAGGAGGAGTTTAACATTGCTTGAGAAAAAAAAATGATGGAGAAAAGAAAAAAAAATCTAGAAATCTCTTTTAAATTCACGTTTGTATTATACATACTAATTCCATAAGTTTGGAACCAATAATAAAAACAGTTTTTAAAATGGAACAAGAAATCTATAAACTTTCACAAATAATACGGTAGGCAAAATAATCTGATTAAGTAAAAAATTATATTGTACTTTATCTCAACAAATAATATAAAAATTTACATTTCATGATAAGAATTTCTATCGTACTTAATAATTATACAATAGGTTATATAAAATAATGGAAGATTTATGACTGGATCTTTGTGAATCAAGTATATAAGTCTCATACATTTATAACAATAAAAGAATACAAAACAATTAAAATTGCACTTACCAGAAATCGAAGAGCAGTAATTAAAATTCACCTGCTTGAAGTTTCAGCTTCCTTTTGTCGGAATCTCTGGATAATAAAATAATGGCGCACGCAGCCGTAGAACAACCAGATATAAACCATCAGCAGACGATTTCACAAATTACAGTAAAAAACCTAAAATGCTGTTTTTCCTCAGCTTACGAAAAATTTACAGCAGATTATGCAGTTTTTCAACCGTTTTTTTTTTTTTTTACAGTGTATTACCATAAGAAGAAAAACATAACACGATAAGTGATTTCTGAAAAATTAATTTAGTAATATGAAAGTAGTAGAGGTAAGGGAAATCAAATCAAAATAAGCTCTCTCTCCCTCTCTCTCTTTCTCTCAATCCATCTATCTATCTATCTCTTTGTATATATATACATACATATATATAATTATTAATAAATTCAGACTTTCTTCTGTCAATTTGTCAGAATAAAATATTTTCGATGTCTTCACGTTTCACACACCGTGAAAACCAGAAATGACTTCAGAAAAATTTATAGGTGTGTGTGTGTCCGTTTCTATTTATTAGAGACCTTAAATTTTAAGTTTACTGTGGAGTAGTAGGGAAAAATTTTAATGCTGTTGAATTTAATATTAACTGACCTTTACAAATAATTAAGTTTCATTTCTGATTTCTCCTGAGACTATAATTGTTTTCCAAATAAAATACACTAATATTACTCGTACAGTTAATACATGTCATTAATTTTAACAAATCTGCTGATTGAGTATATTGATTTTAAAATTATTTCCTGAATTGCTTTCATTAGAAATATATATTTTATTTTCTTACTCTCTCTATATATATCCTGCTGCTATTTGTTACATATTTTCGTTCCGTTCTGAAATAATGGCTTCGAAGCCAATACCCATACAGCAAATATTCTTCAGTAGGTGATCCCACGGTAAGTCCCAGATTTCCCATATTCCTCCCAGTATATTTTGTGGGAATAGAAAATGTCCGCCGTAGCGACCTCCGTAGGAACATCGTCATTTCGTAGCTCTGTCGTAGTTCCTGAGAACTACCTCTATCAAATCATTCCAAGAAATATCAAATTAGTTTTTCCCTCAGATCTCCCAAAGATGTCCGTTCTTCCTCCAGGAAGAATCTGGGAGGTTCGGATAATCCCAGGGAGCGATCCCTAACAGCACAGTTAGGCTTAACTTATCCACAGTACATCTTAAGGATGTTTCTGGGATTTCTTTTCATCCAGAAGACATCTTGAAGATGTCCTGGGGAGGTGATGTGCTGTCTGGGATATGGGTATTATCAATATTCTGATCAAAATATTTCTGCCCTTTTATTACTTTGATTAATATATATATATATATATATATTAGTGTTCGAAAGACTTATGCAATCAGTCTTCTAAGTCTTTTTTAAAAGACCATATGTTTATTTACTTAATAGTAAAATAGAGAAAACAAAGTTACATGTATTTGTTAAATATATTTATTCTTTTACTGGTAGCCTTGTTTAGTTGACGTTTTTTTTTTTTTTTTTTTTTTTTTTTTTTTTTAAATATGCACAGTCAGTAGCACAAACATATGTAACAGTTACTGTCTCTTGCCTTAAATGTTCAATTACATTATTCACCAGGACAAAATTATACTATCTAAGGTTCCATCCCAGCCGAGCCCCTATATTTTTTTAGAATATAGCCATCAACCAGGGGTCGTATTCTATGCCGTTTCTGCAGGACACTCTCAGGAATACAAAAAAAAAAAAAAAAAAAAACTTATTGTTACCACTATTATATATATATATATATATATATATAATTTCTACCCTATTTAATCATGGCACATTGTTATGAATTTTCACGTGATTTACATGCATTAAGGTCTCCTGGTTACGTTTTCTTTTGTATCTCAAAAGGAAACATTCAAAAGGTGTCGTCTTCAAAAAATATTGAAAAGAATATATGTGATTCTACACTTCATAAAACACCAGAAAGTGAAAATGTTACCGGCTGAAATAAATTACAGCGACCCCAAAAAATTATCAAAATTTAGCATATTTGGCGATTTCACACTGTTAGGCGATTGATTTTAAGTACTTGGCAGAGACGCAAACACAGTTCTGTTCGTACACGGCAATCTCGGTACTAACGAACTTATCGTCTAACAGCGCTAAATAACCAAAAATGCTTAATTTTTATATTTTTTTTGTGGTCGCTGTAATTCATTTCAGTCGATAATTGTTTCACTTTCTGGTGTTTTATGAAGAGTAGACTCGCATATGTTTTTTTTTTTTTTTTTTTTTTTTTTTTTTTTTTTCAATATTTTTTGATGACGACACCTTTTGAAAATTTCCTTGCCAACTACTAATTGAAATAATTTCATAAGTAATAATTATTTGAAAGACTTATTGATTTGGAATTGAATAGTAGATTACAGAAATTTCTACTTTAGATGGCGCTGTAATATTTTAAAATTTCACTATTTCAAATTCTAATTATGATTAAATGATTTATAATACATCATTGGAAAAATATTTCAAAGTACTTTTATATTATCGAAAGTGGAATTCGAGATTTCACCTGATTTACATGTTTTAAGGTGCCCTGATCAGGTTTTCTTTTGTATCTCAGCTACTAATTAAAATAATTTCATAAGTAATACATCATTTGAAAGCTTTGTTGATTTGGAATTGAACAGTAGATTACAGAAATTTCTACCACCAGATAGCGCTGTAATATTTTAAAATTTCAATATTTTAATTCAATTTATGATTAAATTATTTTTGATACATCATTCGAAAGATATTTTTGAGTAGTTTCATATTATCGAATGTGGAATTCGAGATTTCCCCTGATTTACAGGCTTTAAGCTGTCCTAAGTTTTCTTTTGTATATCAGTTATATGGCGTTTTGATATTTTCATAATTCAATATCTCCAATTACGATTAAATTATTTGGGAGTAGATTAGAAATCCGTAAGCCACACCGGATTGGAGATTTGCCTCGATTAGAATTTTGAATGTTCTTTTACATGGTGAGCGAACAGGCTGTTTCAAATCAGGAAACGTAAAGGGGCGCCGTAGTCGCCACAGAGCGGAAACTTTCTGCAGTTAAAATTCTCAAAGCTATTTGCACTATGAGCGAGCAAGCTGTTGTAAGTTCTAAAACGGGGGCGCCACCGAGCTACGGTTAGAATTTCCAACTATCTTAACATGGTGAGCAAACAAGCTGTTTCAGACGCTGAAACAGGAAGAGAGCGGTGCAGGCGCTACTGAGCGGGAATTTATTAGAGTTAAAATTTTCAATAAAGCTAATTGCACTATATGTCAATAAGCTGTTGTAGGTCCTGAAACGGAAAAAAGGTGCCGCAGTCGCCACGGAGCAGGAGTTCCATACGGTCGAATTTTTCAATGACCGTGAACCAGCTGGTCGCCGAAGGCTGCTAGTTATGAATATAAATCTGAAGTGCTGCTGTATAAAATTTCTCGTGACAAAAATGGTACAATTTAATCTTGAAGAGTGTTCTGAAAAAGAGCGTAGAGTACGCCCTCTGCAATCACACTAATTTAATTGCAAATCACTTATTTTATTAATAAAAAAAAAAAAAAACTGAACAACGAAACAATGATGTCTCCATTTTAACACGACACTAATATTTATAACGATGATAAATACGGAAAAAAAATGGAGGGGGATAATGTTAGTGGAGATAATTTTTATCTCTCTTCATATAAAAATAAAAGAAATTGTCTCTGGGAGGCATCTCCTCACGTACCAGGTTGAAAGTGTTTATCGTCATCCGCATCATTATTTTTCTTTAGAAAAAATGAGTGTATTTTTACTTTAATATCCTTTGATTAAATAGGGTGCAGATTATTATAAACAATTTCCATTGGAAGAGTTCCGTTAAAAGACGAAAAACGTTTATCCCTGCCTACTACAGTCGTTCACTTTTCAACATTAGTCGTTTTCCCGCTTATTTATTCTCAACCACTTAGCCGTTACATTCTAAAAATCTATTGTAAAGTCAGTTGAGTTGTAACACAGCTCATATGATACATATACAGGGGTCCCAGCGTTCCTCTACTTTTACGACCAGTTTACTATACTCCCACCGTAATTTTTAAAATGAAAATTTTCTTGAAGATCTTGATGCTATTTTGAAATGAAAACCTTCATGAAAATTTTCTTTTTGAAAATTTTGGTGACAGTATATTAAAACGACTGTAAAAATATAGGAACGTTGGGACCTCTGCATATATATATATATATATATATATATATATATATATATATATACGTACATAACATAGGAGACTCCATACCGGAAAGATTCTATAATTTTCAATCGTCGGATATGTATTTAAATATAATGATAATAAATCTAATTTCAAAACTCGAAAGTTATATATATATATAAATTATTAATATAAGAAAATCTTTCATACATTGATCTCACTTGTAAATTGAAAATTTCTATTCAAAGTTACAAAAAATTCCCGCTTTTACTATTTTCATTTTTCCCTTTTTGTCACTTATGGGTTGTCTAAACAAGTGTTGTTAAGCCTTTCAGGGGCGGTGATGCCACTACAGCAGCACCTAATTTTAATTTTCAACTGCAAAAACTCATCCCGGAAATTTTTTTCCAAAATTTTACCTTTTTAACATAGTAGAAAACGTCAAATTCTTTTATTTTAATTTTGTTCGTGAATTCCAGTGGCAATGTAATTTAAATGATCCGAATTACCTTGAGCCGGAAAGGGTTAAAATTAGTCACCTAATGTAAAAGCACTATACTTTCACCAAACCTATTTTTTTCTCATAACAGTTAATTATTTAAAATAACTTGCAGTAATTTTCAGCTTGTAACTCGCAGGTCAGTTAAATTAGTTCGAGACCAGAAATTTTAATTAACAGTTGTAGTCATGTTTGTATCCTGTACTACCGCGTATAAAAATCATACATTTTATCAACTGAAATATCTGGTGTAAACATGTGCATCTGACCTGCGGCTTATTCACCAAAAATTACGGCATTGATTTATTTTATTCAAAATTAGGAAAGTTAAATACAATGTCAGTTAACTTTTAAATTCTTGGGGACGACCATCCTTCCCTTGCCTATGTATATAACGGAGCAAAACTTACCAGACGCTAAAGCTAATTGATATAAGAACCGAGTTTAATTTAACAGCAAGTGACATCTCCATGTAACTCATACATAAGTAAAGTAAAAACATATTTATTTTAAAGCATAGAAGAGTGTGATTACTGTATTAAACACTACTAAAATATATTTACCTCACATATACTCCTGAGAAAGAGCCTTTTTTATGTTTAATACTTTTGCGACCGCATATTTCCGTCTTTTTTGACATAACCGCCTGTGGGCGTTATTCTCCCAAGTTTCAATATTTGAGAAAAAAAATTTCTAGATTCAGATTTATTGCAATTCAGATAATTGCAATTATGAATGATAATTTAGGAAATACCCAAAAGAAGGAAATTAATAATACAGAGTGTAACGCTCTATTGCAATTTTTGCTGCAAAATTTAAAAAAAGATAAACTGAGCAATGGTGCTATAAACGCTGCAGCAATTAATGTTCATCGTAGAACATTATCCCGTTTGTGGAAAATGACAAAGACGTCAAAAATAAATGATGATGGAATTTACAATGTAAGTTTTAAAAATTTGGTAAATGCGGACGAAAAAAAGAAAAAAAAAAACAAGATTTTTCTCAGCAACAGAGGAAAATCAAAGATGTCCCAATAAAACGAAGACAATCACTGCGGAGTTTATCAAGTGCTCTTAGTATTCCTAAATCAACATTATGCAAGATTGTCAAGGAGGGAAAACCATATTTCATCCACAATTAAGCCAAGTCTAAGAGAGAAAAAAATAAACTCGATAAAATTCGATTTTGTTTACAGCATGTTCAAATTAATGGATGCTTTTCGAAAATGTTGGATCGTACTCATATCGATGAAAAATGGCTTTTTATTATGAAAAACAGTAATTCGTTTTACATCATCCTAGGCATTGAGGCATTGAGGCATTGAGGAATTGCAAAAGCAAAATGTTTACAACTAAAGTTATGTTTATGACAGCGGTGGCAAGACCAAGATAGGACTCGAATAGAAATGAAGTGTTTGATAAAAGACTAGAATATGGCCTTTTGTTTATAAAGAAAATGCAAAATAAATAAATAAATAAATAAATAAATAAATAAATAAAAATAAATGCTCAAAAAGTCGTGCAAAAGGAAATGCTGGGATAAAGGTTATAGAAAATGTTAACAAAGAAGAAATCCGAAAAATGATTATAGAAAACGTTTTGCCGGCTATACGTTAAAATTTTGAAAAGACTCAAAACTCGAATCCTATATACAGGCAACAGAATAATGCCAAGCCTCATTTGGCAGTGAGAAGACGCCAATATCACAGAAGAATGTGTAATAGATCCCCACTAAAAATAATCTCAAGATATTCTGCAGGTATTTTTAAAGAAAATCTACAGAATATCTTAAGTTATTTGGCCCATTCTTAAGAAAATTTACAATTTTTTTTTTAATTTCTTAAGATATTTTATAGAAAAAGATAAATCTTCAAAATATTTTTAAATATTTGAAGAAAATCTTAAGAAAAAAA
Source organism: Salticus scenicus (assembly GCA_963930645.1). Taxonomy (NCBI): domain Eukaryota; kingdom Metazoa; phylum Arthropoda; class Arachnida; order Araneae; family Salticidae; genus Salticus; species Salticus scenicus. Next base: position 176,401 of record CAWVNO010002472.1, on the reverse strand, counting down.
GGTTTTCTCAAGAATATCTTCGGATTATTTTTAGTGGGGATGGGTCCCGGTTTTTTTTAACGCAATACAGTCATTACAACATCAGATGCCTACAAAGAATATAGACAACTTATTTTATGCTGTTAGAGTCGCTTTTCGAAATATAGAAGCAGAAAAGCTTGGCAATGTATTTTTTATTTTACAAACATCCATGGAAAACATTACGATGTCAGGCTGAGGCAACTCGTATAAAATAACCCACGTAAATAAAGAAAAACTTCGTCGTCAAAATCTTCTTCCCTGGCATGTAAACCCAAAGCTATGTTGTGTGCAAGCAATTCTTTAAACATCACTTAAAATCATTTTATTTGTTTAAAATTATCATAACTTGGCATTTTCATTTTAATTTTTTACATTAAACAAATATAAAAATTATTTTGGGACAAATTTTTCAAAGCCAGTTTTTTTTTTTTAACTAATTTTGTACTGATTTAAGGAAAGAATGTTCAGTAAGTAAATGTTGTCGATTGATTTAATAGCATAGCAGATAGCACCCTGAAAAATGTTCAATTAAAACCATAAAATCATCAGTATTAATAATCAGTACTAAAGTATTCAAACGTGCTAATTAATTTCGGACGGGAGTTTTTATTTTTAAAATATTTCATACGAGTCATACATAGTTGCCAACATTTTAATTTATTCCGAAGCATTTTTAGCCCCGTCCAGATTTCGCCACACTACATTTCTAGAATATTCTACTATAATGTATAAAAATATAACAACAATAAAAATAAAGGGGGGGGGGGGGAGCAAGCGGTATGTGTTAAGGGCGGGGGCTAAAATTGCTCAAGAATAAATTAAAATGTTAGTATATCAGGTCATAGCATAGGTGCCAACATTCTATTTTATTCCGGAGTGTTTTTGGCCTCGCCTTTACTTCATATCACTTTATATGCGGAAAAATTTTCTCAAATATATAACATTGGTATGATAAGAAAAATTTACTTTTAGAAAATAAGTGGTATGAAAGAAAAGCGGAGCTAAAAATACACAGGAATAAATTAAAATGTTGGCATCTATATCCTAGATTAAAAATTGGTTTAAATTATTACATCAAATCTTCGTTTAAATATTTTCGAAGTCTAAATATGTAATTCTAGTCTTTTGGTCATCCCTAATTTAAAGAGCTAAATCAGATATTATTCTAGTTCTATCTAAAAACACTTTGTAGTTATTCTTTCGATTTCTTAATCGAAAGTGTTTATCCTTTAATAGTAGTTATCCGGATCAACTGATTAAAAATTTTCGAAACAATTTTTCACATACTTTTACATCAAATTTCTAAATAATTAAACTTCGAAATTTCCACGGATCGACATTGCCGAACCATATTTTCGAACTATTTTATATTAACAAAACGACACCAGGTCGGGAGTTTTCTATTTTTCGTATATTACAAATTTGAAAAAAAAATTCAGGTTTAAATATGTATTCTGGTTTAAATATATGCTCATGCATATTTTTGCATGTTTATGTCTGTATTTTATACAGTAATAAAAAAGAAAAGTAAAATATAAATAAAAATAAAATGAGAATAAAAATAAATAAATAAATAAATAAAAATGAGATAAATAATAAAATAAAATAAAATAAACACATCTTCCCTATATTTGCCAACTTAGCACATTTTGGCTATCGGAAAGTTTTAATAGAATTATACATTTTATTTAAGCAGCGAACTGTAATGGTTTTCACTGATTAATTTAAATAAAAAACAATATTATATATAGGGGAGACCCGTGTACCTATGGCCATCATGTACCTAGATCCAATTCACCTTATTTAAATAATATTTAGTTTTAAAGTTTAATATTCAATTTGGCGAGTAACACCACCAATTTCTACATTTACAATCACTTTAAAACCATTGAGGAGAAAGGTTTTAGAAGTTACATGTAGAATAAGAATTTACATGGTTTGAAGTAAGATTTTACATCTCACCTCTTTTGCTATTTTACAAAAGTCAGTCAAATAGTTTTGTTTAATTTATAGTGTATAATTTTTCTCGTTATACTGAGTAAGAAATGAGATATTTAATTAGCCCTCTCTATGTATGTGTATTTTGGTGAAAGAAATTTTGAATGAATTTACCGAAACTTGTACCTAGGACCACATAGCTCAATTGTACCTAGGGACATGGATGGCCCTAGGTACAATTGTAATCTTATTCTTCAAATTGTTACAATTTAATTGAAAAACTTTTACAATTAAATGAAGAATATTGTTTTATGAGGGATATTGATTCAACCCACCACCAGTCATAAGCCTTAACAGAGCTGTGTTTGGACCTTATAAGAAATACTACAGTACAGCCTGTAGTAATTGGATGCTGGAAAACCCTAGCAAATCAAACACTATATATGACGTTGTTGAAAATGTTAGCAAGTCCAACCCGTCGACCTTTACTCCTGTGAACATTCTATCAGGTTTTCGTGTAACTGGCATATAGCCAGCGAATGAAAACATATTCACTAACAAGGAAAATATACCATACTGTAATCATAAAAATAAGAAAAACAAAAAAACGAAATCCGAGCAAGCATTAATCGAAAGAGCATATATAAATAATATATTTTTCGACGCACAAAACATTAGCCATCGTCAGCTCGTTATCGAGTAATAAATTCTGAAAGTTCCCTAATAAATTGTGCAACCACGCCCAAATCGATAACATCAAGCCTTCTGAAATAATGAATGAAATCCAAAACAAGAAGAAATTAAAAGAGCATAGACAAACGTGTTCTTTCATGCATTCATCAATTTCCTATTTCAGCTTTGAGATATAATGCCTAAAAATTCGGTAATATTGAATCTAAATATTGATAAAAGTCGTGGTTCTAGCAGATTTTGATGAGATTCCTCCCACTTCTTTCTCGGTACTACATTTGTACTCAAACTTAACACTTTCACGACCGTATGATTTTGTCTTTTTGACAGTAAGGTCCACCTGTGGGCGTCATTCTCCCAAGTTAAAATATTTCAGAATAAAATTGCCTACATTCTCATTTATATTACAAATGGATATACATTATAATTATATTCTTAATAATCAAAAGATTTGTGTTCACAGTGTACTGGTTGTACAAATATGAATATTGTGTATGTTCTTAACAAAAAAAGTAACTTTCAAATCGCGAAAGAAACGCCCTCTGGTGGAGTTAGAGATTTTCAAATGACGCGAATCTACGTCGGCGGCCGCGAAAGTGTTAACTATAGATTTTTCGAGAACGAGCTTATGAGGGCTAACAGTTTTCGCATGAGCAATCACGTTATATAATGCCTCTCGAACGAACATAATTTAATTGATTTCTATTATTACACTATTGGAATGGTTTTCTGGTGAGAGCGAATATTTAAATTCGAATGTGGCCGAAAGATTTTCTTCAGGAAGGAAGTGAACCAACAATGTTGGAACTGGAAGTCTCTGTTTCATGCCCTGTTGAAATTTCGAAACCTTCAACATCTAACATATTTTCGTGTGTGGCTTGAACAGGTACAACCTTTTCCTAAAGCATAACTTCGTACAAAAATAACGCAAAGAAAAGATGTGGCCGAAAACAAGGAAGATCTAGAAATTTAAGAAATATTCCAGAATGTATGCTATTAGGACATATCCCCCCCCCCCCAAAAAAAAAAGAGTGAAAATGTGGTGTTTCAAATGAAGGCGACATCATGATAATTATTATATGACAAATAAATGTATTACTTGATATTGTTTCTTTTACAAAATATATGTTTATATGTTAGTTTTCTAGTCATTAAAAGTGAAATCTAATTTTGAGGGAATGGCCCTAGGTACACTGAGGCCCTAGGTACAATGAGGTCTTTCCCTAGGTACGATGAGGTCTGGACCTATAGGTTCAATGTGGTCTGACCCTACTTACAATTAGCATGTTGTACAGTCGGGAAAAAAAAAAAAAAAACGCAACACTCAACGTAACATCGTTGCTAATCGATGTAGAAAAATGTAATAGGTATCATTCGACGGGGAATTGTAAGTAGTTTCAGAAAATGAATTGAAATTTTGAATTGGGGTCGTCTACATATTAAAGCGCGCACCAACTTTGATTTTTTTCAATGGTAATGCCCCATTTTTATATTTGAATTCCTGGGATCGCGACAACGCGAAAAAGTATATTAGTTGTATATTTTACTTATTTTTTCACAGAGTTATAAGCGTTCAAAGTTTGAAGGTGCTAATGTTAAATTCATATTTCAAACTTTTATTAATATCTTCACAAAAAATAACTTGATCGATATTTTTTTTTTTTTACGAGATACATTGAAGAAACCCAAACATAATCGATCATTACTTTTGATTCTGAAAAATGTTTTTGATTCTGAAATATATTAATAAATACATATTCATAAAAATTATGATTTACGACCTATATTAATTTTTACATAAAATGAATCCTAATGCTGAAAAATATGGGTGGGCAAATTTGCCGTTCATTCCAGTTATTAGTTTTCGAGATATAAATAAATCTTTCTTTTGGAGGGGTTTAGGGGGACGTCTTTTATGAAGTTTTGCATGAGATAACGAATCAAATCTTAAAAAATAACAAAGAAAATTCAACAAAATATTTTTATTTTTTATTTACGGGTCAAATTATATAAAAACAACGTCAAACGCAAAGAAATGAAACAAAAATGATGATTTTTAGACATAGCATCAAGAATGCCTGTTTTGTAAAGAAGACAAGCTCCGCCTTCATCGTTCTTCAAAACAAAACAATATAGAAAAGAAAACTAAATTTGACATTGAGTATTCCTGTTAAACCCCTTATTTTATGTTGATAAAGATATGCACAAGTTGTATTTACATCATCGATTAATTGGCAATAACTTTTGAATCTTTTAAACAAACACAAGATAAAAAAAAATTAACTAATTAGGCGGGCTGTTTTAAATAGAAAAATAGGTTTAATGTGAAGTTGTCAAATATAAAAAACGAATGGAATTGGAATGCAAGACAGACTTGTTAAATCGTTTCTTAACTACCATCAAAGTTAAAAAAGGCTTAATCATTTGCTTCATATATTGCTTTATTTTATTTTATTATATTTACTTATTTACTTATTTTGTATGGGGGAGGGTTATTATCTTAAGGACACTTTAGTCTTTAAAATTTTATTAATATATTTTAACTTTATACATTTTTAAAAAAATATTTTAACCTTTATAAATATATTTTAACACTTTTTGTGACCACAGGATTTTGTCTTTTTGACAGTAAGACCCGCCTACGGGCGTTATAATCTCAAAATAAAATATTTCAGAACAAATTTTCTGTATTCACAATTATGTTACAAATGGATATAAATTATAATTATATTCTTTCTAATCAATATATTTCTATCCATAGTACATTTTATTGCAAAAATATGAACACTGGGTACACACTTAAGAAAAATGTAACACACAAATTACGAAAGAAACGCCCACTGACAGAGTTATAGATTTTCAAATGACGTGAATCTACTTCAGCAGTCGCGGAACGGTTAATTAATAAATTATATTTTCATAGAAATTATAAAACGAATCGTACAGTTCCAAAGAGTTCAACTGACCCAAAACTGGTAAGTGCGATTAAAATTGTTTAATATTTACTTCATGAACCCTTCAAAAAGTTTACA
>CAWVNO010002472.1:76866-170520 GCA_963930645.1 Salticus scenicus | reverse complement strand
CTAAGGTGGTAGACATGAGGTAGGTCCTGGGTTCGATCCCAAGTCGTGCTCGTTGGCCTAGCCGTTCACGGTTTTTCGTAGCTTTCTTCAAAACTTGCGAAAATATGGTCTGGGACCCCTTAGAAAGACCACTAAGGAGGGCGCTCCCTTCAGAACAGTGACCCTTATGTATTCGATCAGCTTTAATCACCACGACCACCCCAGCCCTCCTTTTAAAAAACACATGGGAAACTGAAATTTATTAATATTTTATTTTCATAATCGGCTTAAAAAATGTCATTGAATTGTGAAATACGTTTTCCTCTTCCGGCCATTAATTTATTTTCCCAGTCTTGGTTCCCAGTCCCTTTGAAATCTTTCTCGTATTCAGAATTCGGTTCGTTCCTGAACCGGGGCTTTGCTAGTGTTATATAATATTTGAAATTTTGTGAAAAACTGAGCTTAGTACTTCATAGTTACAAATTATTACGCATTTGGGGAGTTACTTAAAAAAGATTTCTTTGTCTTATTTAATAATAATAATAATAATAATAATAATAATAATAATAATAATAATAAAAACTTATATATTTTTTTACTATTTTGTTATTGCAACTATTATAACTATTTCTTTACTATGATACTATTATGCCATTATAACTATTATAACTATTATGCCATTATAACTATTATAACTATTATTTTACTATTTTACTATTATAACTATTATAACCATGATAAATAATAGTGAAATGTACAACACTCATTTTTTTTCTATTAATTTACATTTATATACGACATAATCGCATTTATATAATTGATGTTTATAAGTTTGTTAAAATCCTGAAAGGACAAATCCATTTACTATTATATTTTGAGTAACTTTTTAAGCATTATAAACCTTCATTCTGCTATACACTGAAATTTGTCGAATGATAACTAAGATATTTTACATTATTTTCAGTTTAGTGATTTATGTCTTCATAGTATAATAATATACCAGTTTATCACGCAGATATAAACCATCAACTGAGGCAGCTGTATTTGAGATGAAAAGACATTCCAAATCCACGCTCAATATGCTTTTAAATTGAGCATAGTAATATATTAATCTATATATAACACTTATAAATATCAAGTGTTAATGATTTAGTTCTTAATGATACTGAATCTTGTAATAGAATGCAATGGTAATAAATTATGGTGAGGTAACATAATATATTACCATAAATCAAATTCATAATATTACTTTTATTGTCATAAAGAAAATTTATCCTGGATTTAAAATAATTTATTATTTTCCTTTAACAAATATAAACAATAATGTTAAGTAATAAATATCGACTATAAAGCATAATAATCAGGAAATTTACTGGACATTTTTCAGCTATAAATAGGTGAAATCTTATCAGTAGATTTCTTAGAACGTAATTTTCGGCATTTTTTTTTTTTTTTTAATAACTATCAGAACCATTAAACTTATCACTGAATTCCTGAAATCTTTAAAAAAAAAACATGTAATTATAAGAAACTTTCAAACTTACAAAAATCAAGAATGTTTGTCATGAATAAACGTAACGCATCCCGAAACCTTTACTCAGGGATGAAATTGCTCCGCTTTTCTGGTTAACAGTATTTCTATTCAGAAATATTTATTACATTTTTACAGTTACTTGTGTGATTTTTAATTTAGAAATTTCTGTAGGAAAATATTGATGGAAATAACGGAACAATTCAATCCTGTTTACAGCATATTTTTATATCAGCACATATAAATCATACTTGCTGATGTTTTCGTATTTTTCCAGGATAATACGACTATTTAAAAATAATTTTGTTTGTTTTAATTAAACAAAGAATTTTATCTTTAAACATAGCAAAATTATTAGAAAAGAAAAGAAAAGAAAAGAAAAAACAATAAACAGCTGTAGTGTAAATGCGTAAAATTTTTCAGTGTGATGTAGGGTATTCCTATAAAAGTAACAGAGTTTCAAATATGTTGAAAGCTACGTTTGCAGTTCTGTTACATAACAAAGAGCGTAAGATTTTACAAAATCAGTAGATTTTCAGTGATAAATATTTACGCATTTTCTTAAATATTTTACGTCCATCAGAATTTAAACTTGTCATTCACAATGTCTTAAATTTTTAGCAGAGATGCCCGCTTTTTTCTGACACAATTATTTCAATACAAAAATATTTATCATGTTTTTAAAGTTAGTTTAGTGATTTTATACGTTAATAATTTTTATAGGAAAATACTGTTGGGGAAAATAAGGAACACTTTCATCCGAGTATTTACAGAAAAAAAAAAATCCTTCTAACTTTTTTCGTAAATTTGGATGATTTTTCACATTAAATGAACTCATACGGGTGGGGAAAATAAGGAACACTTTCATCCGTGTATTAAGAGAAAAATAACATTCTAACTTTTTTCGTAAATTCTGATGTTTTTTTTACATTAAAGAACTAATACTGGTGGGAAAAATAAGGAACACTTTCAGTCGTGTATTAAGAGAAAAAAAAAAATCCTTCTAACTTTTTTCTTTAATTCTGATGGTTTTTCACATTAATTGAGCTAATACTGATGGGGAAAGAAAGGAACACATTCATCCGTGTATTAAGAGAAAAAAAAATCCTTCTAACTTTTTCTGTAAATTCTGATGGTTTTTCACATTAAATGAACGAAAATATTTTGCCTTTCATAGGGTTAACATACATTTCATAAACCGACTTTAAGGATAATCAATATTAAATCTAGTTTATCACTATGCGATTAATTTGATATAAATACGGAATGTAATTCAAAACAAAATTATATACATATATATATATATATATATCAGGGACATTCAGGGAATTTTTAAATGAATACCACTTTTCTACATAGTTAACATCAACGGTTGTTTGACTGGATAATAAGGAGACCTTGGTATATATATATATATATATATATATATATATATATATATATATATATATATAACGTAGTAATCAATCACAGGAATACTAAAAAGTCTTATATGTGTATGTGTGTATGTATTATTTTAGATTCCCCTTTTCCATTTGTTCTTAAAAATATTTTTATTATTTTTAGATTCATAATAATTTTTGCAGTGGTCGCAAGAAACTATGTTCTATTAACTAAATATAACATAAACTCTTTTTTAGATTTTCATTTAACCTCGATGGAAAAAATGCAAATATCAACAATATTTCTTGAAGGATTTTTTTTTTTTTAATTCCAATTTTTATGTAAATTCTCTCTATTAATTAAAATACACTTATATGTTGAAAAATAAACACTTAAAATAGTGAAATAATAGGAAGTGGTATAGCAGTTCAACACCAACTTAAAAACTTGTTATACATTGCTATATCCCCCACCCAAAAAATTTACCTCTAACTCTTAAAGTTTAAATGATGTCTGATATTTTAAATCAGTAAAAGCACAAAGTTAACTATTCTAATACGAAAAATAAGAATTAGAAGAGAAAGAAAAGAAATCAATTAATGTATGAGATAATTTCGCAAAAAAAATGAATATATTTCAGGTTTAACATAGAAACGAAATTTCGGTACCACTTTCCAATACAGTAAAACTTCGATCTATCGTTCCCGCATCCATCGTTTTCCCGCATTGATCGTTTTATTTCAATGTCTCTGCACAAAATGTATTTCAATAATGTTAACGAAACCTGCATGTGTCCTTCATCAAAAACTTGTTTTCCCGCATTCATTGTTGTAAACTTTTTACCTGACTGAAATGAAATTATAGGTCAAGCGAATCTATGTGGCATATAAGCTGAAATTACTCCTTTATCCTAAAATAACTCTTTACTCCCTTCAGGGAGGACCAAAATTGTGATGGCATGTCTCCAAATCATCCTTGGAGGTCAATCGCTGACCGTCGCCAATAGCACATAGTAGCACCAGTGCAATGGAAAACTCACTTAACCTAAAATAACTCACTTATGCGGTTTTAAATGAAGAACAAAGATTGTGCAGATATTATAACATGTATATGCATGTGAATCAATGAATGCGGAACGGGTGGTTTTGCTTGGAGAATAAGTTATTCTATTTTGTGTAAAAAAAAGCATGGATGCGTCCACTTCAGTCAGCTACTACATTTTTTTGTATTCCTGACTAATCTGTGATTTTGTAGTGTACACATGTTAATTTCAAGAGTGTGAGTTTTGATTTAATCCGTTCTACGACTCATTTGTGTGCTAAATTTTGTGTGTTCTATGAATTTGAAAATGTAATTGAAAATCAGAAAAGGACCAGAAAAATATTGAAAATTTGAAAAATATCCAATGTAATTTATAAAATGAATAAGAATCTCAAAATAAAATTACTGGATTTTAAAAATAAATAATATTTTACAACTTTCGTTTAATTTTTTGACAGTTTGGAAAGTAACAAATTAGTTTTTATTATTAGCATGCTGTATACATTGCGTGTATTTATTCATAGACATTCTTTGTTTTGATTTTAACCCGCTTTGATCTTTTTTTTTTTTTTTACGTGCGTTTTTGTAAACGGTGGATCGAGGTTTTTGTTGTATATAAATAGATAAAATAGTCCTGTGTTATACAACATCTCACTTTCCTTACATTTTGACTTTAACCCGCATTCATCGTTTTTCCACTTTCCTTTCTTTTTTTTTTATTTTTTTTTCACGTACTCCATTAAAAACGATGGATCGAGGTCCTACTGTATGAAAAAACATGAAATATTGTGTTATACATGCCTATGGTTTTTTTTAATGTATATAATCTAGAAACAACGACGGGAAATCATGTGGTATGTATTGATTATTAACACTTCCCAATCTTACGTACTTCTTGTATCGTGAACTTTCAATGTTCTTTGCTTACGTTATTACACAACGGACAGACAAAAGGACTGAAAGGTATACAAATAGACTAATTGTATTCTTAATCACTCTTAAACCTTGTTGGAAAGTATTAGAAATGCTTAACACAAAAGAAAATGCAACCATGAGATTCTAATTGCTGCTCTTAATGTATCTAAATATTTTAGTGTAGCCCTGTAAATATGAAGGTTAACCGTATCATATACTATGCAAAACTTTATTTTAGCATATTAACAATAAATATTAATATCTTCATGATTTTTACAGTAGAAAGTTTTTTTAAATGTCATTTGTAAAAATATCTACCCTAAAACGTTGGAATCTCTGTTCACAAACCAGTTGTACAGAACCTATTACAAAATGCCATTTTAAATAGAAAACGTTTCATAGTGAATTCGAATATCATATATCATTTTTAAATATTCTTAAAATATTTAAAGACGAAGGGGGCAGGCAGACGGACAGATAAAAGATGGACAATCGGACTGATGGATACACAAATTGAAATCATAGTCAGATTTAAAAATAGTTATAAAATGTTAAAAACGTTTTATAAAAGGAAATGCAATTCCTGCAAATTTCCGTTAATTCCCTTTGTGTAACTGAATATTTTTTCTGGATAAATCTCATGCTAATCATACCATATTCTATAGAAAGCATTCTTTTCTGCATATCTATAACATATTTCAATTTTATTAAGATTTGTCCAAAGTAAAGTTATTAAAATATTGTTTACTTGAAATTCGTCTAATAGAACGCAATTCTTTAATATACTTTCGGGTGTACACAATTTCCCTGTACACAAAACATTAGAGTTATTCAATCAATTTTCAATGGAGAACATCCGATAGTGAATTTGAGTAACATATTTCAATTTCATTAACACTTTCGCGACCGCTGACGTAGATTTACGTCATTTGAAAATCTGTAACTCCGCCAGTGGGCGTTTCTTTCGTAATTTTTCTGTTATTTATTTCTTAAGTATGAATCTAGTGTTCATATTTTTCAAATAAAATTTGCTGTGGATACAAATATATTGATTAGAAATAATATAATTCTAATGTATATCCATTTGTAATATAAATGTCAATACAGAAAGTTTTGACCTGAAATATATAACCTTGGGAGAATAATACCCACAGGCGGAAATTACGGTCAAAAAGATAAAATCATGCGGTCGCGTAAATTTTAAGATATGTAAAGGAATTAAAATATGGTTTATAGAAATACCTCTCATAAAACACAATGATTTGGAATACTTTCAGCTGCCCGTGTACACAAAACAGTAGAGGTATTCACTCCAATTTCAATAGGAAACATCCAATAGTAAACTTGAGTAACGTATATCATTTTCAAGAAATGTCATGAATATTAACACCTTCGCGACCGCTGATGTAGATTCACGTCATTTGAAAATCTGTGACTCCACCAGTGGGCGTGCCTTTCGCAATTTGTATGTTTTTTATTTCTTAAAAATGTACCCAATATTCATATTTGTACAATCAAATATACAATGGATACAAACACTTTGTTTAAAAAGAATATAATTATAATGTATAACCATTTGTCATATGAATGTGATTGCATAATTTTTTTTTTCTGAAATATTATAACTTGGGAGAATAACGCTCACAATCGGACCTTACTGTGAAAAAAACAAAATCATGCGGTCACAAAAGTGTTAAAATTAATTAGAGGAGGAACAGAAAGATGGAAGGTCAGACAGATAGACAAACCGAGGTCATTAACACTTTTCCACCTTGTTGGAAAGTGGTTAAAAGAAACGTATTATGTAAAACAAAATCTCTATTTCAATTCAAAAATATTGTGTATTTTTAAATTACTTACACCAATAATATCATTTCAATTTTGTATTTAAAGTAATTAATAGCAATGTAACAGCGAAGGGTTTTTCTCTTTGAGCTTAAGTCCAGAGCAAGCATCTTTCAGATGCTGTATTTTAAACATAAACGAAGGGGTTCCGTTAGTTCGTACTCTAGCATTTTTAATCAGGCATTTCTATTTTATTTTTACAATTATTTTTGTCATATTAAAAGTTAGAAATTTTCGTAAGAAGATACTGGTGGCAATAAAAGTGCAACTCCTAAATCCCTGAATCACTGATTCGTGACGGGAAACGAGGATCATCGTTTAAAATAAAGATATATATATTTTAATAAATTTAGAACAATTCCTATAGCTAAACACCAAATGCAGATCAGATATTCAAAGCGTTAAGGTCACATTTTTCTGGTGATCCAATATTATTCCATTTACTCTTTTTCTCATCTACAAAGTTCTGAAGTTTAACGTTGTGAGTATGAGTGATCTAAAAAATCCTAAAGTTAAAATTAACATCGATTTAATTTATAATAATAATAATAATAATAATAATAATACATAAATAAGAAATTAGAGACATTGTTTTACTTCGAAATGTACTAATACTTCAGCAGAAGTAGATAATATATACGTGTGAAAAACTTGAGCTTCACCAGGTGATAGAGAGTGGTTTACAGTTCGAAGAGAAATTCTGAACTGTAGACCCTCACACTCGAAAAGAAATTCTGCTCAAGCCCTCATCTGTTTTCCTAAAGAGCAATTTATCATTGAACTTGTTTGTCGCTGCTTAAGGTACGTATTGTTGTCGGTATGCTTAATATGAACTCAATCTGCTTAAGAAAATTGTTTAAAGTTCGAAACAAATTTTGATTTTGAAGCCCAGTCGCAGTGCATTAGTCCCCCATCTTTAAATTTTAATATTGCCAGATTAAGGATTTTTTTTTCTTTATTGCTTCTCCGGACTATTTTGATGACCAAAAGTTTGTGAGATATTTTGAGAGAAATTTTGAAATTTTGGCCAGAAATCTAAGGAATTTTTCGACTTTTTTGAAGCAACTGATAAATTTACACCTGATAAATTAACTATCTGATAAATTTACTCTGTTGTCAACCGTAGGTACTTGTCTCTACGTGTAGGGACTTTTAGCAGTTTTCTTTCGAATGCACAAACTTTTTTAAGGTACCCCTTCTTCACAGAACATCTTCAGGATATCCTCAGTAGGAAAGTAATTCCTGCATGCATCTTATGTACTAAAGTACTTTACACAGATTAAAAAAATTTCGATAACTAGTGTTTAAATATATATATATATATATATAAATACATTGTACAGAGTTTTTTTTTTTTTTTTTTTTTTTTTTTTTTTTTTCAAAAATGAGCTTTGTTTGAGGAAATATTTGATCATAATTTTTTTTTTAAATTAAAAATAAATAAATAAATAAAAATCGACTAGAAATAAAATTGAGTTGAGGATATATTTTTTTTTTTTTTCAGAAAGAGGAAATTTTGATTAAATTCAGAATTTGAGGAAATTTTCAAAGCCTGTTTAGAAAAATTGTCTGCTAAATCTGTTGCTACTAAATGCTGCTAAATCTGTTGTTATTTGAGCCTGTATTGCCATCGGTGTAGTACATGTATGCAAAATTTTAGCCCAAACAGACGACAAGAAAAGGGATGAAATTCGAGTTAAATTTTGAACAGAAATTGAGTCTTCAGGACTAAACCTCTAAGTTATTACTTGAGCATGTATTGTCATCAGAAATATATACGTACGCAAATTTGCAGATAAATCGATTGAAAAAAGTGATTAAAAATTCGATTCTTGTAATTGTTACGTATACATACATAACTGGTAACATATGTAATTTATTCAAGAGTACTGTAAACCCTGCCCATTTTTCACACCAGCATGATCCCAAAGAAATTTTCTCCAATACGCCATCACGATAGAATACTAAGAAAAATGCTTTCAAAATATACTATTGTGAAAAAAAGTCGGGGTTAACAGTACTCCGGAATAAATTATAAATATTACCAGGTATGCATATAATCAACATACCAATTTCAATAATAGTACAATGCGGATAAAGTCAACATACCAAGTTACATACGATTAATGTCACGATTTTCTGCGGGCCACCATAACTTTGTCGAAGATCAATAGTGGTCCATGGAATGTCGTTTGGCAACCACTTTTGTAATGTGTAAATTTGAATCAATATGTATTCTTTTATACTTGAATATTACAAAATTCATGGATATATCAAAATGTTTGAAGAAAAAAAGTTGATGTACTTTTTTTTATTAAAACATGAAGGCCATTGCTGTCAAGTTTTTTAATTTATTCCGGAACGTCATTTGTCCCGCACCTTTTTCTCACCATAATCTTTTTCAAATAATTTTCTTCAGATTTAATGGTAATTATATATCGAATAAAACTTTTCTTTAGATTACGGCGTTGAAAGAAATTCGTAGCTAACAACATTCCTGAATAAATTCAAACAGTTATCCATGTAAGCTGGCATATTATATTTCACGCAACATACTGTAATAAGAATAAAGAACATTAAAGATCTGATGAAATATGAAAAAAAAAATCAAACACTTTTTAACTGTACATACAGAAACATTAACAAAAATTATTTTGGATAAATGTTTGGCCAAAAGCATTGATTATTTATGTAGAAACCCCAGTCAGGGATCATGTAAATTAAAAAGTTATCCTTGTTAGAATGAAATGAATTTCTATTCCTCACAAATAAACAAAATAAAATGACAGAGGGCTCAGAGATGGAACACGGGCGTAGAATTCATACAGGTATTAAGAAATTTCTCTGCCGGTAATATTTTGACACTTTCAAGGCCGCATGTTTTTGTCTTTTTGACAGTAAGGTCCGCCAGTGGGCGTTACTTTCCCAATCTACAATATTTCAGAACAAAATTTTCTATAATCAAATTCATATTACAAATGGATATACATTATAATTATACTCTTTCTAATCAAAGTATTAATAGTATATTGGTTGCACAAATATGAATATTGTGTATATTTTTAAGAAATAAATGACATACAAATTGCAAAAGAAATGCCCACTGATAGAGTCACAGATTTTCAAATGACGTGAATCTACGTCAGCGGTCGCAAGTGTGTTAAAAGTGGGAAATTTTGTTACATTGACAGTACAGTGGTATGAGCACTGCACCCGTGTTCGATTTCTGAGGGTTTCATCATATTTATTCTCAATCATTTAACATAATAATACAATTAATTAAAATAAATATTTGGGATCAACTCCAATCGTTTTACACACAATTTTTTTTGTCTCTTGAGGGTAGTAAATATTAAAGGATTAACAAACAAATGACATCTAATTGCTACTACATAATCAAAACATGTCAAACGTATTTTATTATGTATTATGCATTTATTATTTATGCATTCATTAATCATAATGATATATATGAAGTATTGTAGATAGCTGTATTGAAAACAACAAAGTACGTTCACATACATAATTAAAAATAACTTTACTATATTAACTTTACTAGCGTTTATATGATAATACGTTAATATGATTTTATATGATAATTGGTATTGTTATCTCATCCACATTAGCATTATATAATACATATTCCTTTGAAAATTATGCAATTATAAGCATTTCATTGTTATACAATGTTTTATAAGGCATATAATTTTAACCCTTATCGCTCGTATGTCCTTTCTGAGGGGGCATTAAAAAATCGAGCCACGCCTTAAGGTGTACCTCTGCAAATGAAATGTTATTTTTCGAAAACGTGTAACTATAGGTTACCTTTCGGCTAGCGGAAAATTTTAGCAGAAAGATTTATTTTATTTAATGATGAAGTAAAATAAAACAAATTATTACAATTTTTCGGTAGCCAAAAGGTAGTAAGTTGGAAACTATGTGTGCAGTGCCTGATTTAAGGCAGGGCATTAGGGGCACGTGCCCAGGGCCCTCACAGTGAAGGGGCCCCCCAAAAATTCTATCATGCATTTTTAAAAATAGTTAAAAGGAAAAATTTCCAAATTTTACTATAATGATTATTGTTTTTTGTTTTTCGTCAATGGATGGAGGAATTACTGTGCTGTTTTATTAATCGGCGTAATGATCTTTAAAGAAAACTATCAACTCATCAGAAAAATTGCAATATTTTCGCTAAACGCAAATACAATTGCATACAACTGATACTTGCATTCCAAACTTTTACTCTAGTGTGACGTAAAACCCAATCAACCAAATTTTTACTAAGATAAACTAAATCCGAGGCACACACCGCAATGCAGATACACTGGGGCGACGTACGTCCATCCGATAGACAAGTGACAATCTTGTTTAGCCTTACTTTTACCAACAAAATGAAATGTGAAGTGAATTTTTAGACGGTGAATTGGAAATAAGCAGTTTATTTTGTTTGTTATAATATTAAAATACGAAAAAAAGGGGCCATTGAACACGAGTGCCCTGGTCCTCCAAGTGAGTAAATCGGTCCCTGTATGAGTGTGACGTTTTAAAGAAATGCCAAAAGGCGTGTCTTACTGAAAATATGCCGGGCGCAAAGGATTAAAACATATAATTTTCTACATTATAAAATTTTATCCGCTACAAAATTTACAATAAAGCAAGTTTCCAAATAGTATATAAAACCCATTAATACTCATTCCGACGTGTTGATGATGAAACATATCAAAATTTTATAACATTTATAAAATGTAAAATTGCTTCAATTTTAAATGATGTTTTAAATCGATAACATGCGAAATACGTTTAATATATAATTAAAGATTATAATGCTCATCGAACGGTTTATTTATTATTATATTCAGTACTATATATCTTTTGGTGATAAAATACATATATATATATATATATATATATATATATTAATAAGTATTTCATTTGTATTCGAGAGGAAAATTGCGATCATGTATATGTAATACAAAATAATATCTTTAGAAGAAATTTTTATTTATTTATTTTAAGGGAAGAAAGTAATAAAAATCTATGATTTCAGCTTGAGATGTCCTTCATCGACGTTTGTACAGACATATTCGGGAAAAAAAAGATAATATCAATTAAAAAATATAGTGTGTACAACCCCGCGAATTTCATTACCTTTAATAAATTGATAATAATTATAGAGATGCCAACATTTTTAAGTCAGAATTGACACCAGTATTTTTAAACGGAATTTGTTATATATATTTTCAACGATTGATATTACAGAAAGCAGCGACAAAAATTTTCCGGTGTGAAGTCTCCCTTGAGAAACGGGAGACATGGCACCTATGTAATTATTTGTATTCGATATTTTAAGTAAAAGTGCATATTTATATATTTTGTTTAATTAAACAATTATAATAATATATAATTTATTATTATTTCTCTCTTACATAGTTAACTAAATGCTCTACTCTCTAACCCATTTTATCCCAATTTATTTATTTTGCTCAAATTTGAGAAAGATTACATTTTTTAAGGTTAATTAATCCTAAATAAACTAAATACAACCAAATTTGAATATATATATATATATATATATATATATATATATACTCTGTATAAGAAATCTTATCCACCTTGTATGCAGGATATTGATATAAAGAGGATGAAATTTGCACTTATATGTTTTAGTGTTCTCTTCAATAGTGAAAAGAACTTTCCGAGAACAAAGTTTTGCTTTATCTGTATAATACTTTCTTATTTACGTGATAGTTCTCCAGAAAGAATTTTCAGCCGCAAAGAAAAGATAAACCACGCCCCCTAATGTAATTATTAAACAAAGATTCCAGGTAGAGGAGAAGGAGGAATTGAGACACGTAACACACTAGCAGAAGCTTATATATACCATTATATATTCCAGCTGACAAAACATTCGCACCAAGCAAATTCTAATTTCTATATGCTATTTTTCAGCTGTCCTTTAAAAAGGACAATGGGATAAAATGGGTTATGATGATACTCCAATAGTGCCTTTTATTTTTGAACAGAGTTAATTTTCGTTTCTGCTGTTTGTGTGAGATGCCCTCCCCAGATACCAGCCCCATATGTTAGAATTTTATCAATGATTGAGTTATACCAGATTTTAAGAAGCGTTGTTGATGTACCCCACCTCTTATCGACCATTTTCGCAGAATTGTGAAAAATTTTTAGAGTTTTAATTTTAAGTTCTTTTATGTGTTCTAGCCAGTTAAAGTGTTTATCTATTGTTATTCCTAATAATTTGAGATGAGGTACATGATTGACACTGACGCCATCTATCCTCATCACCGGGGTCCTTTGTAGAGTGCGGGGTTCCAAAAACGTCAAGGCTTGCGTTTTTGAGGTTGATAATTCCAGGTTAAATTTGGTGAGAAGATTACTAAAAAGGTTTAGAGCCTCCCGGGCCTGGTTCTCCAGGTCAATCCTCGTTCTGCCAGAGACAACCAGGGAGAAGTTCTCGCATATGCGAAAGCTTTAAATCCTTTGGAATTCATTTCAACTAGTATGTTGTTTGCTATTAGGTTCCACAATAACGGGCCCAAACAAGACCCCTGGGGACAACCTTTAGATTGAGGAAGGTCTTTTGTATCCGGTCCCCAATTGATGGAGATTTTCCTGTTAGATAGATACGAACAGATGACTCCCGCCAAGTTGCTCGGGCAGTTAAGATCTCTAAGAGAATTTAGAATATGTAGCCATTCAATATTATCGAAGGCTCCTTTGATGTCGAGTGAGATCAGAGTGGTGTATTCTTCAGACTGTATGTTAACGGCGCAGGAGGTTAGTATTTCTTTCAATGCATGTTCACAGGATCTGCCCCCTCTGAATCCAAATTGAGAGGGATGAAGTAAGTTGTTGGATTCCAAATAATAATTTAATCTGATCACTATTAATTTTTCTAGCAATTTTCCTAATGTTGGCAAAAGGCAGATTGGTCTATAAGATGAGGGTTCAGAGGGTAACTTCCCTTGCTTTAAGAAGTACACCACTTCTCCTCTGCGTAGTGTTAATGGGAAATATTGGTGTTGCAGGCAGAGGTTTGACCATTTATGGAAGATGTTCGGGAAAATGTTGTAGGTATTTCTATGAATTCTGAAGTCTATATTGTCTGGGCCAGGAGCCTTCTTAATTTTGAAACTAAAAAGAGCCGACCTGACCTCTGCCTCAGAGAAAAGTATGTCAGGTGGAGCTGTGAAATTAAGACTTTGAGCCGAGTCGAGATTGCTCGGTGGGAATAGAATGGAGGTCAGGTACTCGAGGTTGTCTTTATTGGAGGAGTGAGCTAGAGGACGTTCAAGTTTTAGCTCAGAAGGGGTGAAGAATTTGTTTGAGTAAAATTTTTGTGTTGCGCTAAATGGGTTTGTTTGTTGTGTGCAGAATTTTTTCCATGCGGCCTGTTTGGTTTGGTTAATTTGTTTTTTATATGTTGCTGCGAGCTGTTTAATTTTTTGTTTGTGCTGTGGTAATGAATCAGGATTAATGTACTGTGTTTGCCGTCTGAGTGCAGTGAGATGATTTCGCATGGATCTGAGCTGGGGAGACCAAAAATTGAAGGTGCGCTGACGTCCTGTTTTTTTTAGTTTAAAGGAAGAGGCTGCAGCTGATTGGACTGAAGAAATTAAAAGAATGGTAAAGTGTTCTAGTTGCTGTGTATTAGAGATTAAATTTATTTGTTCTGTAAACTGTTCTGAGAAATTTAGGAGAGTTTTAAGTTACCACGTTTAGTTTGGTGCCTTTTATTTCGCGTATGCGTTGCGTCAAGTTCAGAAGTTGAATTCAGTATTGGAGGTGGTCGCAAGTGGTGGTTTCGAGCTAAAATTATTAGACTGAAAAAGTAATTGACACTAGTTAAATTTAGTATTGAAGATAGTTTAAAGTGATAAAGTTGATTTGATTGAGAAAGTGAATGATCTCTAACTGGATCCAGGATCGTTTGGCTTTGTTTTGAAGATGATATTGTGTTGAACTTAGAATTGTCAAGTAGAGGTACATTTGTGTTAGCGTGCCTCTAGCAATTGGAGAAGTCGTTTGGAAAATTAAGAAGAAGGTTTACGGAGACTGCAAATGTAGAAAGAAATTAAATGTGAATAATTTTAGAGAAAGCATTTGGTATAAAATAAAGTTTAATGAGAGGACTTTAAATTGATTTCTAAGCTAAGGCGGCCTGGTGGCTCGGTCGACAGGGAGCTGCCTTATAAATCCCCAGGTCTTGAGTTCGATTCCCGGTAAAGACATGGACGTTTGTAGTGTTCTAATAAATAACAAAATGAAGGAATTGTTATTGTGAATATTTAATATGAATTATTCGAGACAAAAGTCATTGTTACTATAAGTCTCAAAGCTGTAAATAAATATCGAAAATTAAGCGAATATTTCATTGTCACGTATAAATTTTCGTCAACGCATAGAGTACCGATACAATTTCTTCATAATCATGGAACCATACTATAAAAGTTACCTTATAATTATATCAGAGATGCCAAGTTACTACTAAAAAACATCAATTTCTTACCACAATAAAGAAAAAGTAAAACTTGTCCTATTAAATTGCAGATAATTACTACAAAATAATACATTTAAAAATTTCCGATATAAAGATCACGAACAATTCGTAATAACTTGTCATCTCTGTTACATTGGTGGAAGAGCCACGGAAGAAATTATTTCTGTAGACACCCTGTATTGGCAAAAATCTATACGTGATAGAGATAAACTGGCTTAAGTTCCAATTTTAACGCATCAAGAACCACAAAGATCAGCTAAAAATATAAAATCAAAATTTTAGATAAAGGTCTGTGTTATTCAATTTTCAGAAAGCCAAATGGAGTCACTCCAGATTTTTTAATTTTTTAATACAAACAGTATATGATACGAAAAACACAATAAAAAGATTTTTACTGCAAAAGAATTCAGAAATATTTATTCCATTATTTCTGACGGTCATAAGTCTAATAAAAAAATATAACAGGTGCAGCAGTGAAACGGGCAATTTTGAAACCCTGTAGATTGTAAGTAACGTTAGGAATCAGAAAACGAGAGTGGTGCCATCTGAACAACAAACCTTTGCCATTTACCCTGATAACGGTGTTCAGTTGAGATTGCGTCTTGAACCGGTGAACAACGCGCTTTTAGTGTGAAGGCGTTTTACAAAAACAACGACATCTACGTGGCCGCGCAGCGTGTATTTAGTGCTCATTACAATCTCCCTCGTCATGCCCAATTCCGTCGGCGCATGCATTGTGAGTACAGAACTTTGAGGAATCGGGTAATGTGATGAGAAAGAGCGGTGGAAGTGTGAAACGCTTGTGCACACCTCAGAATGTTGCAAGTGTGGAAGAAGCCTTCAGTCGAAGTCCCGGGAGTTCTGCACGTAAGCATTCTCTGCGACTTGGCATTCCTCACAAATTGCAAGCATTGCAAATTCATGTTGTAATTCTTTTATATCGCTGTGAATAAAGTTTTATCGCTGGGGGAGGTTTCAAAATCACTCGTTTCACTGCAGAACCGGTTTTATATTATCTTTTTACGATTCATGTTGAACTTGTTCCTTGAATTCTTTTAAAGGTGCTCTATAAATAACAGAAATTTTACATTATTTTTATTTAGCACTAACGTTTAAATGCAACTCTTGTCATATAAAAATTCAATTTTAAAACTTTTTGTTTTCTGAATAGTAATAGAAGATAAAGGGCTAGATGATAAAACTCTGCAACACATAATTATGTATAATTTTACGTAGTGATAGTTGAAACCATAAATGCTTATACACAGCCATAGATATGTTCCTGCCAGTTAAACCGATTTTTGGCAGTCGGAAATTTTTCTAGAAATTTTAAGTTTATTTAATTAGTAAAATTTATCACAGAAACATATAAAATAAAATTTTTCAATAGCCGAAAAGCGTAAAAGTTGATAGTTATGATATCCATTTGTCTTCCCAAATTTTATATTTTTACGTAGATATTACCGTTATACTTCCAACTATAAAATGTTTTCGAAAGATGTGTAGCTATGATGATACTACACATCTTTTCAAGGAACACACCATGTTTTGCAAGTTATCAAAAAAAGTATTACAAAAAATATATATTTGAAATAAGGGCTATTGTATAAAATTAGTGGTAGCAATAAAATTAAAATTTTATTATCTTTGAGAAACGTCCTGAAAAAAAGGACGGAGGGCACAATCCCTGATATAGGTAAATTATTGTTTATATACTGTCAAAAAAACATTTGAGTTTAGTTTTACGTGAAATCTTATTCTTTTGTAAGCAACGTTTCGGTGTGCAATGTACAAATTATATTATTTTTGTAAAATTTATGCAATGCAGGAGAAAGATTGTAAAAATATTCTAAAAGAAAATGAGTCCCGCCGTTTTATCTCTCAAATAATATTAAAACAAATATTTTTACGTACTCATATATGACCTTATAACTGACACTAGTTTACATAAATGTCAAGTTTAATGCACCTATTGCTAAATATTATCAAATATATAAAAACAATTTATTTTGAAATGTAAAGAAACATGTAAAGGAGCAAATTATTTTTCTAAAGATTAATATTTTCCACATGAATTTATTAATGTTTTTCTTATTTATTTTTTTTTTTTTTAATTTTCACCGTTATTTTCTAACATTCTTGTTGATGTTTCTGTATTCGAATATTATAGATGTGTCTCAGGTTTAATGTAATATTTTAAACACCCTGTAAGGCAGGGCTACAGTTAAAAATACCAATATACCCACGATAATAGATTTTTTTTCTGAAATATTTTTTAAATTTTATAACTTATCTTGATCATATTACAGTTTTTAATTAATGTGCGTTTTATAAACCATAAGGTATATACAGTTTAACGCACGAAGACACAAAATATAATATTTCCTTTTTCTTATGAAATGTTTATTGTATTTTTTCAAATGTTTGTCAATTAGCGTTTTTAAAATTCTTTAACGTACAAAATTTATTATCGAATAAAACATGCAACATTATTTATATGCGATTAATTTTGATCATTGCGAAACTTTCACATTTTTAATTTAAAATGCGTATAAACAATTTAATATTATATATTTAAACTAAAAACTTCTTCACACGCCATAAAACTAATTAAAACTCTACCGGTTTCGAAAGTAATATCACTTATCAGTTTTGAAGGTTTAGACAATGCTCTTTCATATTGCTTACTTGGTAATTGAAATTATTATTTAAATAAGTTCAGATACAAAAACAATATTTTTAGCATTTTATTTTATTTTAGATTTAAATTTTTCACATTTTTCTTCGATGAGTATCTGAATGAATAATTTACATTCTATGA
Organism: Salticus scenicus; assembly: GCA_963930645.1. Lineage (NCBI taxonomy): Eukaryota > Metazoa > Arthropoda > Arachnida > Araneae > Salticidae > Salticus > Salticus scenicus. The sequence continues at coordinate 152,487 of CAWVNO010002472.1, read as the reverse complement.
GAGATCATAATTTAACTTTTTTAAATACAGTGGATTGTCCCCTGATCAATTTTTGCTTGTAACTAGAGAAAGAATTAATTAAAAGTATATGAATAGTGCTTTTTAACGGATGGCCTTGAACTAAAAAATTTAAATATGGAGTCAAAAATGTTACTTTCATAAAAAATTATGTTAATGCGTTTTAATATGAACACGATTATCTGAGCACAATTCAGTTTTAGCCTTCACAACTTGGCGAAATTAGCGACCATTGTTGCCAACTTAGCACCTTTTGACTACCGAAAGAAATATATATATATACGAGGGTTGCTATTTATATTTCTGGCCTTGGCAACAGTAAGTGTTGCTAGGCGACCGCAGACGATTTTAATCGAAAGTTTGATATTTTTAAACGTAAATTCAGCAGACGATTTACCATTATAGCTTTATTTGTGTTGTTGACAGTAAATTGAAAAGTTCTTCTCTTTCAAAAAACGGAATTGAATCGTGAAAATTTTCGTGCGATTATTTTTCATAACTTTCGACGTGGATTGTCAAGACAAGAGTGCTTCGATGAACTTAATTCTTTATACAGCGATAAAGTGCCATCCTACAGCACTGTAAAAAATTGGTATAACGAATTTAATCGTGGTCGATGTTCGATCCAGGACGAATCCCGTGCAGGTCGTCCAAAATCTGTTGTTGTGCCAGAAAAGATCGATGCTGTGCGTGAACTGATAAAGCAAGATCGTCATGTGACATACCGTGAGATTAAGGCGTCTTTGGACATTAGTATGACTAGCATCAATAAAATATTGCATGAACATTTGAGCGTAAAAAAAATTTGTTCGCGTTGGATCCCGCATAATCTGACAAACGCTCAAACAAAGGCTCGTGTCGATTGGTGCAAGGAAATGTTGGAAAAATACGTTCAAGGTACATCAAAGGCTGTGTATAACATCTACACAGGTGACGAATCATGGATCTATGCATATGAGCCGGAAACAAAACAGCAATCAACTGTATGGGTCTTCCAAGGCGAGGCAAAACCAACAAAAGTTGTTCGAGGAAGAAGCACATCGAAACAAATGATTGCCTGTTTCTTCGGCATTAACGGTCATGTGGCAACAGTGGCGTAAGAGCAACGCAGGACGGTCAATTCTGAATGGTACACGACCATTTGTTTGCCAGAAGTCATCGGAGAAATTCGAAAAAAGCAGAAGAACAGGCGAATCATTCTTCATCATGACAATGCGAGCTCTCACACATCGACTCAAACAAATGCATTTCTGACTGAGCGAAAGATCGAACTGATGGGTCATCCGCTGTACAGCCCTGATTTGGCACCCAATGACTTCTTCTTATTCCCACACATCAAAAATAAATTACGTGGACAACGATTTTCGACCCCCGAAGAAGCGGTTGATGCATTCAAAACGCATGTTTTGGAGTTACCTCAATCGGACTGGAAAAAGTGCTTTGAAAATTGGTTCAAACGCATGAAAAAGTGTATTGATCATCATGGAGAATATTGTGAAAAACAATAAAACCAATTTCGATCCTACATATTTGTTTTTTCATTATTAGGCCAGAAATATAAATAGCAACCCTCGTATATATATATATATATATATATATAGGGGCAGAGGGGAAGCACACATTATTTGTACTTACACCGTTACTTTTTAACAAATACTTTCTTCCTATAATAAACAGAAAATTCTCATTAAAAATTATTTTAAAAGAATTCTGGTGTCTAATAAAGGTGAGTAAATTGGATTGTTTTACACCGTTCATTTTGTATAAAAAATATTTCCTCGACAAAGCGTGGAATTTCTATGACATGAAGTAAAAAATAATTGTAAAAATATTCCGGTGAGAGCGGAGATAATGTGTGCTTCCCCCTTAATCAGGCTCTGTATAGGGGGACCCGTGTACCTAGGGCCGCTATTTTTCAATGGTCAAAAACAGAGTCCTTGACCTGTTTAAAATTATGAAACTGATACATACATATCTTTAGGATTAATTACTTCCAATTGGGATTAATAAAAACACATGAAATAATAAATCCTGACAAATAGAAGGTTTTTAAATAAACTTCACTCATGGCCCTATGTACAACACCCTCATTGTACCTAGGGACAGACCTCATTTTACCTAGGGCCGCCTTTTTTCAGTTCCCAAAAAACAGAGCCCCTGACCTGCTAAAAATCATGAAACTGATATGAACATATCTTTAGAACTAATTTCTTTTAATTGTTATTAATATAAACACTTAAAATAATAAATTCCGACAAATAGAAGGTTTTTAAATAAATTTCGCATATGGCCCTAAGTACAACTCGCTAATTGTACCTAGGGTCAGACCACCTAGGGTCGTCGCACCTAGGGAAAGACCTCATTGTACCTAGGGCTTCAGTGTACCTAGGGCCATTCCCTCAAAATTAGATTTCACTTTGTAATGAAATGAAAACAAACATATAAACATATATTTTGTAAAAGAAACAATATCAAGTAATACATTTATTTGTCATATAATAATTATCATGATGTTGCCTTAATTTAAAAAACCAAATTTTAAATTCTTTTTTTTTTTTTTTTTTTTTTTTTTTTTCGTCTTTGGGATATATTCTAATAGCATACTTTTCTTTAATTTCTTTTTTTTTTCTAGAATGATTCTTAGATTTCTAGATCTTCCTGGTTTTCTGCCACATCTTTTCTTTGAGTAATTTTTGTACGACATTTTGCTCCAGGATAAGGTTGTATCTGTTTAAGCATGACACACGAAAATATGTTAGATGTTGAAAGTTTCAAAATTTCAACAGGACATGAAACAGAGACATCCAGTTCCATCGTTGTTGGTTCGCTTTCTTCCTGAAGGAAATCTTTTTGGGAATTTATGGAGGGAGCTCGTCTTTCGGCCACATTCGAATTTAAATATTCGTTCTCACCAGGAAACCATTCCAATAGTGTAATAATAGAAATCAATTAAATTATGTTCGTTCGAGAGGGCATTATTTAACGTGATTTCTCATGAGTAAACTGTTATCCATCATATGCCGGTTCTCAAGAAATCTCTATTTAACACTTTCGCGACCGCTGGCGTAGATTCGCGTCATTTGAAATATGTAACTCCACCAGAGGGAGTTTCTTTCAAGATTTGTAAGTTACTTATTTCTTAAGAATATATACAATATTCATTTTTGTACAACCAGTACACTGTGGACACAAATATTTTGATTAGGAAGAATATAATTATAATGGTTATCCATTTGTAATATAAATGAGAATGTAGACAATTTTGTTCTGAAAATTTGTAACTTGTGAGAATAACGCCCACAGGCGGACCTTACTGTCAAAAAGACAAAAATATGCGGTCGCGAAAGTGTTAAGTTTGAGTAAAAATGTAGTAACGAGAAAGGAGTGGAAGGAGTCTTAACAAAATCTTCTAGAACCATGACTTTTATCAATATTTAGATTCAATATTACCGAATTTTTAGGCATAATATCTCAATTGAATATATCTCAAAGCTGAAATAGACAAATGATGAATGCATCAAAGAACACGTTTGTCTATGATCTTTCAATATCTTCTTGTTTTGGATTTCATTCATTATTTCAGTAAAGCGTGATGTTATCGATTTAAGTGTTATTGCACCGATTATTAAGTGTTATTGCACCGATTATTATCAGAATTTATTACTCGAAAACGAGCTAACGATGGCTAATGTTTGGCTAAAATATATTTATATATGCTATTTCGATTAATACTTGTTCGGATTTCCTCTTTTTTTTTTTTTTTTTTTTTTTTTTTTTTATGATTATGGTATGGGATGGTTTCCTTCTCAGTGACTATGTTTTGATTCGTTGGCTATATGCCAGTTACACGAAACCTGATAGAATGTTCACAGGAGTAAAGGTCGACGGATAGGACTTGCTAACATTTTCAGCAACGTCATATGTAGTGTTTGGTTTGCTAGGGTTTTCCAGCATCCAATTACTACAGACTGTACTGTAGTATTTCTTATAAGGTCCAAACCATAGCCTCCTAAATTAAATGCTTGTCGAGTTGCTCGGAAACTTGGAAACAGTTGATGCGATAGACAGCGCCACCTGGTACAGATTGCGTGACTTTTTTATTTAATGTCACCAATAATTTTAAAAAGAAATATATAATATATACAGTCGACGTTTCTTCATTTCTATTCGCCTTTTATGTATATCATATCTCACTTTAAGAAATTGTTGGTGGCTGTTGAATAAAAAAAATCGCGCAATCTGTACCAGGTGGGGCTGCCTACCGCTTCAACTGTTGCCAAGTTTCCGAGCTACACAACAGGCATCTAGTTTAGGAGGTCAAAACACACCTTTGTCCAACGGTTAAAACTCATGACTGGTGGTGGGTTGAAGCAATATCCGTCATAAAACAATATTCTTCTTTTAATTGTAAAAGTTTTTCAATTAAATTGTAACAATTTGAAGAATAAGATTAGAATTGTACCTAGGGCCATGGATGGATCTAGGTGCTGTATGGTCCTAGGTACAAGTTTCGGTAACTTCATTCAAAATACCTTCCACCAAAAAACCCAGACACAGAGAGGGCTAATTAAATATATCATTTCTTACACAATATACAAGAAAAATTATACACTAGAAATTAAAGAAAACTATTTGACTGATTTTTGTAAAATAGCAAAAGAGATAAGATGCAAAATTTTACTTTAACCATGTAAATTCTTATTCTACATGTAACTTCTAAAATCTTTCTCCTCAATGGTTTAAAAGTGATTGTAAATGTAGAAATTGGTGGTGTTAATCGCCAAATTGAATATTAAATTTTAAAACTAAATATTATTCAAATAAAGTGACTTGGATCTAGGTACAGTCGTGGAAAAAAAAAAAAAAAAACGCAACACTCGCTGTAATTTCGTTATTTATTGACGCAGGAACATCTAATAGACATAATTCAACAGGAAATTAAATGCACTTTCTGAAAATGTCATCGAAGTTTGAATTAGGGGTCATTTACATATTGAAATGAACGCCAAATTTTAATTTTTCAATAGCACCACCCAATTTTGACTTCACATTCGAATTTCTGAGAGTCTGGGAGTGCGGAAAAGTATACTGTTTGTATAGTTTATCTTTAGTATTTATAGAGTTATAATCAAAAATGTGTTAGGGGGTTATCTCTAAATGTAGAAAAATAAAATTAAGATCCTACAACATATAGACAAAATTTTAATATTTCACACCGGAAACCTTTCAGTAAAAAAAGAAGTATATAAATTAATAATAACATTTACATTTCCACTTTTTTAATTAACCAGAATTCAGTTTTTTAAATTTGTATATACTTCAGTACTTTTTAGATATTTAAATACATTAGACTTGCGATTGGTCCAGACAGTACTCTTTCAAAAAAAGGCAATATTTTTCAAGTAAAAGTGTCTATTATGGCTGTACTGATCACGAATAAAGCTTAAATTTTCTTTTGTAGGTGTAACATAATATACGAAATGAAATAATATAGATATATATATATACTAAATCTTTTCGGATAAATTATTGTAAGGGTTCATGAAGTAAGTATTAAACAATTTTAATCGCACTTACCAGTTTTGGGTCAGTTGAACTCTTTGGAATTGTACGATTCGTTTTATAATTTCTATGAAAATATAATTTCTTAATTAATCCTTTCGCGACTGCTGACATAGATTCACGCCATTTGAAAATCTGTAACTGTGCAGTGGGCGTTTCTTTCGTAATTTGTGTGTTACTTATTTCTTAAGTGTGTACCCATTGTTCGTATTTTTGCAATATGAATAAATATACTATGGATATAAATATATTCATTAGAAAGAATATAATTATAATGTATATCCATTTGTAATATAATTGTGAATACATAAAATTTGTTTTCAAATATCAAGCCTATTTTTCTATTTAAAACAGTAAACCCCGCCTATTTAGTTAATTTTTTTCTTCTAGTGTTCGTTTAAAAGATTCAAAATTTATAACCAGCAATCGATGAAGTAAATTCCACTTTTGCATATTTTTGTCAACATAAAATAAGGGGTTTAACACGAATACTCGATGTCACATTTACTTTTCTTTTGTTTGCTGTGTTGTTTTGCTTTGAAGAACGAAGAAGGCGGGGCTTGTCTTCCTTAGAAAACAGGAATTCTTGATGGCTAATGACTAAAAATCATAATTTTTGTTTCATTTCTTTGCATTTGACGTTGTTGTTATATAGTTTGACCCGTAATTAAAATATAAAATTATTTTGTTCAATTTTCTTTGTTATTTTTTAAGGTTTGATTCGTTATCTCAGGTAAAAATTTATAACAGACGGTCCCCTAAACCACTCGAAAAGAAAGATTTATTTATATCTCGAAAACTTATGACTGGAATGAGCTGCAAATTTGCATACCCATATTTTTCAGCATTAGGATTCATTTTATTTAAAAATTAATATAGGTCATAATTCATAATTTTTATGAATATGAATTTATTAATATTTTTCAGAATTAAAAATATTTTTCAGAATCAAAAGGAATGATGGATTATGTTTGGGTTTCTTCACTGTATCTTGTAAAAAAAAAAATTATATCGATCAAGTTGTTTTTTGTGAAGATATTAATAAAAGTTTCAAATATGAATTTAACATTAGCACCTTCAAACTTTGAACGCTTATAACTCTGTGAAAAAATCAGTAAAGTGTACAACCAATATACTTTTTCGCGTTGTCGTGATCCCAGGAATTCAAATATAAAATAAAAGTAGGGCATTGCCATTGAAAAAATCAAAGTTGGTGAGCGTTTTAATATGTAGACGACCCCCAATTCAAAATTCCACTTCATTTTCTGAAACTACTCACAATTTCCCGTCGAATGATACCTATTACATTTTTCTACATCGATTAGCAACGAAGTTACGTTGAGTGTTGCGTTTTTTTTTCCCCCGACTGTACATGATGGCCCTAGGTACACGGGTCTCCCCTATATATATATATAAATATTATTTAACTTAATCAATGAAAACCATTACAGTTCGCTGCTGAAATACAATGTATAATTCTATTAAAATTTTCCGATAGCCAAAATGTGCTAAGTTGGCAACTATGAAGACGTGTTTATTTTATGTTATTTTATTTTATTATTTATCTCATTTATTATTATTATTATTTTTATTTTTATTTTCATTTTATTTATATATTTATTTTACTTATTTTATTTATGTAATTCTTTTTTATTACTGCACAAAATACAGACATAAACATGCAAAAATATTTTTGAACATATACATATTTATACCAGAATTATTGTTTCAAATTTGCAGTATACAAAAAATAGAAGACTTTCGATATCGTCTCCATTAGGCAAATTTATAACCTTCCACATTATATACACAACTATCAAATGTATCGCGAAATTAAATTCCCACGACTTGAAAATTTTATACAACACCTTAATGTTAAATTCCATGAACAACTAGAATCTATTGAGAATCATGCTTTAAACACACTCGATGTGTATGACCACACGGATCCTGCCAATAGGCGTCGTCCTAATGTAGGAACTATTCTTACTACTCTTCTTTAGTTTTCCGTTGTTTTCTTGTCAACTTAAAAAAAAAAAAAAAAAAAAAAAAAATTCATTAAATTTTGTTTAATTGTTTGTTAAGCTATACTTAAACTTTCTTTTATTTAGTTTTAATATTGTAATGCTATACTTAACCTTTCTGTGAATTCGCCCTTCACCTTTTTCTCTCTAGGTATTTTTTTACTTAGTTTCTTGTTCACTTAATTTGCCACTTTCCTTTTATTTCCCACTTTCTCCTCTTTGAGCTCAGAATTTTTCTCTTGCTTCTCTGTCCCGGCCTGTCCCCCTTTTCATTTTATTTTTATTTTGTACAAACCATCACGTTTTTGAACCTATTCTGCTACCATCTTCTGGTTCGCTGAGGTGTGGGGTCGTATTAAATTGACCCCGGGTACTCGGCACTCCGTCACCCCCTCGAAGTTGATATCGTCTCCTTCTGTCATTAAGAATAAGTTCAAGCACATGGGTTGACAATGTCGGCCCTTAGAAATTTCGAAGTTTCACCGTTTGAATGCTGAAGCACTTTCTAAAACACATCCATAAATTGCTATCGCTATATCAGGCCTCAAAAAAAGTTTTTTCTGTGTGAATATTTAATTTTAGTCTTATAAAAAATTCGAAACCCAATCATGCCCAGCTGGAAAACCACGCCGTGCAGTAAAAATTAAAAAAAAAACCAAGTAAGCAGCAATCGAAAGGGCATATATAAATGTGTATTTTTATGCATAAATTATTTACCCTTGGTAGCTCTTTCTACAGAAATAAAATATGAAATTTTCTAATGATCTATAAAAACACACCTAATTAATGAAAACCACGCCTTACTGTAGTGTTTGTAAAAGGCTAATTTAAGTATCATTAAAGTATAAATAACTACAAAAAACGTGTTTTACTATTAATAATTGTTCACACACAATGTTTTACGAAAATTTAAGAGCAGCGAAAAAATTTCATTTTAATATAGTTTTCCAAATATGCAATTCAGCGTAGTGAAGGAGTGTGTATTTTGAAAAGATTTTATTGAGACTCCGCCCATTCTTATTTTTTTTTCCAACTTATTTTATAAATGTAAAGATATATATTTTAAAAATTATGAAATGACCATCGTAACAATTTATGCGTCGAAAATCACGTTAGATATTTCTCTTTTATTAAATAAAACACAATCATTCTTACAATTATCAGTTAATTTATAAATTATTTTTGTGTTTTACGAATAAATAATGAAAAAAAAAGTATAAAATAAATAAATATATATTTTATAAATGAAAATGAAAAAAAAAATGAAAAGATGATGTTCAACAATTGTGTTTTCCTGCACAAAAGCCATGTAGCCCTTTCTTACAGCGAATGCAGATGAGGTTGAAACGCTTTATCCCACTCTGCTTGTTATTGGAGACCACACATTGATGTAAATTTCGTCCAGATATTTTTTCTAAGGCGAATTTTTTGTTCGAAAGAGACGTCTGTATAAATTCATTATTTCTGAAAGCTATCCATTCTTTTTCAATATCAACCGTTTGACATTAACTAGAGGTTTCGATTCACTGATTGATTTTAAACGAAAAAAAAATTAAATTGAAATTCCGGTGGTAACTGAATTCTACCTGTTGCAGCACGACAGCGCTGCTTCGCAGTTTTCAAGACTAAACATTGCAGCGGTATCGCGCTCAGGTATGGAACACGGGCGCAGAATTCATACCACTATCAATGTAAGAAAATTTTCTACCTCTTAAATCAACGATATTACAGGTAGAGAAATTTCTTACACAGATTCCGGTATCAATTTGCGCCCGTGTTCCATCCCTGCGCGCTGCTTAGCAGTCAATTGTTTAATTAACTTGTAATTATGGTACAAAAGTATGTGAAATATTGTCTCGAAAAATTTTAATCAGTTGATCTGGATAACTATTATTTAAGAATAAATACGTTAGATTAAGAAATCGAAAGAATAACTACAAAGTGTTTTTAAATAGAACTAGAATAATATCTGATTTAGCTCTTCGAACTTTAGAGATGACCAAAAGACTAGAATTATGTATTTAGATTTCGAAAATATTTAAATGAAGATTTGATGTAATAATTTAAACCAATTTTAATCTATGACATAGATGTCAATATTTTAATTTATTCCGGGGTATTTTTAGCTCCGCTTTTCTTTCATACCACTTATTTTTTTAAAGTAAATTTTTCTTATCATACCAAAGTTATATATTGGAGAAAAATTTTCCATAAATAAAGTGGTACGAAATAAAGGCGAGGCCGAAAACACTCCGGAAGAAAATAAAATGTTGGTATTTTTGCTATGACCAGATATACCAACATTTTAATTTATTCTCGAGCATTTTTAGCCCCGCCCTTAATCCTTAACGCTTGCTTTTTTCTTGCGCCTGATAGACTGTTCACAGGTGTAAAGGTCGACGGATAGGACTTGCCAACATTTTCAGCAACGTCATATATAGTGTTTGGTTTGCTAGGGTTTTCCAGCATCCAATTACTACAGGCTGTGCTGTAGTATTTCTTATAAGGTCCAAACACACCTCTGACCAACGGTTGAAGCTTATGACTGGTGGTGGGTTGAAGCAATATCCCTCATAAAACAATATTCTTCATTTAATTATGAAAGTTTTTCAATTAAGTTGTAACAATTTGAAGAATAAGATTACTATTGTATCTAGGACCATGGATGGCCCTAGGTGCAATTCAGCTATGTAGCCCTAAGTGCAAGTTTCGGTAAATTCATTCAAAATACCCACACACAGAGAGTGCTAATTTAATATCTCATTTCTTACTCAATATAACGAGAAAAATTATACACTAGAAATTAAAGAAAACTATTTAATTGACTTTTGTAAAATACCAAAAGAGATGAGATGTAAAATTTTACTTCAAACCATGTAAATTAATATTCTGTATGTAACTTCTAAAATCTTTCTCCTCAATGGTTTCAAAGTGATTGTAAATGTAGAAATTGGTGGTGTTACTCGCCAAATTGAATATTACATTTTAAAACTAAATATTATTCAAATAAAGTGAAGCGGATGTAGGTACATGATGGCCATAGGTACACGGGTCTCCCCTTTTTGTAATATGTTTTTTTAATTTAAATTAATCAATAAAAACCATTACAGTTTGCTGCTTAAGGGGAATGAAAGACTCCAGATACAGTTTCAAATTCATATTTCTTTCTTTCTTTCTTTCTTTTTTTTTTTTTTTTTTTCAATACCACTTAATGGCTGTTTCCAAAGCTTTTATTTATTTCTTTTTTCGACATCAAAAATCTTCGTACGATAACATGGGGATGAGAGATCTATATATATTACTATATCTATGATAGAACTACATTAGCACTTTATCAATGTGTATAAAATCTTTAAATTGAATATGACGTCAATTTTCGTCAGATGCATAATTTAACTTTTTATAATTTTTTAACGTTCACGTTTGATTAAATGTATTTATTTTTATGTCGAAAGAAAATGAACTCGTATTTTTTTTTTTTTTTTTTTTTTTTTTTTTTTGGCAACAATTAAATTAATGGAATTCACAGATATTTTGGAGCAACTTTAATAAAGATCTATAATTAACAAATAATTGCAATAAAACAATATTGTGACAATAAATTGAGATAAAATCCTATCTCTCAAGTTGGACCAAACTGCACACAGTGTGCAAAATTTCATTAAAATCGGTTCCTTAGTTTAGGAGTTTACCCCGGACAAACATCGTGACACGTAATTTTTATATATATACAGATATTTAATATTATAGGGTGGGTGGATTCTGGACTTAAAAGTGGGGCGGAACTAGCCATGTATCGTTGTACACACGATGTCCTACCCGTTATTTGGTTCGGAAAGGCGTTGCACACACGGTGTGCAGCGATTACGCGATTACTTTCACCAACAAGAATTGCAAGAATTGTGGACGAGAGAGATAGACAGGAAACAAGAAAACATTGAAGTTAAAAGGGAAAACGTGTTATTTAATGAACTAGTGTTATTTTACAAATGTTACTTTTTTTCCTTATTCTTTTTTTTCTGTTTCTTTAATATATATACATATTTTAACAATTTCCTGTAATAGTTTTTAAATTCCTCATATTTTTTGATATTTTAATTATTGAAATGAAATATTCACTATTAATCTTTTTTTTTTTTTTAACAAATACCTTACAACAATGTCATTTAAATGCAATTATTACTATTAACAACTTAATTGTAGTTATAAATAAGCCCAATCATAAGAAGAGATTGCGCAAAATAGTTGTATTGGTTTTATTACAGCTGTTATTTTAAATTTTAGCAGAAGAATAAAATGGTACTTAAAATGTATAGAACATAGATCGATTCAAAAGTATGCACCAATAATTTAACAAAAAAAAATCTAATATTTGTATTTTTTTATACTATTTTGTCAAGTTCTGAGCACACTCTCCAAGCTTTACCTTACGATTAGCCATCGAATAAGCATAGAAATAGTGGGGAATTTTTTTTATTCAAATTTCCGAAAGGTTCGTAGCTGTGCTACAGAATATTTATTGTATATAATGCATCAGATGCTGCTTACATGAAAGTCACTATATTTGATTGATTTTAATGTTAGCAAAAAATAAAAAAAAATAAAAGCTATCCCCAACGAATTTTGCCGCGAATCGTCCTATAAATATGTGGCTGGAACCAATCGGTTAGTAATAGTGTACAGTTTATACACAGATGGAACACGGACACAATACTCTTACCACTATCAATGTAAGAAGATTTTATACGTCTTAAATCAATGATAATATCGGTAAACATAAACAAATACCGGTATGAATTCTGAGCCCGTGTTCCATGCCTGTTTATAGCGGTGTAGTTAGATTTGCTTAGGGAACCGTGTACATACTAAACCTATCATCAATTTCCCCCCTTTTTTTAAATGGTAAAGCCTATTTGTGACAATATTTTAGATAGTTAGGATAAAATCAGTCCGAAATGTAATATAGTTTATCTATTAATCTCAAGATTTTGTCGAGTTATAAGATGATAAAATATGAGGGAATTATTAAATAAATGTGACAAATATTAATTCATAAACTTCCCGAAAAATTACAGGGATGGAACACGGGCGCAGAATTCATACCGGAATGTGTTTAAGAAATTTCTCTAGTTATAATATCGTTGATTTAAGAGGTAGAAAATTTTCTTACATTGAGAGTGGTATGAATTCTGCGCCCGTGTTCCATCCCTGAAATTATTATATTCACATTTCATTATTTGTGCATTAGAATAAAATGACCCAAATTCGTTGCATAAATATTTTTTTTTCTTAAAAAACATTTTAAATGTTGGAAATTATATCTAATTCGTATCTTAAAAACTCTTAATTATGGCTAATATTATTTTTTTCACTAATAAAAAAAGTATAAAAAAATGGGTTTTGAAATTTACAGCTCATTCCTAACATTACCTTTCGAATTAAATGATTTTTTTTTCCTTTTTATTGTTGTTATAGGGCGTCACTTGTTTTCACTTTCATAATATACAAACACTGTAACTATAATTGTTATTCGAGTAAGTTTAGATGCGCACATATGTTCGTAACACTTTCGCGATAGATTCACGTCATTTGAAAATCTGTAATTCCACCAGTGGGCGTTTCTTTCGTAATTTGTATATTATTCATTTCTTAAGTATATACTCAATATTCACGTTTTTTCAATGAAATATACTACGGATACAAATACTTTGATTAGAAAGAATATAATTATAAAGTATATCCATTTGTAATATAAATGTGAGAACAGAAAATTGTAATCTAAAATATTGCAACTTGCTCGTCGGCCTAGCCGTTCGGAGTTTTCCGTGGTTTCCTCCGAAACTTGTGTAAATACGGACTAGGACCTCTCTGAAAGACCCCTCGGAGGGCACTCCCCCTCAGGTCTAGGACCTACAGCATTCAATCGGCCTTATTCCTAAATCCAGTCCAGTCCGTTTACAAATAAAAATTATTTCGAAAAATAGTTAGATTTTCTTTCACAAGATTCAGTATCGTAGTCTTTATAGGAAAAAAAAAAAGCTTTTGTTTTTTCAGTGTGAGAATTGATTGACTTCTTAATTTTATCAAAAATAGCAAATTTAGATTTTAAAATAGTCTTAAAATAAAATAATTTTTATGCATAATTTGGACGTTAACAATTTAATCGCTATAAAAAATTTCTGTAAAAATAAAGCACTTTTTTTAACATGAACACAGAATAGGTTGCTGTAAATTTGTATAGCAAGTTCTGTAAAAATAATTGAAGATTTGTTAGTTCACATTGTGCTGTAAATCTTTTGGTGCGTATGACAAGGTTTATCAACTGGTCAGCTCTGATGTTGACTTTATCTCTTTTTGTAAAGAAAAGTTTTCGTGATCACAACGGCGCGGTTGGCAAAGCGCTGGCCTCTGACACAGGTGATTGTGAGTTCGAATCCCGGGCTACCCAAGACGGTTTGCTTCGCAAAGGAAATTAATAAATTAGCTTTTGCAAGTAAAAAAATAAATAAATTTTTTAGCGTTGTGAATTTTTCCCTGCTCGCATGTGTAATAATTGCAAGAAACTTTTTTAAAGCATTCGAGAAACTCAAACTTTAAATTTTAAATTTTACGGTTAATACTACTTTTTTTGCAGGTTGGTTGTATGTTTCATCACAACGTAAAATTACTGGCGATACATCATTCATCGTCTAAATGTATTTTTACGGGCTTTGACTGGAATCTCTGCTGCCGGGCTTTGCCCGTAATTTTACTGCTGCATTTTTTACAGTGTGGTATTGAAATTTCCCTCCGTGTCAAACTTCTTTCTAAAATAAACATTTTAAGATTTGGTTTTATTCCTTTATTGCCGAAATGGCAGTGGTGGTTTGCCTGTGGAGACTCAAAAAGATTTCGGGTTCTGTTTGCTTTTCTGTCTGTGTGTCTTTCACGCAATAGGGTCGCAAAAATCATGCTATTGACTTGAAATGTGGTACACATGATTATGAGCCACACAGAATTAGCTGTATATTTTTAGGTGTAAATTCTATTTGCAGTTCGTGTACAGTGATACACCAAAGATTTTCTTATCATTATGTGCTATGCACAGAATTTATATGTACCGCAATAGCGGCCGAAAAAACCACTCAGTTGGCTTCAAATTGGTACACATGTTCAAATGTCACACATAATTAGCACTATCGTTTTTGTGCATATACTGTTTATGGTTCATGTACAGGGACACACCAAAATATTTCTTATCATTATGGCCTATGAACAAAATTACTTTGTACCATCAAAGCAGCCTCAAAAATCTCCAAATTGAATTGCAATTTGGCACACATGTTAATGCGCCATGCAGAAATAGCTGTACAGTTTTTTTCGAGTGAATTGTGTATGGTTCGTGTACAAGGCCACCCTAAAGTAATTTTTATGATTACGGCTTATTGGAAAATTTAGTTTAAACTATTTAATAATGGTTACACAGCATTAAACAATATGAAATCAATATACGTTATTCAGATGGCTAAAAGCATATTTTCTGTAGAAAATGTGTTTATAGACTTAAATAATTAATGTAAACATTTACAAAGTATTTAAAAAATATACTGTGTAATCTATCAAATTTTATCAAATTTCGAGCAATTTTTCTTGAACTAAATAGAATACGTCGTATAGTTTTTACTGGTGTTCATAATGTTTATGTGTCTTTTACAAAGACATGCAAAAATCTTGCGATATCAGATCCAATGGACAGATATCGTTTTAAGCACATTTTAACACGTTTATACTGCATTCAGCATAATGGAAGTAACAATCATTTTTAAGATACTTAAAAGCATGTTTTCTCTAGAAAAAAGTATGTATAGGCTAGATAATTTATTTACATGACCACACAAACGTATGCGGGGGCATTTTGTAATCAACCAAATGTTGTCAAAGTTGCTTCAAATATTATTCAGTTAGAATAAATTAGTTGTGCAATTTTTATTAGGGTATATAACTACTGTGGTTCGAATAAAATAATTTCGTACCATTACCATCTATAGACGGCATTTCTTGAAATATCATTTTTTCGGGGTTACACATCGTTATACATAATAAATAAGCAAACTATTAGAGTATTTAAATAAATGCTTTCCGTAAAAATTGGCAGGCACATAATTTGTATTCAGTGGAGAGGGCTTCACAAAATAATTCCGTTAAATTATGCAATCTTTTTGCTTCATATTTGGTATCCAAAAATTACATATCCCTCGTATTTCGTCTACTAAATCAGTCACATCTAATATCAGTATTGTTTTACCCTATTTTTCTAAAACCAGTCAAACCATAGCTAAAATTCTCAAACAATATGATTTTAAAATAATATTTTCGCCTTCCAATAAACTCACCTTTTCTCAGTTAAAAGATCCTATTGATATGCATAATTCTTGGGGCATTTATAGTATTTCCTGTCAATGTGGTTTATCATATATTGGCCAAACTAAACGCAGTCTTAAATTTCGTCTAAAAGAACATATGAATTACGTCCGCAAACAAGAAACCAATAAATCGGCTATTTCTAACACCGCTCTTCGAGCGGTGAGCCGGGTCTGCTCCCCTGTTCAAACATTGCTGGGAGGAAAATCATAATTTTAAATTTAATTCAGCTAAAATAATTTGCAGACCTTAATCTATTCATGAACTCGATTTCTTTGAAACTTTTCAAATTTATAAAAAATTTAAAAAACTTGTAAATTGTGATTTCGCTGTTCCCTATTTGTCTGATTGTTGGAAATTTTACATTCAGTCCACATTTCTTTATTTTTCTACTGTTTACACAGCTATATGTTCCTGTTTTCCTATTGGTCACACTCCCCACCTCTTCCGTATTCCTATTGGTTGAACTAAATCCGGTCCCTCTCCTATATATAGGAGCACTTCTCCAGATTCAGAATTCTTTTTTGCAGTGAAGACGGTACGCTTTAGGCTACCGAAACAGCTGTATGCACCTCAATAATTTTTCTTTGGCGTTTCTGACGTAGTAGATTATTCCTGTTTTAATATTCCAACGCCAAGTCTCCTGCTATTATTAATTGTTAGGCTAATTCTATTTAAACGTTTTTTCGATGAATTAACACTTTCGCGACCGCCGACGTAGATTCACACCTTTTGAAAATCTGTAACTCTATCAGTGTTTCTTTCTTTTACAACTTGTATATCATTTATATCTTAACAATATACACAAAATTCATATTTTTACAAGCAGCATACTATCATAGCATCCTAAACTTGATGCCTGTCGCGTGGCTCAGAAATTTGGCAACAGTTTAAGCGGTAGACAGCGCTACGTGGTACAGATTGCGCGATTTTTTTTATTCAATAGCCACGAAAATTTTTTTAAAGTGGGATTTTATATACAAAAAAAGCAAATAAAATCGCAAAAACGTCGATGAAATATATTATATATCACTTCTTAAAATTATTGGTGTCAGTTGAATAAAAAAGTTGCGCAATCTGTACAAGGCGGTGCTGTCTACAGGCCCTGACTAACGGCAGGGCATACGGGGCAAATGCCCTGGGCCCTCCTTCTGGAAGGGGCCCCCTACAGGCGTATGCAAAAATTCTGCAACCTAAAGTGGTCTTATGCCACTACAAGGGGCCCCCCAGAATAGGCTTGCCCCGGGGCTCCAGGTGCTCTATGTCGGGCCCTGGCTGTCTACTGCTTGATTTGTTGCCAAGTTTCTGAGTCATTCGACCGCAGAGTTCCCAACTTCTATAATTTATTCACGAGCATTTTTAGCCCCGCCTCTTTTTCATACCGGAAATTTTGAAAAAAATATCTTATTTAATCGTTGTCACATATTAAAGAGAAATAATCTACAAAATTTATGGTGTCAAAAAGGAGGCGAGAATAAAAATGCTCGTGAATATATTAGAAAAGTTGGGAACGATACTTGACAGGCATCTGGTTTATGAGGCTATGACACTATTTATATAAATACTTTGACTTTAAAGAATATAATTATAATGTATATCCATGCATAATATGGATCTGAATACAGAATTTTTTTTTTCTGAAATATTGTAACTTGGAAGAATAACGCCCACAAGCGGGGCTTACTGTCAAAAAGACGAAAACATGCGGTAGCGAAAGTGTTAAGAAGAAAAATACTTTAAAAACAGACTGGCGTGAAAAAAAGGGCAGTATTAACAGCATTCCGGATTAGGTTGGCGGCTCTGGTGTAGGTTTCCACATTAAGAGAATTTATAAGCTTCACCTATAAAAATTGTTGTTACAGAGTGCAAGAACAATGTTTTAGAACATCGTTTCGATTTTACTGTAATTAATCATGAAAATTTTTCGAAATTTTTTTAATACTCCCTCCGTCCCAAATTAGTTGCTACACTTGAATATTTTTGTACTAATATTGATGCTGATGATTTTATAATTTTGTTTGATCACTTTTTAGAGATTTCATGGTGCTATGCTATGTGTCAACAACATTTATTTACCAAGTATTTCCTCCTTCCTTTTAAATCAGTACGAAATTAGTTGCTACGTTTCAAGTAGGCGGAGTTAAAAATAAGTCCGATGCAGTTTAGTAGATCGAAAACCAGTAAAATTATACCACAACAATGAATATAACACGGCATAGTAGGTTTTAGAAGCAATGTTTACTCGAATGTGACGTAATGTGTCTCGACCTAATAAAAAAAGTGACGATAATTTTTATTATGAATGGTAATTTAGGAAATACCTTAAAGAAGGAACTGAATAATACAAAGCGTAACGCTATACTGCAATTTTTACTGCAACGTTTGAACTATGATAAACTGAGCCATTCTATAAATGCTGCAGCGATTAAATTTAATGTTCATCGTAGTACAATATTCCGTTTGTAGAAGCTGGCAAAGACGTCAAAAATTAATGATGATGAAATTTACAATGTAAATTCCTAAACAATTCGTAAATGAAGACGAGGGAAAAAAAAGATTTTCTAAGTAATTGAGCAAAATCAAAGATGTCCCAATAAAACGAAGACAATCACTGCGGAGTTTATCAAGGGCTCTTAATATTCCTAAATCAACATTATACAGGATTGTCAAGGAGGGAAAACTTCTGAAGCGTATTTTATTCACCATTAAGCCAAGTCTAACAGAAAAAAATAAATTCGATAGAATTCGATTTTGTTTACAGCATGTTAAATTAATGGCTGCTTTTCGGAAATGTTGAATCGTATTCATATCGATGAAAAATGGTTTTATATTACGAAAACCACTAATTCGTTTTACATTACCTTAGATAAAACTGAACCTTTGAGGCATTTTAAAAACAAAAGGTTTATTACCAAAGCAATGTTTATGGCAGCGGTTGCAAGACCAAGATAGGACTCGAATTGAAATGAAGTGTTAGATAGAAAAATTAGAATATGGCTTTTTTTTTTCAGAAAAACATACGGTTTGAATTGAGAACTTTCCTTCTTTTTTGAAATCGGTTAAAAATGCAAGAAGAAGCTAAAAAAAAAAAAAAAAATCGTGCAAAAGGAACTACTGTGACAAAAGTTGTAGAAATGGTTAACAAAGAAGAAATCCAAAAAATGATTATAGTAAAAGTTTTGCCGGCTATACGTGAAAAAATTCTAACTAGTCAAAAATCGAGTCCTATATATATATAACAGAATAATGCCAAGCCTCATTTGGCAGTGGATGATCCCAACATCATAGAAGAATATGTAAAAGAGGAATGGGATTTTCAACTACAATGTCAACCTACAACAGTACAGATTTAAATGTACTTGATCCCGAGTTTTTTAACGCAATTCAGGCATTACAAGATCAGATGCCTACAAAGAATATTCACAACTAAATTGATGCTTTTGAAGTCATTTTTCAAAATACTGAAGTAGAAAATCTTGACAATGTACTTTTAATTTTACAAACATGTATGGAAAATGTTATGATGTCAAGCGGATGCAACTCGTATAAAATAACCCATCTGAATAAGGAAAAACTTCGTCGTCAAAATCTTTTTTCGCGAACCTGGCATGTTAAATGCGCGAAATTCCTTAAACATCACATAAAATCGTTTTTTTTTTTTTTTTTTTTTTTTTTTCGGCGATTAAAATTGCCATAACTTGGTATTTTATTTCTCATTTTTTAAATTTTACAAATGTAGCAATTATTTTGAGACAAATTTTTCGAAGCAAATTTTTTAAACTAATTTGGTACTGATTTAAAGAAAGAACGTTTAAAATATAAATGTTGTTGATTGATTTAATAGCATAGTAGATAGCAACCCTGAAAATGTTCAAACAAATCCATAAAATCATCAGTACTATTAATCAATTCAAAACATTCAAACGTAGTAATTAATTTCAGACTGAGGGAGTATAATTTTATTAGTGTTGATCTACTAAACTGTATGAGAAGTTATTTATGACTCCGCCTACTTGAAATGTAGTAACTAATTTGGAACAACATTTTCCACCTAAATGTAGTAGTTAATTTTGGACGGAGTCAGTATTAAAATAAGATAAGGATAAGGGAAAAAAAAAAAAGAAAGGTTTGTTACGTCTTTAGGAATAACTATTAACATTATCATCATTTTAATAAATAGAATTTTTAAACAAAAATAACAAAATAAATTATCTTGAAATGCAAATGTGAGATAAAACCTCAACAACATTATGTGTTTCATGAGCAAGTGTCATGAAAATTCATGCAATATAATTTATTTTATTGTCTCCACAACATAAAATTTAATAATATATTTAATAATATGCTTGTTAGTAAGTGATTTTCACGAAACATTTTAGAATTATTGGTACAAAGTCGGGCATATTTCCTTTTTCATTAATATAATACCATAGCCTCCTAAACTAGATGCCTGTCGCATGGCTCGGAAACATGGCAACAGTTGAAGCGGTAGACAGCGCCACCTGGTACAGATTGCGCGACTTTTTTATTCAATAGCCACCAAAAATGTTTAAAAGTGGGATTTGATATACATAAAAAAGGCGAAGGGGAGTAAAGTAACGTCAATTGCATATATCATATATCACTTCTTAAAATTATTCGTGTTAGTTGAATAAAAAAGTCGCGCATTCTGTACTAGGTGGCGTTGTCTACTGCTTCAACTGTTGTCACTTTTCCGAGGCATGCGACAGGCATCTAGTTTAGGAGGCTATGATA
The DNA here is from genome assembly GCA_963930645.1 of Salticus scenicus. Classification (NCBI taxonomy): domain Eukaryota; kingdom Metazoa; phylum Arthropoda; class Arachnida; order Araneae; family Salticidae; genus Salticus; species Salticus scenicus. The sequence goes on along the minus strand of CAWVNO010002472.1, from coordinate 131,728 downwards.
ATACGGATTTTATAATTTTCAAATTTTGTTTCTCGTATGTATACATATTCACTCACTAAATGTAGCTGTTTAATACAATAAAGCCGACAAATTTTAGAGTACGGATTGCGTATTTTAAGTTTGGAAAATAAGATATTAAAAAATGTAGTTCAAAATAGTTCTTTATAAAGATTTTTTTAATAAAACACAATATTATTTTTACAGAGCAATTTTATTTTTATCTTTTTACGTATTAAAAGCTTTTTTTTTTTTTTTTTTTTTTTTTTTACCCAGGAAACACATCTATATGTTGTAACCTAATTTTCTATACAGGTGTGTAATTCTTGTAAGACGGTTTTCGTATTAAATAAAATTTTAACAAAACATCTGCCTTCATTAGTCACGAAAACTTAGATAATCCTGCTTTTTTTTCTTAAAAAAAATCACGAAATTAGCGGCTTTTAGTTCCCGGCTTTTTAGTCCATAAATAGTAGTATTAGGTATAAAAAATATTATTCAAAGAAACTCTGGATGATACTTAAGTCTCAATTCTTAATTATGTTACTAAACAAAATAGACATGTTAAGGTCCATTTATTACACTTTATATTATAACTATCAAAATGGAATAACGTATAGCCAATCTATAGATAAAGCGTTTCATCATCGAACTAATCCAGTATGCTTAATCTATCGCCCGAAATATTGACATTCATGTAATTGCGGAGAAAAATTTGTAAATGCACAGACGTACTATAATGCTGAAATCACATTTCAGCATTAATTCGCTGACATGTCTATAAAACATCCTAAAAAAAAAAAAAAAAATCAAAGCGTGGAGCCATTGAGTCACGCTGGATTGAGATATGTGATAGATCTATAATAAAATTAATTACAATTTCTTTCCAAACACTCTGAGAGAAACTTTTTTGCAACTTTTTTGCATAGTTGCGAACATTTTAATTTATTCTGGAGCATTTTTAGTCACGCCTTCGTTTCTCGCCACACGCAAATAAAAGGATCTTAAAGTAAGCCATACAAACAACAAGAAATGTGACTGAAATACTAATTCAGACACAAAAATGTCTAAAATACGTATATAACAAAACCTTCAGACAGCAAACGCCTCTAAATTTTCAGACATTTTAGAAATTCTGACATTTGCGTCACTTAGCACATTTTTCATATGAAATTTACTTTAAGCAACATGTTAATTCTTTAAACTTCTTTCCACGTTCAGTAAATATAAAATTACTTTTAATAACAACTAGTAAAACTGTTTAAACTATTTTAGTTTATGAAATTAAATTTTCAAGGAATACTACTCTACAGCTGTGTATGCTATTTGTGTAAAATTATGCTTACCAAAATTCATAAAACAAATATTAAACGCGAAACGGATTTAGTTAAAAAAAAAAAAAAAAAAAAAAAAAAAAAAAAGGAAATTATTGTCTTTACAGCTTTCTTATATTAAACGAAAAAGTATTAAGAAGAACGGAGCCAGTAACTTGTAGCGAAGAAGACGGATCTTGAATAATTTGTGCATATTTGCATTTTATTTATAATTATAATTATTACTATTATTCGATTTAAAAACTGCTTTCTTCTACAAATTTACTCGCACCTAAATATAACACTACAAATTTTCTGGCATTCATGTTCATAATTTGTTTTCTTTTAAACATCAGATTAAGAAAAGGTACTGATGGTAACATAATTAAGAAAAGATAACATAAAACTGTCCTGTTTCTCAAATTCTACAATAAGAGAGGTTTTGATATGGCAGCATGATGGGGAAGACCCGTGACTCCAAATCCAGGTTTAGCATTCCACAAAAGGTATAAGTTCGTTTTTTTTTTTTTTTTTTTCTTTTTTTTTTAATTATTGATATTTTATTTATGCTCCAGAAAACTCTAAAATCTATTTTTTACAGAAATAGGGCCTGTATTTATTTAATTATTAACTATATATATATATATATACTAGCAGACCCGGCCACGCGTTGCTGCGGCTAAGTAATACGTTGATAATTTGATAAGGTATATAGTATTTCCCCACAACTGGATTTGGCGATTTTTTTTTTCGCCTTTTTGAACGATAACGAAGTCGTTCTGGATTCTTTGCAATAAAATACGGTAACCTGCATGCTTTTATTTTAGATTTATGATTTAGCTTATGATTTTATCATTTATGATTTTTAGATTTATGATTTAGCCATAATCGCCAAATCCAGTTGTGGGGAAATACTATTGTTGTTACCCACAACTATAACTTATAATATAACTTCAGTAATTATATTCGGATAATTATAACTTCAGTATCAGTATATCCCCACAGCTTTTCTTTGGCGCCGTTTTGAACGATAACGATGTCGCTCTGGACTGTTTGTGATATAATATGGCAGCCTATATGTTGTTTATTTTGGATTTATTATTTTATGTTTTTGATTTATGATTTAGATTATCATTTATCATTTATAGATTTATGATTTAGCCATAATCGCCAACAAAAAATTGCCAAATATCGTTGTGGGCATATACTGATTAATATATTACTGAAAAGATTAATATATTTTAACGAAGTGGTGAGAAGATTCTGAGTATGTTAAAATTTTAATAGTAAATTCAAGTTAATCAAGAAGGAAAGCATTGAGGATTAAGATAAGAAAATTGCAAGATTTTAAGATCGCATTTTCAGCAATAAATATGAGTCAAAATTTAATGCAAAATACATATATAAATCACAAATTTAATCAGGAACGTTAAATTGGTAAGTTATTAAAGAAAAAGTAAAGAAAAATAAGAGAAATAATTAAAGTTTCGAACATCGATCATATAGATTAGCGTTACAAAACAAATAAACAGTCCTAAACTCTTCCAGACTTTTAAATAAGTTTTAAATTAAGTTTTAAAATTTAATGTCAAATAAAACAGACTTTTAAATAAGCTTTAAAATATTGAAATGGTTACTTTTTATTTAGAGCGTTATGTATAGATCACAAATTTCTTAAAGAAAACGAAGTGATACAGATTAGAATAATGCAACAAAAATTGAAAAAGCAAGGTTATGTCGTAAATAAATTTTTAACACACGTGTCACGTGAAATAAATTGTAGCATATACATAATGTATCTGATATAAGATATTAACATGTTGCAGCGGAATAAATTTCATATCTATCATCCTTGGCGGATAAAAAATAATATCGCCAAATTATCTGGCGCACACATTTATTTCCTTTCAAAAATCATGGTTATTTTAACAACTTATATTAAGAGAGTAATGAATAATATGAAACAATATTTCACACAATACATATTACGAAAATATACATCTAGCTTTTATATTTTCGTGTTACGTTTTTGATCGCCAAATACGAAAAACTCCAAGGACGACAGAGCTTTGAAATTTAAAATTAAAATTTTGTCAATTTAACAGCAAAATAACTCAATCTAACGTATGCACATGATAGATAATACATATCTATACAAAAATATGGGGATTAAAATCCGGAAATAATTTTCCTCGTTTTTAATATTTTTTTACAAAAAATACAATGGGCCATTAACATAAGAAATCTTTTTCTTGATTTCACAGACTGTCAGTGACGTCACACTTCACTTGTGTATAACTACATACTTTATCAATGCGAATAAAATCTTTAAATTGATTATGACGTCAGTTTTCGTGAGATGTATAATTTAACTTTTTATAATTTTTTAACGTTCACGTTTGATTAAATGTATTTACTTTTATGTCGAAAAAAAATGAACTCGTATTTTTTCTTTTTGGCAACAATTAAACTTATGAAACTCACAGATATTTTGGAGCAACTTTAATAAAGGTCTATAATTAACAAATAATTGCAATAAAACAATTTTGTGACAATAAATTGAGATAAAAACTATCCTATCTCTCAAGTTGGACCAAACTGCACACAGTGTGCAAAATTTCATTAAAATCGGTTCCTTAGTTTAGGAGTTTACCCCGGACAAACATCGTGACACGTAATTTATATATATATACAGATATATATATATATATATATATATATATATATTTATATATTTTCGCTTAAAAAGTGACTATCCCTTTAAGATACATTTTGAACTGGATTTATGATGTTTACGTATATAGTCAACTTTATTTACAGAATAATTTTGTCTAATATATAGGAAAAATCCTCACAGCATGCCTAAAAATGCACGCACATTCTATTATATTGCCACCACTATCATTAAAGACTATTTTCGTGAAGGTTTTATTGTTGAAATAGTACGTGCAGAAGTGGTCTTTTAAAATAGTAGGGAGCAAGAGTGCAATCGGTAGACAGCGCCACCTGTTATAGATTGCGCGACTTTTTTATTCAACAGCCACCAAAAATTTTTAAAAGTGACATCAACATTTATTTTCATTTTCATTTTTTTTTCTGAGCACGCACTGTAATACAAAATTCATCGAAATCAAACATTTTTAACTACCGCGTACTCATACATTCACAAAAATAAAAAAGTGAAACATCAACGTTATTTTCTTTTTTCTTTTTTACTGTGCACGCGCTGTATAAAATAAATGGTAACCATAAAGCAAATTTGCAATGTCAATATGGCGGGTTTGCAATAAAAGAGCTTTTTTTGCGGTTTCCGGTATGTTACTGAAGCGAAAAATAAATAAACACAATCTTTGAAGTGGGTTTTATATCGTGTCACAACTTGAGATCAGTCGGTGAAGCACATTTTGAGTTTTTGAGCCGTACACAAACCAACTTAACATTTTTATAGATATAGATATATATTCCGATATGAAATTTTCAATGAAAATATTGGAGACTTGGAGACTACGGTAATAGGAAATTTCCTTATACGAGATATGCATAATCAGACAAATTTGTGCAAGTACAACTCTGCCAGAAATAGATATCGCGTAATAATTGGTCTACAAATTCACACACTGGCAAAAGAATTAGAAACCTGTAAGAGTTTCTACAAATACTCGCTGGCGGTGAAGGCATTCAAAACCAGTTAGGAACATTTAGAGAATGTTCTGCTTGTATGGAAGTGTGGTTCCCTGGTGTTACTTGAGGATAATCAAAAAGTCATACAGCCCTAGGAACATATCGATAGATTATGTGCATCCCTCAATGTTACATTTTTACTCCGAAGTTCATGGATGCTTTGTGCTCTATAATGCAACCATACATCGCTGCAGAATCGTTCGAGATTGGTTCGGTGAACATCAATCTGACTTCTATGTTTCCCTAGATGCCGCAAAGCCCGGATTTTAATCCAATAGAAAATGCTTGGGACGTGCTGGAAAGGAGTATCCGTCAGCAACCTCCTCTTCCATAAAATTTTCAGGATCTTAAAGTCTGTGTAGCCATTGTGTTTTAAACACTGGACATAAATGTACCCTATAAGCTTCTGGAATCGCTGCTCACACGGATACTGGCTGTTATTCATGGAAAAGAAGGTACAACGTGCAAAAGAAGGTCCCGTAAATATTAATCTAAAGGTTTCTAATTCATTCGATGGTGAATGTATTAGTGGAGAGAATTTTGTTGATATTAATGACACATATATCCAGGAAATAATTTAGTACAATAAAGATATTGATGAATTTGAATTAACCCTTTAACGAGTTTTTTATTTCTAACAATAGTATACTAAAATATTTTGGGGATTGAGATTGATTTAAAAAAAGAAATTCATTTAGATTTCTAGATTAAAATTAATTTGAATTTAATCTTTTATATTACACTGAGAAAAATACTATTCCATCCTAGTCATTACTGTTAAACGAGAAAGGCGTGGTAAGTGACATGTCTACGCCTACTATTTTTATTTTGAACATCGATGTTTGCGGTAAAATTACACATATATGAATTTTAGAAAAAACACATGGTTATATTATTTTGTACTTATATTATATTTGTTATATTATTTTGTATTTCGCATTTTGTATTTTGTATTTTTGTATTTTTTTTTTTTTTTAAGTAAAGTAAAAACAGTAGACATAGTAAGGTAGCTGATCACGCCATTGAAGGGATAATAAATAGAATTAGTAAATTGTTCTCCTTCTAGCAATGAGGAAAGAATTCACTCCAGACATTTAACGTACCAAAGCAATCGTTCAATTTTAAAAGATATAAATAAAAAGTTACAGATAGCCAAAATCTTAGAAACGTTTTATGAAATCGATCCGTGAATAATTACGAAATTTAAAAGAAAATTAAATGATTTATCTCCATATTTTTTTCAACTTAAAATACATCTATATAAAGAATTGCCTTAAAATAAATAACAATAACAATCAAAACGAAACTATGAATTAATGAACCGATGAATCTCTAGAACCAATATTCACAAAGCGGCGCTGTCGGAACTTATTTGTTGATAATTTCGATAGTGAATAAACGTTATTAGTGAAGTGCATATTTTTATTTTTGTTAAAAGAAGTTGAATAAAATTATTTTCTTCCATATTTAAATTGGATTATTTACTTATTTAGTTAGTTAGTTAATTTTATAAAATTTTCCTTTTTAAAAACTGCCAGTTTCACAGTTCATATATAAACAACAGGTAATTTTACACATTTATTTCTCTAACCAATAATGCAGAAACTGTGCTAAAATGTTTAATCTATGTGTTGAACGGGACACTTTTATCACGCTGTATAAGTATTTGTCGCAAAGTTTTTTTCGCGTTATACGAATTCTCGTTTTACAGGAGTCTTCTGTATATATATAGTCACACCAGAATTTTCTTTTAGAAATTATACTGTATAAAAGATAGGTTCACTACTCGTTCGGGATGTCATCATCTGTAAACAAAATCAAGAAAATGGATTATCAGTTGTGATCCATATTATAAAGCGAAGTATGTTGATTGTGTAAGTGAACTTGTGTTTAACTGAATAAGATTTAACAATCATTCGCCGTAAATATCTAATTTGCTTTAGTGTATCATTAAAGGAAATACAAAATATTTTAACACAGAAATTGAAGTAAAAAGTAAACTTATGATATATATATATTATGATATATATATATAATGTTTTTATTTGCCTGTTTATCTAGAACCATCTATATTTGGCTATTTTGTTCTGACTTGTAAAGATATGTAATAAAATTTTTAGAAAATCAATTAAAACCAATTAATATATTCATCGTATAACATTAACAATGTAATTTTTATGTTCCACATCTACAATATTCATTTTTACAAAGTAGATATTTATTAAATTTTTATCCCATTATTGACAAGTAGTAAAACCTTTTCATTCTTATTTCTTCATATTTCTGTTTAACCCTTTAAAAGGTTACATAATATAGAAATTCACCAGAATTTGATAACGCAGTTGAAATAAATACATACATAGTTTTCTTTCTGCTAAGTTATAAAATAAAATTTTGTTCAACAATTCTGGGATAAGGAGATAATGAATAATAAGGATAAAATGATCTATTGGAGTAAGTTTCAAAAGGCATAGCCAGCACGACCGATGATACGCACAAGTGATATAAGAAACAATATAGTAATTTGAAAGAATCCGTATTGCAAAATCATTTAGACCCTTAATTTACTTTCTATTTTGTCAGATAAATTATGTCAATAGCTTTAAACCAGGGTTGAAAGTGTTCATTGCCTTAGGCTTCTTCATTGTATTTTTATTTAGAAAAATTTAGTGTATTTTTTTATAAAAATAGTTTGTGATTAAATAGGATAAAGTTTATTATTAAAATATAATGATGGAAGAGTTCCGTCAAAAGTTGAAAGTCTGATGGTTTTGAAAAAAAAAAAAAAAAATGCGCGTATATCGGTGCCGAAGGCTTTTATTTTACATCACACACACATACGAATATTGTACATAGATATATGGGTTTCATGTCGTTTTGATGCACAGGCAACATTACTTAAATAGCAACTATCTAGGAATAAAATTAAGGTAAGTTTGAAGTTTAATTTAATTCTCTCTCTATATATAAATCAATAATAAAATTTATTGTTGAAAATATCAAAAAGTAAAATAAATTTTTTTACTAATTAAGAATTAGTCTTCCCATTTAATATATATATATATATATATATATATATATATATATACATATAATAATGAATTATTAAAAGTAGTAACGAATTATTAAAACTTCACTTTTTTTTTGAGACAAAGCTTTATAATAAGATACGTTTTTTTTTTTTTTTTTTTTTTTTTTTTTTAGAAATAGAAAAGTTTGTAAACGATTGTATTTTTACCTTTAAAATAATAAGTTAACTATAAGTAAATAAATTAAAATATAATTTAATATAATTATTAATAAAATATAATAAAATATAATTTAATTTTGGCAAAAATAAGTTTAATATGTCAATTAGTAAATTTAATAAAGAAAACAGACCGGAAAAATGTAGCTATAAAATTAAACAGTGTTCACACTACTAGTTTATTTTCAGTCGGCAATAAGAGAAACAGCTTTTCATAGGGATTCATAAATCGAAGAAGAAAGTAAGATTATTTTTTATATAAACCCAATATATTAACCATACAGCATAATTTATATTTTATATGGTTTTTTTTTTTTTCTCAAATACATTTTGTTGTGTATTTCTGTTCATAATAAAAACTCGAACAGAAAGGAAAGTGTTTTTTTATATCAAGAACTGCTCATTTAGGATAAATCCCCCCCCTGCTTCTTTAAAAATAAATGTAACTAAACATTCTTAACATTTTTATGATTAAAATTGTTTATAAATGAATTTGAAAAAATCACAACCAAAGTAATGTATATCAATAATTTATTATTATGTACAATCAATTAATAGCTTCTTATTTTATGTTAGTAAAATACAAAAGTCTACATTAATAAGAAAGAAGAAAAATTATTATTACATAAAAGATCTTTAAAAAAAAATGGGGTATAATATAGTTTAGCATTTTATGGAATTAAGTATTTAAAGTCCAGACAAAATAAACACCGAAATACAATAAATAACCTGCTAATACTGGTCAAATTCGGTAGATAGCGCTGCTCCAATAACGTCAGATTTGTTCCAAATCGTTCAGTATATTCTTGGCCCGGTTGAAGTAAGACTCCTATTCAGGGACTCCTATAGGAGCTCTAGGTCGAAGAACGATCCAGGATCAGTCGCGTCATCGACCGGTCGAATTGATCCATTGCGGGCGGTCTACCAAACACGCTCTAAATAAAAATTTAATATTTGTATATTTCAAAATACAATTACATGAAATTTGTAATTGATTTTATGAAATACTGTATAACATAGCCTTTTTTTTTCTTTTTTCTTATTTACGCATTTACGTCTATGTATATATTTTAAAATGAATAATAATAAAGCTATACATAACATTTGTTTCAGAAATGAAGATCGAGGCCAATGGTTTATAAATGCAATAATGCACAGAGACAAATTAATGCGAATTTACCTCTATGTCGTTTGATAGAAATTAAAATATATATATCTAATTCTCTGCTAAATTTTTTTAAGGTAAAAGAAATGCTTATGTTGTTGTCGCAGACATTTAACCCAACATTTAGCAACAACATTTATTCTTTATAATTTTGATTATGCGAAAATAGTTATAGAAATCCTATCAAACTAGAGGTGGTCAATCACTTGCAAAAAATTACTTATTTATACTTTTTAAAGCAAAGTCTTATGACTTTTATTATTATTATTATTATTATTATTATTATTATTTATGGCGTGGTACTTGCGGGTGAACATTGGCCAACGGCCACCGAATTGATGGACATTTTGTGAAGATCCACCACTGAGCGGCTAATGCTACCCCTAGCAAAGGCATGCCCTGTTTGGTATTTGGACCCAAAACTCCGGAATCAGGGACTCTAGCCAGCACACCGTCTGGATGTCAAGTTAACGTAACTAGAACAATCTAAATATATCCATTTATATAAGAAATTTTTTGTAATTTAAAATTTGATTAATTTTTGCAACTATCTCAAATAATAATAATAATAAAACAATATCTAATAATAATTAACACTGATTTATTTATTTATTTATTTATTATTATTATTATTATTTATGTTAAACATTTTTATTATAAAGTAGTGATATAGAGTCTCAAAGAAAAATCAAATGCGTTGGTACCATGCACTTTTTTTGAAGCATTCAATTGAAATAATTCTATATAATAATTCAGCTTAAATCACATTAAAATAAAAGTCAAAACTATTCCGGAACATCTTTATATACATATATATATATATTGAAAATTTTTTCAAACATTGAATAGATGAAACCAAGAAACATTGAATAAGATAGAACCAGAAAAAATACAAAAAAGACTAGTCCTTGAGGCAGTTAATGTAATTTTGAATTGATGAAATTTATAAAAATGATAAAAGTTCTCTAAGTTAAATACAATGCAAGAAAAGGAAAATCAATTCAACTTTAAGAAGGTAATTAAAAATCAAAAATAATACAATGAAAGTTGCGCAAATGCAGCATAAAAAATCATGTATTAGTGAACTAAATATATTAGTTAGAATTTGCCAAAAAACGGCATACCAAAATAACAGAAAATGCAAAATTTTGCATACAGAAAGATAAATGAAAGAAAATCATTCCAAAATTATATATATATATATATATATATATATATATATATATAAATTAACTTTTTTTAACTTATCTTTCGGGAAAATATATATACATACTGTTACAAAATTGTAAATAATTGTGTTTATTTTTGTATAAATTCTTTCAAAGAGGCTTAGTAAGTTGATAAAGTGCTAATTTTTTGCATTTCTAGTCGTTTTAGCGTTAAAATAACCTTATTTTCTCTTAAAAACGCATTAAAAAGCCCCAATAAGGCAGGTAATGGATTTGGCGCCAAATTTGGCAACTTTCTCTCACCTTAACGATTTTTTTGGCGACCTTGGCGAGAAAATCCTTATATGGGATATACCAAATATGGAAGCTGTAAGTTGATTGGTTGACCACTTTCTAGAGTTTTCTCGAAAAATCTGGGTTCCATGGAACAATATATAAGAAGCGCTCTCTCGCGAAGGCAGTCAGTTCAGTTCAGATTTCAGCCAGCTTCGCTAGTGCTTGCATTGCTCTTGAGCCTCTTCGGCAGATACTTGCTTTATGTGTTATTGCTATACAGTTTGTACTGTGGATTTGCTATTGGCAGCTGTTGTTTAAGCTGTGTTTACTGTTTGAATTGAAGCTGATACTTGGTTTATAGACCTGCATTTTTCTGGAATTTTCTGTGAATAAATTACTGAATTTTGTACGTTTGGCCTTTCATTCTCAGACAACTCAAGAACCCCCAAGTACGCAACATTTCTGGTGTCAGAAGCGGGGATTTGTCTGTGAATGGTGATAACGAGAGCTATGGAACAAGAAATGAAGAAATTTCTAGAAGGACTCACTGCCCAGATGAATGAGTTAAGATCTGGATTGATAGAGGAAATGAAAGCCGGACAGGAAAAGATGGAAACCGGATTGATAGAGAAAATAGAAACAGGACAAAGAGAAATGAAAGAGGGACAGAGAGAGATGAAAGATAGCCTGAGTCAAGAGATGAAAGAAATGAAGTTAGCACAAGAGAAAATGGAAACATCGCAAAGAGAGTTGAAAGACAGTTTGGGTGAAGTTCAGGAAGAAATTAAATCTAATCAAGACGAGATGAAGAGAGATCTTTCAACGGTGAAGGAATCAATCGAGGGTAAATTAACGGTGATGGAAAATAGAATGGATGGAATTCAAGAGAATGTTATAAAGATAGAAGAAAATTTTGAAGAGAAAGTTTTGAAAATAGAAGAAAGTTTTGAAGAGAAAGCTATGAAGATAGAAGAAAATGTTATGAAGGTTGAAGAGAAAGCTATGAAGATAGAAGAAAATGTTATGATTGTTGAAGAGAGTGGAGGATGGAACGGACAAGGATGGAACGGAGTTTCGAGGAGAAAGTTAAAGAAAATTTTGATCAGGAACTGAAAAGAAGGTTTTCAGAGATAGTAGGTAAACTGAAGAGAATAGAAGAAGATCTGGAGAGAAAAGTGGAAGAAAAGTTAGAATCCATGCCCCAGGAAGCTGAAAAGAAAGAGAGAAGAATCCAGAATCAGGAATTTATTAAGCTATCTACCTACGATGGCAGTTCCTCCTAGCATGTATATAAGACGCAGTTTTCCATCGTTGCTGAGGCTAACGGCTGGGACTCTACCGCCAAGTCAGTCCACTTAGCAGTAGCATTACGGGGAGATGCAGCCGAGATCCTGAGAAATGTTTCTAAAGAAGAAAGGAACGACTTCGAGGCCCTGACTAGAGCACTGGAGCTACGGTTCGGAGAGAAGTGTTCTAAGGACTATAGTCGCCTTCAGCTAAAATCTCTTTGCCAGAAAACGGGCGAAAGTTTGCAAGAGCTGGCAGCGGACATTCAGAGACTGTCACACCTAGCATTCTCAGACTGTCATGCTGACACTCGAAACGACTTAGCTCTTCAGTACTTTATCGATGCTGTTCGTGATCCAGAAATTCAAAAAGCGCTGAGACTCTCCAACATCAGAGACGTAGAATCAGCTTTAGGCTATGCACTTAGGATAGAGGCAGCCCAACAAGCCTCCCGTAAAGACCGCCATACCATACGAGCAGTCTCATTAAACGATACGCCTGCTGGTGAAAATGAAATGAAGAGAAGTATCGAAGAGATCTTAAAGAGATTGCGCAGCCTGGAGAATAATAAGGAAAGAAAGGACCGGAAGATAAAGTGCCGGGGCTGTGGAGGGGATGGTCACGTGTAGAGGAACTGCCCTGTACGACAAACTGTAGGAAATCACCCGGCTTCACCATCACTGCAGGGAAACTAAGAGGAGGCCATCTCGCGGGGCGGAGGTTGCCTGAAATTAAAGAGCCCCAATTTACAGTATTCCGTGTTTCATCGATGAATGGCGGCGATAATGCACTTTACGTCTATGGCCAAGTTAACAACACCACCTGCCGGATGATTCTGGACACGGGAGCCAACGTGACCATCATTAGAACGGATTTGGCTCAAGAACTAAAAGAGAAGATCATTTGGACGCCGCCCTGCGTTAAACTCCAGACTGTGACCGGAGACGAAATCAAAATATATGGAAAAATGAACTTGATCATCCTTTTTGGGAATGCCAGTTACCATCATATGGCATATGTGGCAGATATAAGAGATCCTGTAATCATTGGAATTGATTTCCTGAGAAAATTTAACTTTAAATTGGACTTCAAGAATAATGAACTGCATTCGAGTTCGGAAGACATAGCTGTGTTCAACACTGAAAATCAAGACATTCAGCCAATATGCCAGATAACAGCCAAGTCGGAAATTTCTATCCTTCTACATACAGAGACAATAGTTTCAGGTACACCTCCTACCAAGCAATACTTCCGCTATGGACTGATTGAATACCCGAATATAGACAATAGCCCAAGAGAAGTTCTGGTAGCTTCATCTCTAGTTTATCTCTCAAAGAGTACTATTCCTGTGAGAGTCGCAAACATCAGCGATAAGGTCCGGACAGTGAAGAAGGATGAGGTGTTAGCAACCTGCACTCCTGTTACATGCATCAACCGTCCCACGCAATCAACCGCATCCAAGTCTTCAGAACAATTAATAACGGAATTACTAAAGAATGCAGAGTTAGGAAAGGAACAGAGATGTGCTGCGGAGAAGCTACTCCAAGAATTTAAAGACCTCTTTTCTCGAACACCTGAAGACGTCGGGAGAACGAACATCACCCAGCAGAGAATTGATACAGGAAATCATCCTCCAATCAAACAACATCCAAGAAGACTTCCATTTGCTAAACAGGAAGAGGTCACTGAACTTCTAAGTGAAATGCAGCACAATGATGTCATCGAGCCATCAACGAGTCCTTGGGCCTCTCCCATAGTACTGGTACGAAAAAAAGATGGTTCAACAAGATTTTGCGTGGATTATCGCCGTTTGAATGACATCACGAAGAAATACCGTTACCCTCTTCCTAGAATTGACGACACATTAGACACACTTGCTGGCAATAAATGGTTCTCGACTTTGGATCTGAAGAGCGGTTACTGGCAAGTAGAGTTACATCCTGATGATCGTGAGAAGACTGCATTCACCAAGGGACAAGGACTGTGGCAATTTAAAGTTATGCCATTCGGATTATGTAATGCACCTGCCACCTTCGAACGCCTGATGGAGACAGTGCTAAAAGGACTTTCCTATGAAGCCTGTCTGGTGTATTTGGATGATATTATCATTGTGGGGCGCACCTTTGAAGACCATCTACGAAACATCCGAAAGGTGCTTGAGAAACTCAGAATGGCGAACCTCAAATTGAATCCTGGCAAGTGTAACTTGTTCCGTCGTGAAGTGAGCTACCTTGGCCATATCATCTCTGCCGAAGGTGTGAGAACTGATCCTGAGAAGATCTCTGCAGTCGAGAACTGGAGTCGCCCTGAAAATGTACACCAACTACGAAGTTTCCTGGGGTTGTGCACTTACTACAGGAAGTTTGTCAAGAATTTCTCAAATACTGCCAGACCACTCCACAAGCTGACGGAAGCCAAACAGAAGTTCCTGTGGACAGATGAATGTGAAAAAGCGTTCAAGCGACTTAAAGAGGCCTTAACATCATCGCCTATCTTGACGTATCCACAGCCCGACAGACAGTTTATACTTGATACAGATGCCAGCCATGAGAGTGTCGGTGCTGTTCTGTCGCAGGAAATTGATGGTCAAGAACATGTCATTGCCTATTGGAGTAAATGCCTGTCTCAGGGATGGAACACGGGCGCAGAATTCATACCACTATCAATGTAAGAAAATTTTCTACCTCTTAAATCGACGATATTATAGGTAGAGAAATTTCTTAAACACATTCCGGTATGAATTCTGCGCCCGTGTTCCATCCCTGCTGTCTAAACCACAGCGGAATAACTGCACCACCAGGAAAGAGCTACTCGCCATCATAAAAGCCATAGAACATTTCCATCATTACCTCTATGGCAGGACAGATTGCCAGATGGATACAACGCCTCCAGGAATATGACTTCGAGATACGTCATCGTAAAGGGACTCTACATGGTAATACAGATGCCTTGTCCCGGAAGCCCTGCTCGGAAATCTGCAAGTACTGCTCTAGAGCCGAACAGAAATACCTGCCGATAAATCCGGTGGCCTGCCAAGTTGCTACCTCGATATCATCAGTACAAGATGGAGTGACGAAAAACTTGGAAAAGCCCAGTTGGAAGAACCTGAGGTAAGGCCAATATTACAACTGAAGGAGACGACCAGCAACAGACCTACCTGGCAGGATATTTCCAGATTCAGTCCCATTGCGAAAAGTTATTGGGCACTTTGGGACTCTCTTCATATCAGAAACGGCGTATTATACCGAAAGTGGGAATCTGATGATGGGAAAAGCTTCAGATGGCAGATTTTATTACCAAGATAAAAAATTCCAGCTGTTTTAGAACAACTGCATAGTAGCTCTACCGGAGGCCATTTTGGGGTAATGAAGACTCTGCAGAAAGTTCGGGAACGCTTCTACTGGTGCAAGGCAAAGGAGGATGTGGAGAAGTGGTGTAAATCCTGTGATGCTTGTGCGGCACGTAAAGGCCCGCAGAAACGAAGTCGAGGAAGACTGCAACGGTATAACGTGGGAGCACCATTTGAACGGATTGCAATCGACATCTTGGGTCCTTTGCCACGGACCTCCAGTGGAAATAAATACATCCTCGTCGTGATGGACTTTTTCACCAAGTGGCCTGAGGCATACAACATTCCCAATCAAGAAGCATGCACAGTCGCAGAGGTCCTAATTCCAGCAATGGTTGTCAAGGTACGGCACGCCCCTACAACTTCATACCGACCAAGGTAGGAACTTTACCTCTGATGTTTTCAAAGGACTGTGTCAACTACTCGGCATAGACAAAACCCGGACAACACCCTTACATCCCCAGTCGGACGGCATGGTCGAGAGGTTCAATCGTACCATCCTCAATAACCTCTCCCTTCTAGTATCAAGGAACCAGCAAGATTGGGACTTGAAGTTGCCATTGTTCCTGCTGGCTTATCGAAGTGCTGTCCATGAAACCACCGGCTATACTCCAGCCCAGATGCTGTTTGGACGTGAACTTCGTCTCCCTTGTGATCTCCTGTTTGGTTGTCCACCCGATGCGCCTTCATCGCCCGAGGAGTACATCCAAGGTCTCCAGGCACGATTTGAGGACGTACACAATTTTGCTCGGGAGCGGATTCATATTGCAACGGAGAAAATGAAGACAAGGTACGATCTAAAGGCTACGCAACATGAGTTCCAGGAAGGAGAAAAGGTCTGGTTGTGGAATCCTGTTCGACGCAAAGGACTCTCTCCCAAGTTACAGTGCAACTGGGACGGACCATACACAGTCTTAAAAAGGCTGAATGATGTAGTAGTGCGGATCTCTTAAACACCTTCATCAAAACCGAAGGTGGTGCACTATAACCGGCTAGCCAAGTACCACAATTAACGGTAACATTAAAATTTAAAATGTAAATACTGGTAAAATTTGCACATGCGCACTGTAAATATTTGTATATAAATATTTGTACATATTTGTGAATTTTGTAATTATTTCTCACTTAATTTATATTTCTATGTTATCTTTATGTGCAACTTAGTTTTTGTATTTTAGATTGTGTAAATTTGTTTAGTTTCGCCTCTTAACCAAGGGTTGCACTGCCCGGGACGTGCAGTCCTTGGGAGAGGGGCAGTGTTACAAAATTGTAAATAATTGTGTTTATTTTTGTATAAATTCTTTCAAAGATGCTTAGTAAGTTGATAAAGTGCTAATTTTGTGCATTTCTATTCGTTTTAGCGTTAAAATAACATTATTTTCTCTTAAAAACGCATTAAAAAGCCCCAATAAGGCAGGTAATGGATTTGGCGACAAATTTGGCGACTTTCTCCCACCTTGGCGAATTTTTTGGCGACCTTGGCAAGAAAATCCTTATATGGGATATACCAAATATGGAAGCTGTAAGTTGATTTGTTGACCACTTTCTAGAATTTTCTCGAAAAATCTGGGTTCCATGGAACAATATATAAGAAGCGCTCTCTCGCCAAGGCAGTCAGTTCAGTTCAGATTTCAGCCAGCTTCGCTAGTGCTTGCATTGCTCTTGAGCCTCTTCGGAAGATACTTGCTTTATGTGTTATTGCTATACAGTTTGTACTGTGGATTTGCTATTGGCAGCTGTTGTTTAAGCTGTTTTTACTGTTTGAATTGAAGCTGATACTTGGTTTATTGACCTGCATTTTTCTGGAATTTTCTGTGAATAAATTACTGAATTTTTGTACGTTTGGCCTTTCATTCTCAGACAACTCACGAACCCCCAAGTACGCAACAATATATTACATGTTTTTATAAGCCGTGTTTTTGAGTACAAACATTTTAGATAGAGAGTACTTAACGTCAGTTTTATTTCAAGGAAACATGAACATAACGTGGCAAGTAATACAAAGTTTAATGCTTTTCTCAAGGAAACGTGTTTTTTGAAAATAACAAGCAGTAAAATAACTTGATCTTCTAATTTCCGCAATGTTTACTGTAAAAAATGGTTTTTTGAGTTACTGTACCGCTTCATGATATTTTTTAAAGTACTGCTAGAAAATAACTTTTCTAGACAATAAACTAAAAAGTTTTATGCCGTAAGAGAAAAGTTATTTTATTATACATTAAATCCAGATGCGAATAGACTTTATTGCCTACTTTTGGAACTCTTCTCCTCTACATTTTTACTTTTATTGTTTTTACATGAGTGAATTTTAGATAATAATAATAATAATAATAATAATAATAATAATAAAAGAAGACTTTCATTTATATGTAATGTTAAGAAAATTTTGACTCCCAAATATATCTTGTTTCAAAAATTGATTCATGGCTATTTATGGATAGATGTATAAGTTTTTTAAATACCTCTTCCCTTCAGTTTATTTTTCTAAAACTATACAATAGAAATTCAATTCTATTTCAATTATTAAATGTAAAAAAGATTAGATTTAAATATAGTAGTGAAAAATATTCTGAAAAAAAAAGAAAAGAAAAACTTTTGAGCACTAATATGTACACAAAAACACGCTTTATATAAACATGAAAAAGTTAAAAAAATATTTTCGTGTTTTATCCTGTACAAATATAAATACAAAATTAACAAACCTGTGGATTTTTGCATACCACTTTTGCTTAAGAAAAGCGATTTTTGCTATTTAAATTAACTGAGAGCAAAAAATCCTGTGGGTTAGCAAATGTATAATTAAAGAGATCATAATTAAAAGTATCATAATAAAGAAAGTTTTTTTTTAATGTTCAATGAAACGATTTGGATTAAATTCATACCACAATTTACAACGGGGAAAAATAGAGTAAACCTTAGAATAAAAAAAAAAATAATCCGTGCTGCCAATTGTAGAGATTCGTTGTTTTGCATGGGGACGGGGTAGGGACTTTTTGGAGGTACAATTTCTCCTCGGGACATTCTCCAAATTTCCTGACAAGTAAGGACTTTATTCATCAATATAGGGATCAATTTAATTTATTTTCTAATAATATATTATTTTCATTTAATTCTTAATGCAATTGTTGCGAACTGTAGGTATTATTTCTACGTGTAGAGACTGTTATCAGCTTTCTTCAGCTTTTAGGGACAGAATAGGGATATTTTGGAGGTGACCCCTCTCCTTTTTTCCCCTTTTACAGACCGTTGATGTTTTATATGATTTGCTCTGAAATGGAATACGTATTATATATTTTTTTCCATTCAGTATAACGAAGCAATCGAGAAAGCATTGATTCTCTGATGCGCTTCAGAATTTAGCTAATTCATTGCCACAAAAAATCTCAGAATCAATTGATACATGTAAAAATAATAATAATAATAATAATAATAATAATAATAATAAATAATAATAATAATAAATAAATAAATAACGAAGTCTCTGCACTAGCTGATTTCAATACTGGAACTTCTTTTATATCTTTGATTCTTACGAAATGCTTGTACCATGAATGCAAGCTAATAACCTTATATTATCAGAATATTATTATTTTACTCTAACATTACATTATTACGATGTATATTATTACCATTTAAAACATTAATTGTAAGTCGTTTCTGTACGTCATCCACGATATTCATATACAAAGCTAATTAATAAGAACAAAAAACAAAGACATTAGTGTGTTTACAGGAATATTTAATTAATTCGAAACTACCATTGTTTAATTTCATGTGCCAGCGCTCTATTCAATCAAAGACGCCTGTTTCAAATTTTCGATTAAATAATACAAATATTACTTACAAAAATAGTGCTATGAAAAAAAAAGTGACCACACCGACCGCTGTAATTTTTTCTGTCATTAGACGGGGTATTAAAAAAGACAAGTTGTAAAAGATGGATAAGGAATTTTTTTTTTTTTTTGTTAAACAGATTTTGAGTTTTTTAATAGAGTTTCTATTTTATTGCCAGGGGAAGGGTGGGCAAAATGGGGTACTTAAGGTTATTCTGGCCAATAACTCTGTAACAAATAGAAAGGCATGCAATAAGTAATATTTATTTCAATTTTACAATCTAAGCGGTTATTCTACAGTATTGGAATTTGAAATACACCGTATATTTTATGATCTGCCTATGAATATATTCACAGCTGCAAACTTCCCCATTTTGCCCTACGGGCTCCTGGCCCCTGCTGCCACTCAGGTAGCGGGGCTAGTTGCGGCGGCCGACCTCACCTCCGAGTTGGTGCCCCTGGATAGCCGCTTCGGCGGTGAACTAACGAGGCGGCGCGGCCGAGAAGCATGGTGGGTGGAACGGATGTTCCTGCAGTCAATTGGAGGCATCATCCACTCGTCGCTCGAAAAGTAATAGGTGATGTGTTATGTTGCGGGCTGTCTTGGTGGCACGAAGCGCCAGGGTGGTCCTACTTGTAATCTGTCACCTACTCTTCACAGCCAGGCCTGGTTCCTCTAATAGGCTCAAGTGGATTTTCCTGGCACCCGGCCTAGCACCCCCGCCGGAGAGCAGCTAGTTTGCTTGCGAGATGTGTGGGTTTTCTCTTCCCGCGGACTTTTCCCGGGCCCGTGCCCCTGTCCGTGGGCTCGCTGGATAGTCAGATAGTCGTCTACTGCCCGGGTGAGCTTCGCTCATGACCATAAACCGAAAGGTAGGTCTCCCGGGTTGGTCGTGTTCTGCCCTACGGGCTAGGGCAAAATGGGGTACCACTCAACTTAACAAACTTTACTGACACAGGTCACATATGAACCATTTATCGTCCTCATCAACACCGGCGCTCAAGTCATGAGCCCATTTGTTACATTCACTGCACTTGATCCGTCCTTCTGTTTGTGCTAATCTTGATATATTTCGTGACAGTACATGTAATATCTACATCCTCTGGATCACTCTCTGACGATATGTAGTCTACTGGTAGGGTAGGAAAACGACTTCTCTTGGCTTTTGAACTTTCCGGCACCCGACCTTTTTGCCATTTGACCTTTTCTCCATTACGTTTTGACCCAACCTCGAGATACCCGCTTTGCCTTACAAGCAGCCATGCAAAACAACTAGGCCTGCATAATAAATCACACTGAATGTAGTTATATTCTTTCATGAAATTGAGTTAAAATACATCCTTTTTAGCTAATACAAACTGTCACGTTCGTATCTGCAAGCTAACCTAACAATTAAAATATCCAAACATCACACTTACCTATATTAGAGTAATAAAAAAGTACATGGGAGCGTATCTGTCTCTTATTCTGTAAGCCGTATCTCACGTGGAAATGAATATCAGAAACGGCGCGCACAACCTATAGCAATGACATACAAATGGCAACACTGTATAAGCGGGGTTATCAAAAACCCCGTTCTGCCCTACAACCCCATTTTGCTTACTCTTCCCCTGTATTTGTAAATTCTAAAAAATATATAAATCTTGAGACTGAATTTTCAACCACATTTTTCAGAAAATGTTTCTATTTCGAATTTCGCATCAAACGTGATAATCGTTATAACTGTACATTTCTTTTAAGAAAGGAAGCTTAGGTTATTTTCTTTCTAATATGGCATTTTTTTAAGAAAACGTTCAAAAAATTTCAATAAGAAAGATTCACTTTTTTTTAATACTATATTAAAAGCTGTAAAAATTTTAATTATTTGAATATATGTATTTTTTCCTTTCTATTCTTCATAGTGTTACAAAATTGTAAATAATTGTATTTATTTTTGTATAAATTCTTTCAAAGAGGCTTAGTAAGTTGATAAAATGCTAATTTTGTGCATTTCTAGTCGTTTTAGCGTTGAAATAGCCTTATTTTCCCTTAAAAACGCATTAAAAAGCCCCAGTAATGCAGGTAATGCATTTGGCGCCAAATTTGGCGACTTTTTCCCACCTTGGCGATTTTTTTTTGGCGACCTTGGCGAGAAAATCCTTATATGGGATATACCAAATATGGAAGCTGTAAGTTGATTGGTTGACCACTTTCTAGAGTTTTCTCGAAAAATCTGGGCTCCATGGAACAGTATATAAGGAAGCGCTTTCCCGCCAAGGCAGTCAGTTCAGTTCAGATCTCAGCCAGCTTCGCTAGTGCTTGCATTGCTCTTGAGCCTCTTTGAGAGAGACTTGCTTCAAGTGTTTCTGCTATACAGTTTGTACTGTGGATTTGCTATTGACAGCTGTTGTTTAAGCTGTGGTTACTGCTTGAATTGAAGCTGATAATTGGTTTATTGACCTGTATTGTTCTGGAACTTTCTGTGAATAAATTACAGAATTTTTGTAAGTTTGGCCTTTCATTCCCAGACAACTCACGAACCCCCAAGTACGCAACATTTCTGGTGTCAGAAGCGGGGATTTGTCTGTGACTGGTGATAACGAGAGCTATGGAGCAAGAGATGAAAAAAATTCTAGAAGGTCTCACTGCTCAGATGAATGAGTTACGATCTGGATTGATAGAAAGTATGGAAGCATCGCAAAGAGAGATGAAAGATAGCCTGAGTCACGAGATGAATGAAATGAAAGCCGGACAGAAAGAATTGAAAGACGGCTTGACTGAAGAAATGAAGGAAATGAAAGACACTATGGGTGAAGTTCAGGAAGAAATTAAATCTAATCAAGATAAGATGAAGAGAGAGCTTTCAACGGTGAAAGAATCAATCGAAAGTAAATTATCGGATATGGGAAGCAGAATAGATGGAATAGAAGAGAAAGTTTTGAAAATAGAAGGAAGTTTTGGAGAGAAAAGTGGAAGAAAAGTTAGAATCCCTGCCCCAGGAAACTGAAAAGAAAGAGAGAAGAATCCAGAATCAGGAATTTGTTAAGCTTTCCACCTACGACGGCAGTTCCTCGTGGTATGTATATAAAACGCAGTTTTCCATCGTAGCTGAAGCTAACGGCTGGGACTCTACCGCCAAGTCAGTCCACTTAGCAGCAGCATTACGGGGAGATGCAGCCGAGATACTGAGAAATGTTACTAAGGAAGAAAGGAACGACTTCGAGTCCTTGACTAGAGCACTGGAGCTACGGTTCGGAGAGAAGTGTTCTAATGACTATAGTCGCCTCCAGCTAAAGTCCCGTTACCAGAAAACGGGCGAAACTCTGCAAGAGCTGGCAACGGACATTCAGAGATTGTCACACCTAGCATTCTCAGACTGTCAAGCTGACACTCGAAACGACTTAGCTCTTCAGTACTTTATCGATGCTGTTCGGGATCCAGAAATTCAAAAAGCGCTGAGACTCTCCAACATCAGAGACGTAGAATCAGCTTTAGGCTATGCACTTAGGATAGAGGCAGCCCAACAAGCCTCCCGGAAAGACCGGCATACCATAAGAGCAGTCTCTTTAAACGATACGCCTGCTGGTGAAAATGAAATGAAGAGAAGTATCGAAGAGATCTTAAAGAGATTGTGCAGCCTGGAGAATAACAAGGAAATAAGGGACCGGAAGATAAAGTGCTGTGGCTGTGGAGGGGATGGTCACGTGAAGAGGAACTGCTCTGTACGACAAACTGTAGGAAATCACCCGGCTTCACCATCACTGCAGGGAAACTAAGAGGAGGCCATCTCGCGGGGCGGAGGTTGCCTGAAATTAAAGAGCCCCAATTTACAGTATTCCATGTTTCATCGATGAGTGGCGGCGATAATGGACTTCACGTCTATGGCCAAGTCAACAACGCCACCTGCCGGATGATTTTGGACACAGGAGCCAACGTGACCATCATTAGAACGGATTTGGCTCAAGAACTAAAAGAGAAGATCATCTGGACGCCGCCCTGTGTTAAACTCCAAACTGTGACCGGAGACGAAATGAAAATATACGGAAAAATGAACTTGACCATCACTTTTGGGAATGTCAATTACCATCATATGGCATATGTGGCGGATATAAGAGATCCGTTAATCATTGGAATTGATTTCCTGAGAAAATTTAACTTTCAATTGGACTTCAAGAATAATGAACTGCATTCGAGTTCGAAAGACATCGCTGTGTTCAACACTGAAAATCAAGACATTCAGACAATTTGCCAGATAACAGCCAAGTCTGAAATTTCCATCCCTCCACACACAGAGAAAATAGTTTCAGGAACACCTCCCACAAAGCAATACTTCCACTATGGACTGATTGAATACCCGAATACCGACAATAGCCCAAGAGGATTTCTGGTAGCTTCATCTCTAGTTGATCTCTCAAAGAGTACTATACCTGTGAGAGTCGCAAACATCAGCAATAAGGTCCGAACAGTGAAGAAGGATGAAGTGTTAGCAGCCTGCACTCCTGTAACATGCATAAACCGCCCCATGCAATCAACCGAATCAAAGTCTTCTGAGCAATTAACAACGGAACTACTCAAGAATGCAGAGTTAGGAAAGGAACAGAGATGTGCTGCGGAGAAGCTACTCCAAGAATTTAAAGAACTTTTTTCTCGAACACCTGAAGACGTCTGGCGAACGAACATCACCCAGCACAGAATTGATACAGGAAATCATCCTCCAATCAAACAACATCCAAGAAGACTTCCTTTTGCTAAACAGGAAGAGGTCACTGAACTTCTAAATGAAATGCAGCACAATGACGTCATCGAGCCATCAACGAGTCCTTGGGCCTCTCCCATAGTACTGGTGCGGAAAAAAGATGGTTCAACAAGATTTCGTGTGGATTATCGTCGTTTGAATGACATCACGAAGAAAGACAGTTACCCTCTTCCCAGAATTGACGACACATTAGACACACTTGCTGGCAATAAATGGTTCTCCACGTTGGATCTGAAGAGCGGTTACTGGCAAGTAGAATTACATCCTGATGATCGTGAAAAGACTGCATTCACCACGGGACAAGGACTGTGGCAATTTAAAGTTATGCCGTTCGGATTATGTAATGCTCCTGCCACCTTTGAACGCCTGATGGAGACAGTGCTAAAAGGACTTTCCTATGAAGCCTGTCTGGTGTATTTGGATGATATTATCATTGTGGGGCGCACCTTTGAAGACCATCTACGAAACATCCGAAAGGTGCTGGAGAAACTCAGAATGGCTAACCTCAAATTGAATCCAGGCAAGTGTAACTTGTTCCGTCGTGAAGTGAGCTACTTCGGCCATATCATCTCTGCCGAAGGTGTGAGAACTGATCCTGAGAAAATCTCTGCAGTCGAGAACTGGAGTCGCCCTGAAAATGTACACCAACTACGAAGTTTCCTGGGGTTATGCACTTACTACAGGAAGTTTGTCAAGGGTTTCTCAAATATTGCCAGACCACTCTACAAGCTGACGGAAGCCAAACAGAAGTTCCTGTGGACAGAGGAATGTGAAAATGCGTTCAAGCGACTTAAAGAGGCCTTAACATCATCGCCTATCTTGACGTATCCACAGCCCGACAGACAGTTCATACTTGATACAGATGCCAGCCATGAGAGTGTCAGTGCTGTTCTGTCGCAGGAAATTGATGGTCAAGAACATGTCATTGCCTATTGGAGTAAATGCTTGTCTAAACCAGAGCGAAATTACTGTACCACCAGGAAAGAGCTACTCGCTATCGTAAAAGGCATAGAACATTTCCATCATTACCTCTATGGCAGAAGATTCCTGCTACGGACTGACCATGCATCTCTAACGTGGTTGCTCCAGTTCAAGAACCCGGAAGGACAGATTGCCAGGTGGATACAACGCCTCCAGGAATATGACTTCGAAATACGTCATCGTAAAGGGACTTTACATGGTAATGCAGATGCCTTGTCACGTAAGCCCTGTTTGGAAAGCTGCAAGTACTGCTCTAGAGCCGAGCAGAAATACCTGCCGATAAATCCGGTTGCCTGCCAAGTTACTGTCTCAACACCATCAGATCAAGATCCCGATCCATGGAGTGACGAAGAACTTAGAAAAGCCCAGTTGGAAGATCCTGACATAAAGCCAATATTACAGCTGAAGGAGACGACCAGCAACAGACCTATTTGGCAGGATATTTCCAGATTTAGTCCCATTACGAAAAGTTATTGGGCACTTTGGGACTCTCTTCATATCAGAAACGGCGTATTATACAGAAAGTGGGAATCTCATGATGGGAAAAGCTTCAGATGGCAGATAACATTGCCAAGATAGAGAATTCCAGATGTTTTAGAACAACTGCATAGCGGCATAACTGCATACTAGCTCTACCGGAGGCCATTTTGGGGTAATGAAGACTCTGCAGAAAGTTCGGGAACGCTTCTACTGGTGCAAGGCAAAGGAGGATGTGGAGAAATGGTGTAAATCCTGTGATGCTTGTGCGGCACGTAAAGGCCCGCAGAAACGAAGTCGAGGAAGGCTGCAACGGTATAACGTGGGAGCACCATTTGAACGGATTGCACTCGACATCTTGGGTCCTTTGCCACGGACCTCCAGTGGAAATAAATACATCCTCGTCGTGATGGACTATTTCACCAAGTGGCCTGAGGCATATCCCATTCCCAATCAAGAGGCATGCACGGTCGCAGAGGTCCTAGTGCAGCAGTGGGTGTCAAGGTACGGCACGCCCCTACAACGTCATACCGACCAAGGTAGGAACTTTACCTCTGATGTTCTCGAAGGACTGTGTCAACCACTCGGCATAGACAAAACCCGGACTACACCCTTACATCCCCAGTCGGACGGCATGGTCGAGAGGTTCAATCGTACCATCCTGAATAACCTCTCTCTTCTAGTACCAAGGAACCAGCAATATTGGGACTTGAAGTTGCCATTGTTCCTGCTGGCTTATCGAAGTGCTGTCCATGAAACCACCGGCTATACTCCAGCCCAGATGCTGTTCGGACGTGAACTTCGTCTCCCTTGTGATCTCCTGTTTGGTTGTCCACCCGATGCGCCTTCATCGCCCGAGGAGTACATCCAAGGTCTCCAGGCACGATTTGAGGACGTACACAATTTTGCTCGGGAGCGGATTCATATTGCAACGGAGAAAATGAAGACAAGGTACGATCTAAAGGCTACGCAACATGAGTTCCAGGAAGGAGAAAAGGTCTGGTTGTGGAATCCTGTTCGACGCAAAGGACTCTCTCCCAAGTTACAGTGAAACTGGGACGGACCATACACAGTCTTAAAAAGGCTGAATGATGTAGTGGTGCGGATCACTAAAACACCTTCATCAAAACCGAAGGTGGTGCACTATAATAGGCTAGCCAAGTACCACAATTAATGGTAATATTAAAATTTAAAATGTAAATACTGGTAAAATTTGCGCTTGCGTAATGTAAATATTTGTACATATTTGTGAATTTTGTAAATATTTGTATATAAATATTTGAACATATTTGTGAATTTTGTAAATATTTTTCACTTGATTTGTATTTCTATTTTATCGTTATATGCAACTTAGTTTTTGTGTTTTAGATTGTGTAAATTTGTTTAGTTTCGCCTCTCGACCAAGGGTTGCACTGCCCGGGACGTGCAGTCCTTGGGAGGGGGGCAGTGTTACAAAATTGTAAATAATTGTGTTTATTTTTGTATAAAGTCTTTCAAAGAGGCTTAGTAAGTTGATAAAATGCTAATTTTGTGCATTTCTAGTCGTTTTAGCGTTGAAATAGCCTTATTTTCCCTTAAAAACGCATTAAAAAGCCCCAGTAATGCAGGTAATGCATTTGGCGCCAAATTTGGCGACTTTTTCCCACCTTGGCGATTTTTTTTTGGCGACCTTTGAGAGAAAATCCTTATATGGGATATACCAAATATGGAAGCTTAGACCGTGGGCCATATGCTAAAAATGTCATTTAAAAACAAGTTTGTTTCAACTTTTCGGGGGCAATCTGAAAATGTTGCTTAAGTATTCTTTTTAAGATAGGTAATGAAAATATCAAATGTTCTGGAAGTAAACTTTGCACATAAATTTGGAAAATTGATTCCAATTTGAAGGATCTGAGTTTACATTTACGATGCTTGTTTATAGCTGTACGCAATATATTTCTGGTAATATTGTGATTCGTTGAATACATTTTAAGTTAACTTGCACAGAAGTGTTAAAATCATATTCCTCACAAAAAGTGCTGAAGAAAGTAAAATATTAATAACTAGTTGATCTGCAGATCAGAAGCCTCAACGTCCTATTTTCATCACTCATTATTCAATAGATCATTGATAATATTTATTTGCTCCATATTATATATATCATTATCATCATCAATTTCAACCTTTATCAGTCCACTGCAGGACGAAGGCCTCTTCTAGGTGATTCCAATCTGCTCTGTTTTCTGCAATTCTTCTCCATTCGCTCTTCCAAACTTCACAATTTTTTCTCTCCAACGACACATTGGTGTCTTTCTTGGTCTTTTGTTGTATAGCGGTATCTAAAATAGGATTGGTGGTTCATCTATCATCATTTCTTATCGAAAAATGCCCAGCCCAGCTCCATTTTAACTTATAGAAATGACATCAGTAACAATAGTTTTCTCCCTAATCTAATACAAGTGTTTCCCTTTCTCTCTCTTCGGGTGAGTTCTAACATGCATCTCTCTCTCTTTATATATATATGACGACTTGCTACATAAACAGATACATTTCTAACGGGGTTACCACCCCCATTCAACTTTCCGCTGTATATCTCTGTCTATATATATATTTACATATTTTCCTAATAACAGCCTTCTGTTAATTTCTTACATAAATAGAAAGCTATTAGATTATTTGATACATAAACTTTTACCAAACTATGATTTGGTACAAGTATTTAAATTATAAATACATGTACCAAATTTCATGCCCTGTGTAACCCTGTAAACTAATTATCAATTCTATGCCCACAGTTTTCCACAGAAAAACATGCTTTTAAACATTATAATAACATTTCATAATATTTAATGTAACCATGTTAAAATACATTTTTAATACGTACTGTCTATAGACCATAATGGCACGATATTCTTTTGTGTGTCTCTGAAAAAGAGCCAACGTTATTACATTGGCCAATAGAAATAGTACACCTAATTAATTATAACTTACTTATATTTCAACCTAATTTGACATCATTTGAATGATTACATAACATTATCGGAATTCTTTTGTATGGTCCTGTAAATAAATTTAGCTTATACACCTCTTTTTTTTTTTTTTTTTTTTTTTTTTTTAAGAGAGAGAGAGAGAGAGAAAACATGTTTTTAAGTATGTTTATAATATATGTTAATTCCACTAAATGAGCATAAACGCGTTAAAATGCGCTTAGATAAAAATTTGCCCATATGAAATTCTTTTGCTTTTCTCTGTAAAAGAGCACCAGTAAAAAAATTTCACCTTATTCTATGATTTTCAAAAATAATTGTTCGAAATTTGACAAAATTTGAATGATTACATGACATTGTCGGAATACTTTTGTAAGGTCCTGTATTATATTATTTATGAAGCCTGAACACACATATTTAATTTCTATAGAGAACATCAATTTAAGCATTTCAATAATGTACACTGATTTCATTTCCCTGAATGCAGAGTAACAAAGTTAAATTCGCTTAAACGAAACTCACCCCATAGTCGGTAATGATAAGAAAAACTTTGTCGTGTCCCTGTACACGATCCCTAAACAATCTAGACATAAAAAATACACAGCTATTTCTAAACAGAGCCTGAACATTTATAGGAATTTGCAAGTCAATCGGGAGATTTTTGCGGCCGCTATCGCAGTACATACAAATTCTGTCCATAGGCCGTAATGATAAAAAAGACTTTGGTGTGTCCCTGTGCAGGAACTACAAATGGAATACACAGCTAAAACTATACTGCTAATTCCGTGTGGTTCATGAACATGTGTAACAAATTGCAAGTCAATATAGCGTGGTTTTTGCGGCCGCTATCACGCGAGAAACAGACACGCAAACAGAACCCAAAATCTTTTTGTGTCTCCACATGGAGTCCTTCACTGACGTTTCAGCAATAATTTAGCTACATTTCAGAATAAAACTTACTGTAACACTTTTTATGGTAACCTATGCTGTTGTCTAAAGGGTAGCTTGGACAGTTCATTAATTGTAAGAAGCAAATCGGTAGATATATTTCTTTCACGAACATTTAAAGCATTCCACTGATCAGCACACAATCTCACATTAGCCCTGCTTATTTGAGAAAAACACATCACTTTTGAATGTATCTCATCCCCGATGTGCAAACAAAAAATAATTTCTTCTGATTTTATATTACCTGTAAAAATTCTACTTCAAAATATAGGAAAAAAGAGTGATAACAGAATTCGATGAAAATGTTAATAATACGCAGGATAATAATGTCGAGAGAAACTTTAGATCTTATTTGAGAAAAATACTACATTTTTGAATTTATTTCATTCCCGATATGCAAACAATATGTCATTCTTTTTCTCACATTATATTAAATGTAAAGATTTACTTAAAAATATACGAAAAGAAAGCAATAATAAAATTGGATGAAAATGTCAACAATACTCAAAATAATGTAAACATAAATAAACGTAAACAAAACATATCAAATGCTAGCGCGCGCCGTAACAGCAGCTGCCATTGGGCTAAAAATAACAATGGAAAGAAAATTGCTGTTCTGATTGGAGGATAAGCGAAGGAATGAGTATAGAAGTTGACTATCTCTAAGTGTTAAATAAAATAGCAGGACCGCAGAAATGTCAAACTTGTAGAATTTATTTAATCAATTTTAAGATAATGTGCACATCTTCAGACCAGAACATTGGGAATTTGTGGATAATAGAATATTCTTTTAATTTTAACATTAATTTGAAATTGCCCCTCCATGATTGAAACGGACTTGAACGATATCAAGCTATGGCCCACGGCCTAGCTGTAAGTTGATTGGTTGACCACTTTCTAGAGTTTTCTCGAAAAATCTGGGCTCCATGGAACAGTATATAAGGAAGCGCTTTCCCGCCAAGGCAGTCAGTTCAGTTCATATCTCAGCCAGCTTCGCTAGTGCTTGCATTGCTCTTGAGCCTCTTTGAGAGAGACTTGCTTCAAGTGTTTTTGCTATACAGTTTGTACTGTGGATTTGCTATTGACAGCTGTTGTTTAAGCTGTGGTTACTGCTTGAATTGAAGCTGATAATTGGTTTATTGACCTGTATTGTTCTGGAACTTTCTGTGAATAAATTACTGAATTTTTGTAAGTTTGGCCTTTCATTCCCAAACAACTCACGAACCCCCAAGTACGCAACAATAGTTATGTTTGAAGAAAATCTACAAAAATTAATGCAATTATTTTAAAAAATTTGCTTTAAGTTACAATTAGCGCTACGTCAGTGACTATATATATATATTTTAACTTTTTGATAAGTTAACATTAAACGTGGAAGATTAATTGAAAATATGGAGTTCAAATCGTTCTAAAAAAATTATGTTTTTATTTCAAAGATTTATAATTTAATAGAAAAATTGTTTTGCTCTTATCTTTGACATAATTTAAAAATTTCAAAGAGCATAAATCAACTTTTTTAATATAAAATTACATAGAAATGTTTCTGTCTGTTCATTTAATTAAAAAGTATTTTTGCTGAAAATTGAAGCACAGATTCTGATAAAATTCCGTCGAAGCTGTAAAAAATTTATTATGTTTAAAACGTCGCTATGAAACAGCCATTTTGCACAAAACCATTCATTACTATATTTTATTAACATTAACAAGAATTTTTTTTTTTTTTTTAAAGGTAAGAGAAAGAAAAAAAAAAGCTTAATTAGAGTAGATTAAAACTTTAAAGGTATATCAAAAATCTATACAGTCTATAAACATTGTTTTTTATTCTAACCTTTAATTTACATTGAAACAAATAACTATTACGCAATATTATTAAATAAGTATTACGAAATTTCTCTAACAGTTACTTTGGGTTATTCAGATAATGTAAAAATATTATTTAAAAAATATATTATGTTTATAAGCAAATATTTTCTCTGCAATTCCGAGAAAATTTATGTCATAAAGAGGTGTTGAGGAAAATCTAGATATTCCTAAGTTTTATATAGTTATATAGTACCTGAATTTTTCTACCTACAATGTTTTGTTGTATCTTTGTTAAAATCTAAGCCTATAAACTTTAAGAGAAACTTATTTTTTTGAAAATGCCGATGGAAGAGTCTGAAACACGGGAATATATACGAAAACAATTTCTGTTCTAAATATTTCCAATTATTACAAGTAAGACGTGGATTTATACGATTTTAAGGACCAATATAATGCTAGTGATTCTAAAGCACTTTCTTGGTAGAAAATTGATCTTCCATAATATCCAATCAAAACCCGTCATTAATCTGATAAGAAAAGATTAATGATACTTTTCTCATGCAAATTTCATTAGGGTTTCATAAAAGATAAGCTTGGTGTTAGATAATAGATGATGAGAGGACTTGTTAAAGAAAACTTGTCACGACTTGATAATTATTAGAAAATATCTGTTAAAATAGAGTACTTACATTTATTTTACATTAATCAGTAAAAGAATGACAAAAAAAAAAAAAAAAAAAAAAAAAGGTGGAAATATACGTAGTTATTTTTTAGCTGTATATAGTAATTAAATACAGTTAAATACTCTGGTTTTTGTACACAAATTAATTTGAAATATATCAAAAATATGGACAGTGTCATTTCTCTTTCAATAGTCTGTTTTGTTTTGCAAATTACAGTAATCTAGGATCTGATTTGAAATATTTCTAGATAATTTATTTTTGTTTTCTTTAAACTTTTTTAACATTACAGAGGTCTTAAATTTTACTTTTAGAGTTTTATTAAATAGTACAAATGACTAATGTTTTATGAAAAAAATTAAGAATATAAAAACCTGTAAAGCTTTAAATAGTCTGCTTAATAAAATGGAAAAACACGTTAGTGACTTAAACGATTATGATAAATACAGAAAAGTTTTAAAGTAATTAAATATGCATATAATAAAATAGAAAAATTAATTCATAAAAAACTTTACTTTTTTAATATAATATACCGCCTTTTAATTTTATCCATAAAAAGAGTGCTCTACGAGATTTACAATATGAGATTTTATCAGGTTCCGATAGATGTCAGTAAGATGGACATTTTGACACCCATCATGCGCGACCTCTAAATATACCATCGAAATTTACAAGAAATATATCAATAAATAAATAAAAAATTAAATTAAGTTTAAAAAAGCGAAAAAAAATATTTATTTATTTATTTATTTATTAAAGGATGAGTTGTGCACTAAGAGATATGAAATATATTATTGTTATTATTATTATTATTTTAATTTCAGTGATAAAGTTATATTTAAAATTGAAAAATTTACGCAATTTACTATCCTACTATTTGTAAAATTAATTTTAAAACGAGATTATTTTTAAATTTTAAAATATTTCTAAAGACGTTACAAATCAGTTCGAACTTTCTTTTTTAATGTATAAGTAATGAATTCAAGAATCTAGATTTTTATTCGTAAAAGTAATTATTTTGTCATTTGTAACAATAAAATGGCGACAAAAAAAAAAAAAAAAAAAAAAAAAAAACTAAATGTTTTAGAAAGTATTATTTTTAATGACATTGAGATTTCAAAAAACTATATTTCTTTTTATTCAATAAATTTGTTTGTGCAAAATAAAATAAAATAAAATGAATAAATAAATAAATAAATAATAATAATAAAATAAAAAATAAAAATAACATTGTATGTACTTCAATCACCTTGTGTGAATTAAAGAGATTATATCGTTATTCTGTCTTATCTATATATACTTTTAAATCTTTGCACTTATTTCATTTCTGATAGATTTTGTTTAAAAAATATGGTTTTTAGGACGAAATTCAAACATGTTTTCAAAAGAATGATTGAAGTAATTTTGGAAAAAAAACTTTTACATATTACCAGAGTCAAAAATTCACTTATTCTGGTGGATTGACCTTTCTGATGATCAGAACAAATTCTTGTGAAAATCACGTTTTTAAACTCACAACCTATATAAACTATTTTATAAAAATATGTAATGGATTGAAAATTCTAGATTTTTGTTCGTAGGAATATTTATTTGTAGATGCGACGTAGTTGGCTCTGACCACAGAGCCAATGGCAGTATAGTTCCTGATTATTTAGACTAGTGTTTTCAGACACATTTAGACTAAAACTGTGAAACTTATTTAAAATGTGTATTATTTTCAACTTTATAAGACGAGTATATTGATATTAATTATGTTTTTGAGAAATTAATGGGATAATAGTAAATAAACTGTGATGAATTTTGAGTATAATTTAAATATCGAATAATTGGTTTATAGTTTTTTAATATTATGTTTTGTTCTGTAGAAAATGAGACGTTAATTATCAGTAATAAATACGAAATTGTTAATAAGATTATATTACTAATTAAAATATTTATTAAATTAACACTAATCAATTAGGGGAAGATACTATACAATTAATGCATTGAAATTTTATTAATTTATTTGGAATAATTTATCAATATACTATTTGAATATGTGTTTAAGAATTTTACTGGGCGCTCTCAATTATTATTTATTTAATTATTCACTTTATTTTATTTATTTATTTATTTATTGAAAGGGTGTTAAAATACAAATATAAGTTGTCCTGTCGTACTAAATTAAATTCTGTCATAGACGGAATTTTTAATTCTTTTTTTTTTTTGTTCTTTTTTGAATAAGTTTACTATTGTTTCTTAAAAAGTCTGGTGTGCAATAAGAAATTGCATCTCTTTTCAATTTGATTTTTTTAAAAATATTTTTATCTATTTTATTTCCAGCCGATTGTCTTCAATATATTTTGTCTTTTGAAGGTATTTGAAACAATTTTTCAAAAGAATATATGGGGTAAATTTAGAAACATACACTTTAACGGAAACGGCACTCGAAAAATCATTGTTCCGGGAAATTGACTTTTCTTATCTCTATAACAAATTTTTGTATTGGAGAAATTTATATATATATATATATATATATATATATATATATATATATATAGTCCGTTAAGAAATTATAAGACCACTTTAATTTTACAAAACAAATTATAATAAAAATAAAGATTCTAATCATAATTTAAATGCATAAAATAACATATTGCTCTATATTTTTTTATAATTAGTTTGCAATAACTTGGTATGATGCAATAAATGTTAATTAAAATATATATTAGAAATAAGTGAAAAATAACCTGTTAAGAAAATATAACACCACTTGTCAAAAAACAAAATTGTATAAAAAACTAATATGATATTGGTCCTCCATTTTTCCCGATGACTTCAAACACTCTGTTTTTCATTGAAGTAACCAGGTGATTAAGTTCAGTTATAGAAATATTGTACCATTCTTTTACAATGGCTACTTCCAGTTCATTGGCAGATGAAATTTTTTTATTATTAGCATAAACTTTGCGAGATAATATACCCCATAGGTTTTCCATGGGGTTCAAGTCTGGACTTCGACTTGGCCATGGCAAAACATTAATTTTTTCTTTTTTAAACCACTACTGTGTGGATTTAGATGTATGACAAGCAGCATTACCCTGTTGAAACATCCAGTTAGCACCACCTAATAAAGGTCCAAACGGTATCATATAATCATATAGCATAGACTGATATTGTGTAGAGTTCATATGACCCGAAATCCGCTGTAAATCACACAACCCCTCATAACTGAAAGCTCACCAAATCATTACTGATCCTCCACCCATTTGTCGACTGAAGCATTCTTTTGGTTCCTTCCTCAAGTCGTGCCATCGGGACCATCAAGGTTAAATTTCTTTTCATCAGAAAATATAATTTGTTTCCACTCATCATTCCATGACATGGCATTTTTAGCCCATTTTAATCTTTCTTCTCGATGACATTTCAATAAATTTGTTTTTTTCTTCAATTTCATAAACTTCGTATTAATATTTAATTTAAGACTCTTCCAGACTGTTACATGTGAAGTTTTCTTGCTGAAATGTTTCGAAATTTCACGAGTTGAAAGACCTTTTTTAGTTGACAGTCGAAAAATTTGTCTATTACCACATGCTGTCAAAATATTTTTTCTACCAGATCGTTTTATTTTGTTTGAATAAGCTTTTCTAATTATGGCATTATGAATGGCAGTTTTAGAACAGTTCATTAACCTCGCAATATCTCTTTCAGATTTACCGGAACCTTTATGAAATAAAATTTTTCTCACTTCGCACTCCGATAATTCTTTACCTCGAGGCATCGTCAAATTAATCATATATAACACATTCAAAACCTAAGCCTTTGCTTCTTAGGTAATGCTTTTACGAAATACTGACGCATGCGCTTCATATTGAGTTTGACGTCAGGTATAATATGCTAATTTTCTCAGGTGGTCTTATAATTTCTTAACAGTCACTGTCTTTAATTTTAGAAAAATGAATAAGTTTTAATGAAATTCAATTTAATTTTAAAAAATGGAATTAGTATAGGATGCGTTTTCTTATCAATTTTAAATACGCAACTAAAAATTTGCATATTATGCTCTCTTCTTCAGAAATGCCCCAATGCGCTTGTGGTCTTATAATTTCTTAACGCACTGTATATATATATATATACATATTAATTTCAAAGGAGAAAAATATCTAATTTTTGTTATAAGCTAATTTTCCTTTTGAAAATACTACGATTTCGATACACTAGTGTATTTTGTACACGAAGAAAGTTTTCTTATTTAAGCATTTAGATTATTTAAATATCCCTTTAACAAGCTTATGCTAAATACAGAATTCATGCATTTTACGCCAATTGTCAGTATAAGTTTATTTATACTTGTATGCAATTAAACAAAAAATGTACGTTTTTATTTTAAGAAATAATGTAACATTTAACGCTTCGTGAAAAATTAATCCTGTTATTATTATTATTATTATTATTATTATCATCATCATCACTATGAACTTTTTTTTTTTTTTTTTTTTTTGTATTAAGATTAAGAAAAGATTGTAACTAATACACAGATTGAATGTTTTTTAATTTAAACAACTTCTAGAGATGAACTAGACATAACTTTTTTTTTTCTCGTGTTTCCTGGAAGACAAATAAGTATTTCACACTCAAAGTAATTAAATAGAAAAGAAAAGAAGATAGTCTCGGTTAAGCAAATTATTTTGCTTCTCGGATAAGTTTAAATAGAATCACCTCCTTCCTTTTGCATTTGCATTTAAACTGCATGAATAAGGCTTATCCTTCCTTAATTCTGATGAATATTTTTAGATTTATAAATATTTATCACAAATATAAATAAGATCTTTTTTTTTAAGTTCAATTAGAAAATGAAAACTAGCAGATAGATTCTACAATTACTCTGTAAAAAAACGATAAGTGACTAGACATTTAATCACGAAAACCTAATTTCGTGAATTATGTAGTTTTTAAACGATATACTCATGTTTACATAAACTACTTTAGAAGTCAAATAGAAAATCTTTAAGATAGAATAAAAATAAAAACTAAATCAGAAACAATGTTCTTTCATTTCTAGAAAGACAAAGAAATGTTTCGCTCTCGCTGTAATTAAATAGCAAAAATGAAGTCAGCTCAGCTTAAGGGAATTATTTTCCACCTTCATCATCTTTGTGTTGAATAAATCTCTTATCTTTACTTTGTATTTAAAGGGAATTGCTATTCATTGTTACGACCAATATTTCCACTTCAAATTATATATCTATGCAGTTTAAATTAAAATTTTATACATTTGATCGATTTATTATGGCAAATATTTGATTTTTTTTAAAAACTACATCTTGCATTATAATTTTCAATTAATAATAAGTTTTATTATTTAGACCGCTGCATCAATGTTTCACATTATTTCAGTCGTTATGTAGGTTTCAATTGTCCATTAAATTTAAGCCCTCCTTAACTGTCTGGGCGTTTACAGACGTTTTTCGAAGTATGATCCTATGTACTGTACTGCCACCATTGAATCTACAGACACGGTTTGACAGTGACATGAAATAAACTTCATGGTGATCTTTACAGTATTTTTGAAATATTTAATCATTTGAGAGTTGATAGGGGACGATTATACTTTGAAGCCAGTCTCGTATTTTCCTCGGCAGGTAAGGGGTTAATCATGCAAAGAAAATTTGTATACAAAGATTCACTAAATTGTACTCGGTAATAATAACAGCTCATTTAAAATTACATTGTTCAAAATAATAATAATAATAATAATAAAATATAAATTAAATAAAAATAAAAATAAATAAATAAAAATAAATAAATAAAAATATTTACATTTTTCCGGTATGCATTTTTTTTTTTTTTTTTTTTTTTTTTTTTTTTAGAATTATGACTGAGAAATGTCTTTTTAAAGACTTGAGCAAGTATTTCAATGTTAATTTAGTAATAACAAAGCTAGTAATCTAGTTTCTGAATAAAAATATAACAAAATGGAAAAGAATATATTTTAAGTTACAAGAGTTTAAAGAAAGTTACTTTTTTTTTTTTTTTAATACTGCTTTTAAAATAGAACGATGAATTATATTTCTCAATAAATTTCGTTTTTCCTTTTTTCATAATTTTTTTCCAATTCAAAATTTCTTTTGTTTTTCAGTGCTAAGCAATTTCCTGAACTATCGCTGATATTGAAATGCAATATAACTTACACATTACCCATATATTCAATGAAATGCTTAAAATATTTTAAACTAAATTGTTTTTTATTCAATAAATAATGCAATTTGTTAAAGGGACATTTACATGAACAAAATACACTTTTGAATATAAATAATTTTACATTGCTTTGGTCAGAAAAAATAGTTACTTTATAACAAATAAAATTCCTTAAAAAAAAAAAAAAAAAAAACAGACCCGAATAGAAAGGAATCTGGTGTGAAACAACCACACGACTTCCATTACCCACTATTACACGTATATGCATTTTTTGAAGATATGTGATCAGATGACATAAAATTTGACATAACAAAGTAGACACCTATTTTTTTTTTCTTTTTTCGGTAAGAAAAACTTAATACACATGTAAAAACATATAAAACAAAGCTTACATAGTGAGTTAAAAAAAAAAAAAAGGAAAGAAAAAAAGGGTAGAGTTATTTTTTGAAACACCAATTTATGAGATCTAACTTTGACCTTTCTAAGCAAAATGACTGTTTATTTTCCTCTAATAAGCCCATAATACATGTGAAAGAATATCTAAAATGGATTCATCTAACATTTTTCAAGAAAATCGTAAGAGCCATTTTTGAGATAACAACTTTTACCAAAACTCGAAATACTCAAACATTGACCGGAAAACAGTAATTACATAAAAAATAATATTTAAAAGGGTGCTAATATGGGAAGTTGGAAAAAAAATCTTCACAGTCTTTTTTTGAGGAACGCGATTGCGAGACCTGAAATTGAGCTATTTATACAGGACGCCTATCAATTTTCCTGAACTAACCAACTATATCATTCGAAAGTTCATAGATGAACTTTCGAATGATGAACTTTCGAATGAACTCTATTAGAATAGAGTTTTTATACACCAACATTGAAGAAAACCATTACAACCGTTTATGAGAAACGGACTTACGGTCCCGCTGTTGACAAAAACTGCTTTTTTTGACTCAAGATAACTACTCAGGATAACTTAAAACGTGTAAATCAAGTGAAAACTCGATATCGTGTTTTTAGACCGAATACAATACTTCCATTACCTACGCTAATAGGTAACGTAAGTAAAAATATTTTATTTCATTAAATGTTTATATACTATTTATTGGACATCTGTGTGACACTATAAAAACCTCCACATGTGATCACTGCAGAAAGACAACTGTAACAATCTTGTATTTATTTTTGTATTTTATGGGTAAACATTTGTATTTATTAGTAAAATTTTCGAATTTGTCTGAAAAATTTACAAAAGGAAAATTGAAAATCTATAATAATAAAAGAAGATGTCTGTCTGTCTGTCTGTCTGTCTGTCTCTCTGTCTGTCTGTCTGTCTGTCTGTCTGAGCATCTATACGTTCAGCCCCTACTAAACGCAGAACTACAAAATTTGACATACGGGTGCTCAGAAGCCTGCCCGAGGGGATAGTCAAAACAGAATTTAAAAATTTTAATTAGTTGCGGAGATATTAATTAAAATGTAGACCTATGTCTTAATCAAAAAGCGATCTCAATGACTCAGAATTCACCGAGATTGCATAAAAGTAGATATTTTAACGGAGTTAAAAGCAGAAAAAATGGAAAATAAATTAGAAATATTAGTCCGATCATTACGAATTTGGTACCAAATGAAAGGGGAATTTTTTTCCGAATCTAAGAGTGCAAGCGGCTTATCGATACGTCAATTAGATTTTTTAAAATTAACTAAACTATGAAATTTAGTTGGCAACAGGCAGACGATTTTCTAAGCAGTCTCGATCGGAAACAAAACACGTACGAGACAACTGTCTGTGATGTCTGTGATGAAAACGGAAATGGTTGTAATCAATTAAGATATCATGTGTTTTATACTGGGGGGGGGGGGGGAAATTGCAATTTTCAATTTTTTTCAAATTTTCATTCACGTTACATTTGAATTAATATTCGGCCTAGACAGCATATTATAAAGCTACTGTTCAATTTTCATGAAAATATATGAATAATTAAAAAAATGACATATTTATTGGAAAAAGATTGTCTTCTTTTATTTTTTTGCAGTATTTGCAGTAGTCGAAATTTCGTAGTATGTAGTTTTAATGCCCGATAATTCGATTGTGAACATTTTTGAAAGAGTACGATTATTAGGGAGGGCTTGAGGAACAGGGGAAAAAGGCAAAAAAAAAAAAAAAAAAAAAAGAGTTGCAGCGTTTGAAATTGGTTGGCATATTAAGATTTTAAGGCAAGGTATTTGGTTTTCTTTTTTATCCCAGCTTTTAATTAAAATAATTTCATAAGTAATACATCATTTGAAAGCTTTGTTGATTTGGAATTGAACAGTAGATTACAGAAATTTCTACCGCCAGATGGCGCTGAAATATTTTAAAATTTCAATATTTCAAATACTAATTATGATTATATAATTTTTAATACATCATTCGAAAGATATTTTAAAGTTCTTTTATATTATCGAAAGTATTATTCGAGATTTTACCCGATTTACACGTTTTAAGGTTTCCTTTTTAGGTTTTCTTTTGTATCTCAGCTACTAATTAAAATATTTTCATAAGTAATACATCATTTGAAAGCTTTGTTGATTTGGAATTGAGCAATATATTACAGAAATTTCTACCGCCAGATGGCGCTGCTATATTTTAAAATTTCAATATTTCAAATTCCAATGAGCGAGGAAGGTGTTGTAAGTTCTAAAACGGGGATAAGGCGCCGCAGGCGCCACCGAGCGGGACTTAGCTAAAGTTAGAAATTTGAAAAATCAGCGCCGAAGGCGCTACCCCACGGGAGTTTACTGCGATTTAGATAAGCTATTTTCACGATATATCAATAAGCTGTTATTAGACCTGATACGGGAAAAAGGCGCCGCAGGCGCCACCGAGCGGGAATTTCGTAAAGTCGGATTTTTCAGGGATCGCGAACCAGCTGGTCGCCGAAGGCGGCTAGTTATAAATAAATTGGGGTTAAAAACAATCAATAATTTAAACAAAAGAAAAAAAAAGATAGGGTCTATTTGAAATGCGTGTGATGTATATCATTTCAAAAACATATAATATTACAAACTTTTTATAATATCTTTATAAATGAGTATTTGAGATTCGAAAGTCATGTTAAACTGTAAAAATTTTCATTATATGTATATAACTATATAAATTTAAAATTTACATATTCATATAACTATATAAAGTTAAAATTTCCATATTCATATCAAATGCTAATGATATTATTTATAAGGGGAAATTTGATTTGTATATTATATAATTTCATGAAAGAACACTAATCATACAGAAGATCAAAATCATTAAACTACTTCTTATAGGTTTTATAAACATCGATGAAGAAGTCTAATTCATTATACATAAAATGTGTTCTTGACACAAAGTACTTTTTACGACATGTAGAACTTATTGATTAGAAATATGATAATGTTAAAACTATTTTCCATTAGCATATCACAGGAAATAATTAGCATCATTAGTGCTGAAATATGCTTACACAGGTTAAAATCAGGCGTAGAAAAAATTTCTAAATTCATCGATATTCAGATTTCTGTTGATAAAATTAAAGGCAGTTTCTATCCAAATTTGTAACTTGGTTGATAATAATGACTGTGTTAATCCCATTTAGTTTATAACAATGGATAGAAAAGGGGAATTTTAAAGGACAGAAGTGCGAGTATATCAGATTAGCAACGGTGTGT
This sequence comes from Salticus scenicus, assembly GCA_963930645.1. NCBI lineage: Eukaryota > Metazoa > Arthropoda > Arachnida > Araneae > Salticidae > Salticus > Salticus scenicus. The sequence goes on along the minus strand of CAWVNO010002472.1, from coordinate 89,953 downwards.
CATTATTTTGAAACTGAAGCTGGAAACGAGACATGTATTGAAAACGGATTATTTCCTTCAAAAAATGTGTTTGGGTTGCATGAAATCAATACACGTGTTGCCTTGAAATTTAATTCTCTTCACATGTTGTTGAATGCAATTTTTAAACTAAATGACAAAGTGTACGTAAAATGTACATAAATAGGGATATTTTTTAATTAGATTATAGCATGGCGCAAACGTTAACGATTTTATGAAATATGACAAGAAAGCATTTTAAAGTTGAATAGCAAATTGAATGTGATTTATGTATTTTTTGAATAAAGAAAATTGTCATTTTTGCTTTAATAAAGTCGAAGAAGAATTTTTATGTTTTTTTAAATTCTTTAAATATTATTTTTAGGACTAAAAGGACTATCAGTTTCAATCTGGGTAAAAATGTCGTCCCCAAGTTTTTGCAGACTAGTTTTGTGTAACACCAAAATAATTTTAAAATGTCTGTCCTATCGTTACAAACTCGGTACCAAATGAAAAAAGCGATTTTTCGGAACTCAGGGGTGCAAATAGTTTTTCGACAGAACAATTAGATATTTTTTAATTAATTAAAATATGAAATTTAGGTGGCAACGCATCATTTAAATTCTTTTAGTCATTTTAAAAAGTAATTGGCCCCGTTTTAGGATAAAAAAATGAAATAAGGAATAAATAAAAATTAAAAATTAAAAAAAAAAAAAAAAAAAAATAGAAATAAAAATTTTACAAATTGAAACTAATAGTCTTCTGTACTACACTGAATTCTGTCTTTACCAGTACTTTTATTTATTTAATGAATTAATAACTACGCTACTGAATGAATAATAACTACGCTAATTGTTACATTGTAAATTTTTATATCAGAAACATTTAAAAATATCTTTATATATTGTATTCATTATTAAAATTTTGATGAATATATATATATATATATATGTGTGTGTGTGTGTGTGTGTGTGTGTGTGTGTGTGTGTGTGTGTGTGTGTATCATATTTTCATGAACTGATAAATATTTGATTATATGTATAATTATTTTGTGTACTAGAATCAGGATTATAATTCTCATATGTTTCAATATTACGCAATTAAAATAGTAAGAAGTCGTAAGGGAATAAAATAATAATAATCTTTAAGATTACACTGCACGATATGAAAATTGCCTCTGACAACATTTCAACATATTCTTATGTAAAATGACCTCCTGAATCCGATTATGATGTCCAGTTTGCCCTATAACCCACCGGGTTTTAGGGATAGCCCCTATTTTTATCATTTTTCGGTAATTTTATGGATATAAATTTGATTTTTATGAGGAGGGAGGATTATTTTAACCGTTAAATATCTTCTGAGGGTCTACATAGTTGCAAAATTCTAAAACATGGACATTTGCGACAAGGAATTTTTTAACTTTGAGGGGGGGGGGATTTGCCACTGAAATTATGCATTACATATCTTGTTTTTTAATCAGTTATTAATGTTATTTTTTAAGCTTTATGTATATATATATATATATATTTATATATATATATTAGGTGTTAAATTAATTATTTTTCATTCTTCAAATCAAATTCGTGGTCATAAATTTATCGAACAAGGAAAGTAATTGAGGGAGGGGGTGGTGTATATAGAAAACGGTGGGTGACTGGGCAAAATGGGAGTCATATTTGGATTCAGGAGGTCATTTTACATAAGAATCGGCAAGAATGGTATCAGATCTCGATTTTTTTTCATTTTTTTTCCAGAGCAGAATTATTATTATTTTTATTATTATTTAACTTTGTAGCAATAACGATATTTTAATCCTTTACATTTATTCTTTATGTCACACTGTTAAAAATTTCAACAGAAAATTATTACAAATTACTTATCCTTAATTTTATGCCAAAATTGCATAGGAAAATAAAAAGAGATAGTATGGAATATATTATATATCATATATATATATATATATATAATTAATAATAATTTCTATTATTTTTTAGTGAGAATATATTAAGATTTTATCAGAGTTTTTCGTAAAATGAATTATTCCTGCCTATTAATAATAATAATAATAAAAATAATAAAAATAAGTAAATAAATAAAAATAAAAATAAAAATGTTGCTAAGTTCATAACACATTTAAAAAACATATATTGTTTAGTCTAATCATATCTAAAAATAAAGATTACGTTTGATTAAAAAAATCAATAAATTAATAAATTAAATTAAAATATCTTATGGATATTTTACATCCAGAAATATGATATCCCTATATATGTATGAATAAATTATATAATTATTTAGTATATAATTACGATATTTTTTCTGTTTAATTAAAAATGTATATTATAAGAGAAAATGAAAAAAAAAAAAAAAAAAAAAAGAAAAAGTGTATAAAAGTGTATATTTATTTATTTTAAAATAAATAAAAATACTGGGTTGCGGAAAATAAAATTTCTTTGACAAATATCTATTTTTATTATGTATATATATATATATATATATATATATATATATATATATATATATATATATAATGTTTTAGATGATTGTTTAGTTTACTCTTATTATTAAGCGAGCAATTTTTTAAAGAGGAAATAAAATAATAATATATCAGTGAGGAAAATCCTAATGCAACTTTTATCTATCTATCTATCTGTATTAATAAAACCAGGCTTTTGTCAGTAAATTTGTCAGAATCAAAAAAATTTTGTGATATCTTCACGTTTCACACACCATGAAAGCCGAAAACGACTTAAAAAAATTTTCCCGGTGTGTAAATGTCATCGTGTTCGTATGTCGCTATTTTTGTCCGAGCATCACTTGAGAACGGCTGGACGGAATTCAACGGCGCTTGGCAGGAATTTAGTTCTTTACCCAACTTAAAATTATATCGATGAACTTTCCAAAATCCCCCCCCCCCCACCCATTCCTCCCTGCGGGGGCAAAAGACAAAAACACCTTTGTAAGCATAACTCGGCTCCTAATTAATTCAAAATAAAGAAATTCCATATGGGGAAAATAGACATGAGTACAAATAAAACATTATCTGCGATTTAGGAATTTTCGATTTTTAAGGGAAGGAAGGGGGAACATTGATTTTGGGGGAAAATTTCGAAAATTCCTGATTTCTCTACCAAAAATGGAACAAAGATGTTGAAAAAAGGCTATGCGACATTCTTAGGATATTTCCTAAAACACATTTTTAAATGTTTGTGATCTGCCATTTTTTTTCTTTGGGGGGCAAATTCCAGACACCCTTTTTAGCGCTAAATTTGTCCTGGGAAATTTATGAGAGCTGCGGTCACGCAGTTTGGCGCTTGGATTGTTTATATGCATCCGGCACTTAAAGAAACGGGATTTATCGACATACCCCCTTTTCCCCAGGCGGACAAGAAGCAAAAAAAAGAAAAAGTTTGTAAGCATAACTCGACCCCAAATTATTTCACGGTGAAGAAATTTCACATGATTAGACTAGACTTGAGTAAAAATAAAACATTATGTACGATTTTAGAATTCTTAATTCTTAAAGGAGAGAGGGGTAAAATCGTTTTTTGAGGGGAAAATTTAAGAAATTCCGGATTTTTTAGTAGAGCTCTACTAAAGATGTTACAAAGGTATTGAACATAGCCACGTGTCTTCTTTGAAATATTTACAAAAACACATTTTTTTTTTTTTTTTTTTTTTTTTTTTGAGGGAGGGGAGGGGGTTGCAAATTTAAGACACCCCTCTTTTAGCGCTAAATTTGTTTTGGAAAATCTATGGGATCTGCGGTCAGGACTTTTTTTTTTTTTTTTTTTTTTTTTTTTTTTGTACAAATTGTTCATATGTATCCGACGCTTATTGTAATGAGATTTTATGAAATTCGACCACTTACTCCCTTGGGGTCGGGGAGGGGCAATAAACACACGTAAAAACACGTTATTCTGCTTGAATTTGTTTCGATTATCTTAGAATGGTGAGTTTTGGTGTGTGGATATTGATTAGGAGTACGCATTATGTACTTTGGTGAGATTTCGCAAAACTTCTAAATTTGCCGCCGGGGAAGGGGAAGTAAGAAGCGGATAAGTTGCTGTCGAAGGCAGTGTGGACCCGGAATCCTCACGTTGGAGCGGGAAAAACCTCTGCGGAATACAGAGGAAACTTTAACTTAAGTTATTAATAAACAGATGGAATTTTGACAATTCATTAAAGTATAGTGTTCAGTGAAGCGGGCAAAGCTTGCTAGTCTCTCTCTCTCTCTGTATATATATATATATATATATATATATATATATATATATAGGGAAAAGTGGTGCACCTTGGACATAAGTGTACCTCGAACCTATGCCATTTCTAGCTTAATTTCTATAGACATAGAAACAATAACACATGCAGTTAAAATATTTAACGTTAGGGGTCTCAGTGAAGTAATCTAGGTTTGCTTGGAACTTTTTGGAGAGTTCTTGGAAAAGTAAATTCGCCTTTCAAAAGTAAATTTTTCTCAGATACTTTTATGTATTTCTATACCCACACATGCACAGTATATTCTGAAATGAGTGTTATGCATCGCGAAGTAGCGTTCTAGCTATAACCGCATATCTTGTAATCAAGTTAACCCCAGCCTGAACGTCATGATTAGCAATTTCGTTTATAGTAACAGAGTGATGTACCTTGAACCCAACACAAGTAGTGTACCTTGGACTATCATACTGTGCGGTGGATCAGAAATGCAGCTCCAAAAGTTAACATTTGGAATTGACCTATACTATTACAACGTTTATTATAAATAAGTGTCACTATTTTTACCAATAATCACAATATGACTTAATGTAGACATTTTTAAATTAATATTTCATATTTTCCACTTTTTAGACTCAAATTAGACTTAATAAAAATACGATTGTGACATATTAGTGATTTTTAAATACAGGGTGGCCATAATTGAACTGCAAGTGTTCAAAGGGTACTGGAGAGAAAACTACTGAGAATATTCCAGTGAAATTTGGTATCTGCACGTTTCAGAACATGCGCAAATCAAATATGAAAAAAAATCGCCATTTTGACCCGATAGATGGCGCTGTACCGTATTTCAACGCTCACCGGTGGCATATACAACTTTTAAAACCGATAGACAGAGCATAATGACATTCTAAGAGGCATATAAACAGTATAACATCACTTACATTTTATCAAAATTCCATACAATTCGCTTCAGTAATTAAATTTTTACAGTATCCTGGAATAAAAAATTATCGTAAATTAAGATAACAAATTAAACAATCCATAAATTTTAATAAACTGTAAGTGATGTTTTATATTGTTTATATGCCTCTTAGAATGTCATTATGCTCTGTCTATCGGTTTTGGAAGTTGTATATGCCACAGGCGAGCGTTGAAATACGGTACAGCGCCATCTAGCGGGAGAAAATAGCGATTTTTTTTTTTTCATATTTGATTTGCGCATGTTCTGAAACGTGTAGATACTAAATTTCACTGAAATATTCCCAGTAGTTTTCTCTCCAGCACCCCTTGAACACTTGCAGTTTAATTATGTCCACCCTGCATATATATTATTTGAATTCATCTGTGTGCATTTGATTAATAACTAGATTTTCTTACTTAAAATTCAGTTTTTCTGTATCTTTTAATAAGTGGTTCAAGGTGCACTAACGTGGTGTACCTTGGACGTAATTGCACTTTTTTAATTAAAAAATATATATATAATTTATATAAGTTTAACAAACTTTGGAATAAATATATGTTCTATATAATACAATACAGTATTTAGAAAAGCTATTTGTATTTAGTTTTAGCGAATGATTAGAAAATTCAAAATAGGTCCGAGGTACCCCACATTTCCCTATATATATATATATATATATAAGAAAACAATCTTTAAAAAAAAAAAAACTTCTTATTATTAACTAACAAAAAAAAACATTAATTAAATTCATAATTATCATGTTTGGAACTTATTATATTTATTTGAAGAGAAGCAAAACTGAAAATTTTTATTAAAAAAGAAAAAGAAAAAAAAAACCTTCCAGTTATACATGCAATTACAAAGTTCTTGTGTAATTTCATATTTAACCATTTAACCCCTGTTCAATATAATCCTTCATTTTCTTCAAAAATGATTACCCCCCTTCCCCCCCCCCCTCCGTCCAAAAAAAGAAAAAAAAAAATCTTCTGAAGTAATGAAAAAAGCCTACTTTCTATTCGGAGTTAAATTTATTTTTAAATCGTCTTTAATACTACTTTTTGTTGTTGTTGTTGATATTTGAAAAACACATAAAGGTTTAATTTGCGTAAAACACTACCCATTGTATCATTTTTTTTTTTTTAAATATTATATATATATATATACATATACATGTACATTAGAGTAAATAGGATATTGTAGATTTATGGGAAATGTTGGCTTATTATGATATTATGACTTGCCCTGGCATAGTTTAAAGTAATTAGTAGAAAGATGGAGATTTTTGGTTATCTTAATGCCTAGTAAGAGTGTACCTTTTCCAGCTTCAACATATAGGTATTTAATTTTAGTCATCATGTATAACTAAAGTTACAAAAATACTTTATTACTGCCAAATCACTGCCAAAAATACTTTATTTTTGGCAGTCCGTAGAATATAACTAGACAAAGTACCGGTTTTTGAAAAACGCTTCACTTGTATTATTTTTAATAAAATAGTTTTACCGATTCATTTATCACTATATTTAAATGAATTTAAATAAAATCACCACATTTTTATATCACTTTGTAAATAAAGATGGATAAAAAAATCTAATGGAAATTGTTCAAAACTTTTATCGAATATCCTCTGCCTTCAATATCGTCTTCTTCTCTATCACTAACTCGAGACCATTTTTCCACTGCCAGCGTAACTTGGACACTTTAATTTTGACCTTTATCGGACAACCGTGGTGCTGCTATTATTAAATTCGAACATTTTACATATTGCTATATCTTAGCACTTATTGAGCGTTGGAAGTTTGGCACCATGTATTAGCAGAACCTATAAATAAATCTTCTACAGCCCTCACTATGTTATAGTAAAAATATAAATACAATAAATTTATAATTACATTGCTATTAATTATATTATAAAAATTATAAACTTAAATTTTGTAAATTTTACTTAATCTTAAAATTTAACTTATAAAATATGATGTAGTAGAATTTATTAGAATAAATTCTACTACATCATATTTTATAAGTTTATTATATGAAGTATCTTGGAAAAAATAAAAAGCAGAATGTTAATTACAAGTGAAGTGAGCTACACTCAGAGATATTCAAAATTTCGGTTTTTTAGATTTTTGAAATGGATTCAGAACAAAACAAAGTTATTTCAAACAAAATTCTGCAAGTGACAAAAATATGAAAAAAATAAAGATAAAACAAAACAAAATAAAGTAAAAGTAGATATAAAAATAAAAAAGAAATAAATAAAAACTCATTTCTTTTCAATTTTTTCTCTTTGTTTTATTATTATTATTATTATTATTATTATTAGTTTTACGTCTATGTTAAGAATATAAAAGATGGAAAAAATAAATCTTCTAAAAAATCATTTCGATTTTATTATTTTTGGTATTATGGAAGTTTATGCATTAAGTATTAAAGAAAGTTTCTTTAACGAACATTTTTTTTCCTTTACATTATTGATTTATTTTTTTATTTTTATTATTATACTTAGTGTTCTATAGAGGTATTATTAAAAATGTGCAAAAGAAGTATGACTTCTAATTTCTGTTTCTTCACAGCTGTTGTCATTATAGGGGACAAAATACAGATAATTTGTAAACAAACACCGTTATACAAAAATTAAAAAAATTAAAATTAAATTATGAAAAAATGTATGCAAATTAGATATTCTAATCACGAAATTATGTTATGGAAGCAATTATTTATCTTGTACCCTTAAACAAAATTATATATTAGCAAATATGTAAGTATTTATAAAATTATTTATTTATTTATATATTTTTATATAATATTTATAAAAATAATTTTAATTAATTTAAGGGGACAGACAACTTATAAAAATAAAATACAAGAAGAAATTTTCGATCAAATTTCAGAATATTTCAATCATTTCTTTCTTTCTTTCTTTCTTTTTTTTTTTTTTTTTATGTTAACTAGTATGTTGTTACTTTATTGATTAAAAATATTATTTTGGTTTACTTTAAAATAGAAAATCATTTTTACTGCAGATTATTATTTTTTAATTCAAGGGTGTTTTCTCACTCCGTGCGGGATATCTCAATTACGATATCCTTTACCCTAATAATTATTATATCGAGTGAAACAAAACATTCAAACATTCAACTTATGAATGCAAACTGAAAGGTTTTAATTATTTCAAAAATATGGAGTTTAGTTAATAATTAAATTTGAAATATGAAATATGCAACTATCAGAAAAATGTTTCTATTTCTACAATCATAGTTTTTCTTTTCCTATTGAACAGAACTTTTTATTTTTATTCCTTTTTTGTCTTAGAGTGTATTTAAAACCAAAATTAAACGGATATCCAGTACATTGAAATAATGTTTTATTAAAATCTAAATTATATTGTAATGTAAACTGTAGACCTTCTAACTATGCTAGATTATCCGTAATGGTATTAAGCCCCGCCTTTTTTTCACACCAGAATAGTTATAGAGCAATACACTTCTTATTTAATCATAAGAATATATTGCTGAATATTACTCTACAACTATTCTAGTGTGAAAAAAAAAAAAAAAAAGGCCTAATACCATTATGGATAATCTAGCATAGTTAGCAGGTCTAAAACTGTATTGCAATAAAATTTAAGTGCGTATAAATTTTAGTTTTGCTTATTCGTTAACCGTTATTTATATTGTTGTGAACATCATAGTTCATTTTTTTTTTCCTTTTCAGAATATAATTATCGAAAAAAGACATTTTCCTAAATAGCTTATCGCATATGGAATTTTATGGTTCGTTCATCACAAGAATCTCTTATGATTTATAGCACCGTAAGAGAGAAGCATGAAACATTTCATAAATATCCAAAAGCTTCATTTATTTGGATTCAATATACCATTCTATGCATTATATAATAAATCAATTTACTATATAGCGAAATTTTACATATTTTTGCAATTATATATCTAATATTTTAGTATATAAGAGGAACTATAATTATAAATATCGTTTTGTTTAATTACCTTTGCTTGTGACTAGAAAAATGCACAAAATTTTCGAAAAAAAAAGCAGTAAATATTTTAAAAATAACATTTTTCATAGTCTTACAAATAGTTATCCAATATTTTTTTTTATAAACATTAAATTAAAAATAATGTGCAGAGTTACCAAATGTTATTACGGATTTTCGTAACATTCACACTGGAAAATGTTAATAATATTTTTTTTTTTTTTTATAATAATATTTACTTTTAAATAGGTCAAAGATTTATTTATTCCTAAGTACGATATGAAATTGATTTTTCATTGATAGTAACTTGGTACCTCAGGTTGTATTTCGTATTTATTTACTTTTACTATTTACAGATTCTTTCACAGTCTATTAAAATTTATGTTAAATGATTTCTGTCTATTACATTATTTAATCACACATCAAATAATCTATAAATTAACATTGTCAAAACTCTTTGTTTATATATACATGTAACAAATTATACTTGAAATCCACTTTTAGTGTATTTTAAAGAATACCAAGTAAATGAATCTAAATTTGTTTTAATGCACTTAAAAGAAAAATAAAGCAAAAGAAATGTGGAACTTTGTATACTATAAGTTCAAAGTATCGTTTCTTTGATTTTTAACGATCTATCTTAATGCATACCTACTTTAATACACATTATAAAATTATAACAAACATATATATTTTTGCAAGTTTTAAATTATTCTGTATTCTTTAAATTTTTATCATTTCTAAAGAAAGGAGAATACTTTATGACGAAATGGAAGTTTCCTGTTCTGGGTATTTAAAGATTTGAACTATGATAATTTACTGTTCTTTCAAAGATCGTTTTGCAGGTATATTTTGCCTTATTTTAAAATATACGTATCTGTTGTGTGAATTTGAAACATATTATAGAATATCTCATAATAAAAGGGAAAAAAAAAGACATATTATTTCATGATATATTGTATATATTGAAAAATAAGATACTGCGGAATCATATTCGAATTCTGTTTTAGATTCATTTTAGTTATGGATAAGAGGAATAGATATTATAAATGAAAAATCTGTAGAAATTTCAGAAATTTTACACTTTTATTAGAGTAACATCGAGAACTTAATGCCTTATGTAAACAATTTCGCGACTGCTGACGTGAATTAACGTCATTTGAAAATTTGTAACTCCGCCAGTGGGCGGTTCTTTATGATACATGGGTTACATTATTTCTGGACAATATACTCAATGTTCATATTTGTGCAATCAATGCACTATTGATACAAATACTTTGATTAGAAAGAGTATAATTGTAACGAATGTTCATTTATATTATAAATTTGAATACAGAAAATATTCATTTAAACTAATGTTATGTAAAAGAATAACGCCCACAGGCGGCGCTAACTCTCAAAAAGACAAAAACATGCGGTCGCGGAGGTGTTAAATGAAAATATGTACAGATATATACATATTTATATGATCCTTAATTAATATATATATATATATATATATATATAAGGATTTTTTTTTTTATAGAGTTACCTATTTTGTATCTTTAAGCACCAATATATCTGTCAAAATTTTTTTTCTATTGAATCGTATAAATATATTACACAAAATATCGTTTATAAATACTGGTGGAGAACAATATGGTCAAAAGCAATTTGTTATAAAACATTTAGTCGTCACAAGATAAACAGTTTTATATTATGAGATATTCGTTAGAAATTTTTTGGAATTTTTTAGAATCTTCTTTTGTAATGTATTGCATATGCCTTTATAAACAGCTATATATTGTCATCCATTGCAAAATCATTAGATAAGTAATTCGAAGCTACACAAAATTACTATAAAAAGGTAAAAGGATTTAGCTTTTTATTTGATATCATATTTCAGTAAAAGAAAATAAAGGAATTCAAAAAATTTTTTAATCTCCGTAATAATATTTACCTACTTCACATGAATTATAACTTGCAGCAATTATACGATTTTTCTTAAGTTTAAAATTGTTGAGTTTTCTTTAAAATTCTATTCCACCATAAAGAACAATGAATAAATTCTCGGCCAAAGGGAACTTTCATGTTCTACAGATTTCAAGATTTCAACCAAGAGCTTTTACAGCATTTTTAAGTACCAGTCAGCATTTGTAATTTCTCTCAGTTATAAATATTCCAAGTTGTTCGGTGAATTTTAGACATGGTGTAGCATATCTCATAATGCATCTATAAAAAAAGTCCATTCCTGACTGATTTATTTCGCATATCAGTATCACAAAACATGAAATGTCATCATATTTCATGACATTGAATAAAATAAAAGGAAGAAAGATACAACTAAATCAAATCTAACATTCGTTTTAGATTCATTTTAGATATGGATAAAAGGGAAAGATGTTACTGGATAAAGATTTGTAGAAAATTTAGAAGAACAAGAATTCTAGATTTATTGTTAGCCATTAATTCGAACTAGAATAAATATTAAAATTTTTATGCAATAAAATTTATGTATATTCCTTTGTTTTAAATGCATTTAAGATTTTTTTTAAATATATGCTGGTTAGATAGTCGCGATATTCCTAAATTTAAATTATGATGTTTCAGTGTAAATCAAATGCAGAGGTTAATTTAAATTTCATAATAGGCACAACTACAACTTGCTCTTTTGATGTTGCACCTATGTCTAATAATTTTCATTTGATGAAAGGATGGGCTATATTATTTTTACTGAAACATTCTTTTACGAGTTTTTGCAATCTATATGTTCATTTATGAAGTTATTTTTTAATTAAATCAATTATTACTTGAATTTAATCAAGTTGTCATATAGTTATTTCAAATTAAAAATTCGAAAAATTGAAAATCGCATTTTTTTTGGGGGGTGGGGGGGTGGGGCGGGGGTTGGGTTGTTGCTTATAATTAGCTGTTTACCTTACAGTGATTTTACAAATTAGTTTTGCAATTTCCAGAAGAAAATAGGTAATGGGCGTTGAGGAATTAGGAGAAAAGATTTACTATAATCATTAAAAATAAATGTATGATCTATAAAATACAGTTGTATTTGACAGTAATTTGACTGACCATTTTTTTTCGGGGGGGGGGGATTTCCTTTATTGTAATGGATCGTATTAACATATTATCGAAAATTGTTATTTATAAATAGTGGCTAGGAATGTTATGATCAACGAAAATGCTCTATATAAAATTTATTTGTTTTAAGATTCAAAAAATTATATCTATTAGTTGTAAATGATTTGATACTAAACAGATGTTTTAGGTGATTTTTCGTAATAAAGTAAACATGAGTTTATTACTATAGTATAGTATCTTTTATACGTATGCATTTAATAAGTGACCTGAGATCGTACAATAATATTATTAAAACTATTCATATTTCTGTATAATATGATATTTTAGTTTAAAAGAAAAAAAAATCTAGAATTATGGCTAATCTTTGTAATAATATTTAACATCGTTAATAAGCATTAAAGCTTACAACAACCATACAATTTTTCGTTTCTTTTGACGAGAACTAAAAAATCGATTTTTCGTCAACACGGTTTTTCAACAATAATAGGATTTTTCTAAGTAATAGATTATTCAGCGTTTTTTAAATATCTATTCATCTTTTTTGGCACGATGTTATTTTTTTTTTCTTAATGACGCAATATAACTTTTATTTTCTCCAAATATAAAGATTTCGACTAAGTTCTTTTACTATATACATTTTCAAGTAACATTCAGCAGTTGTATATTGTCTCAGCTGTAAATATTCATACTCATAATAAGTAGACAAAATGTATCATGCCATGGCTGATTTATCACAAATATCAGTATCCCAAAAAATAAAATATCATCATATTTCATGAAATGAAGAAAGAAATGTGAAAAAGAATCATTTGAAATTTATGTTAGATAAGGCTAAAACTAAC
>CAWVNO010002472.1:0-76666 GCA_963930645.1 Salticus scenicus | reverse complement strand
CACCAAAAAAAAAAAAAAAAAAAATATTCACTAATTATTTTTATCAGATATTTATCAAAATATCTTAAATATGCAAGAAAACAAAAATTTACATATCTAGTCAAGCGAAATCCAAACAATTTTCACGCAAGAACAGAAAATGTGATCGTTGCCATTCGACAATTTAACTCAGAACAGTAATAATGCATAGTTAAAAAAAAAAAAAAAAAAAAAAAAAAAAAAAAAAAAAATCTTGACCAGGTACTACCATCTATCGGGATGTTTTATTACGAAGAAAAGCTATGCTTCCTTAGTAGTTCAAAATCGAAACGAGAAACGTACTTCTTATGACCGTTTTGATAATAAATAGTAAGCGGTAAGTATATTCCAAATGCACAGGTAAGGGTTAAGGCATATTAGATTTCTCTATAATAGCATTTACATGCTAAAAAATGCGTTAACGCTCATACGATTTTCGACAGGTTAAATCACTGAGTTCTCTTTAAAATTTCATTCTTTCAAAAAGAATATTGAATATTTTGTGACAAAATGGAACTTTCATGTTCTGCAAATTAGAACTTGTTAAGAAATTCGTAAATTCCAAATAACTTGTGAAATTTTCAAAGTAGCATGTTCATGGTTAATGACGTTCATTCCGAAATTAAAACTGATATTTTAAAACTGTTCTGACATATTTACAGTAAAAATTTTCTATTTAAAGGACGTTTAAGTGAAATTTGGCCTATTCTCCCATGTTAAGAAAATCGTAAATTTTGAATAACTTCTGAAGTTTTGTAATTAGAATGTTGCGAATAAATAGGGTTCTTGCCAGTCTCATAAATAATACTTTAAAGCCAGTCCGACCTCTCTGCGATCATTTCTTCGTGAGATATCGTGTACACAGACTAGCAAACTAACAGACACCCTACAGACGGACAACATACAAATTTTGTCCTTTTCGGATTCCTCAAACCTGAAAACGTGTAAAAAAGTCAAAAATCCGAATTTGAAATTTTTTCACGATTTCACATGCCTATAGTATGATGGAGAACTAAAAGGAATAAACTTAAGTTTTTTAGACTTTTATCCCTTTAATCAATAAATTATTCACAAATGTGATCAATTTGCGCTGAAAATAATTTTCATAAATCATTTAATTTCTCTTTCGTAGTTCGAATTTCTTATTTTGATGGAAAAAAAGGCAATTAAATCTTAACAATATTTTTTTTCTTTATTGGTTATTATAACGACCGTTGGTCACTGTTTGTGATTTGTTGAATATGTCATAATAATAATAAATAATAATAATAATAATAATAAATGTCCATTAAAATTTTTTCACCACAAGAATTTTAAGACCGAGTAATTGGTACATATGAGCCAAATTTAAATCTCGTTTTAGATTAATTTTATATTTGGATGAAATAAAAAGATATTATGAATTAAATTTTGGTAGAAATTTTTATATGCATTAGACTTTATGTAAATATAGAAAAAATATATATATATAATTACTTGATATCCCTTTTAACTGGAAAATATAATATATAATAAATTTTATGATAATTGATGGCAAAACGAATAATATTTTATGCATAATGCATAAAAATGCATCGACTAGTTTGTGATATATCAAATATTAAATGAAAATTTAATTAATCATCTTCAAATGAATGCACTACCAAATGTGGCGACATTTTGTTTCTTTTGTGGATTTGCAGTACAAACTTTAAGCGAGCTATATATTAACGATTTTATTAAAGTCACCCTACTTTATAACAATATTGTAAATAAATAAATAAATAAAATTATTCGTTTTTCTATACAGATAATATACAGTATTGGTGTTTAAAAATGGAAAAATAAAGAAATTTAAAGCATAAATGTGACGTATAGTTGCAAAATTGATCATCAAAATAAATAAATAAATAAACAAATAATAAATAAATAAATAAATAAAATTTTGAAAAAAAGCTGTTTTTTTTTCCACAATAGCCAAAATAATATAGGTACCAAATCGTTAGAGCAGTATATTTGAAAACTCGAAATAAAGTACCAGGGGCTCGTGATGGGAAGGGGTTATTCAAATTCTTATTTTGAATTTGGCCACTTTTACAAATTATATTGAAATTGGACGGATTTGCAACAAACCAGAATTTAATTTTAGGTAAATTTAATGGGAATTTGACTCTTAGGATCGCATTCACAAAATATTTTGTGCAATTAAACTTTTTTTTATAAATAAATGATTCATATTTTCTGATTAATAAAATAATATTAACTGATAAAAAAAAATCTGATGATATCCATAACAAAATATAGCTCTAGAAAATTATAAAAATGAGTCGTAAGCGTACTGTAAAATGTATAAAATGCATCATAACCAAAATTTATTAATCACGGGCTATTATTAAATATAATTGAAAATTATTTATATCGCAAAAAACCTTCCATAAAAACATCGCTGTAGCCTGAATTACACAGGTCGACATCAAAAATCTTGATTTGATAATTTTACCTTATTTTTATGTTTTTGGGGGACCTGAAACCGAAAATAAAGCTAGTTTTTCTCTATCATGTATAGAGCTTTGTCAATACAGGGTGCCCAACTATACAATTCCTTTCACCAATATAATCATACTGACAGTTTTATAGTATGTTTCTATGATTAATTAATCATGAATACCTATTGCTGTGATTGCGCAGCACTAGTGCTACGTAAAAGCATACCATCTAACCAAACAAACTATTGTCTTAATGGTATATGTAAGAAATTGTGTCGGTAAACACCCTGTATTGACAAGAATCTGTACGTAATAGAGAAAAAACTGGCTGTATTTTCGGTTTCAGCACATAAAAAAACATAATGATCAGCTAAAATCATCAAATCAAAATTTTTCACCATCGTTTTCGTTGACCTGTGTTATCATAGGTACGTTAATTAATTCATAACATTTGATTTTTTGATCGTAATATGATAACTATTATTCTACCATGTTATCAATTAATATTATGTTATTACAATATGATTGGGCATTACTTTTGAACTTTAGGTTTCTTACTTTTTACGTCGTGGGGTCAGTTTTCCGCTTCCTTTGATTGATTAGGAGATACATCTTCTACAAACTTATCCATTGTTGGAGAAAACACAAAATTCAATTATTAAGAACTTTGTTTTCACCAAGAAAGATAATTCACAGGTGAGAAAAAACAGGTTAACACTAATCTAATCAACCCGTGTGTTCCTTCAGTGGGATCGAGCGGATTTGATATCGCACAGATATGGAGATGACTGATTTTGATACTCACCAGTCTTAGAATTCGAGCATTTTTTAAAACGTCGTGATTTTCAAATGCAAATGACACAAGAATAGATCGACTGTGGCACAATTTCTTGTTTCCAGATGGTAAAAACGTTTATTAAGAAATTAAAAAGGCTAAAAAAATATTTTTTTTTTTTTTTTTTTTTTTTTTTTTGCAAATTTAAGGAGTTGGCTGTTTTTGCAAATATATGACATATTTGATGTATCTGTAATAAAATATAACGATTAAATACATTTACTAAAAATTACTAACATCATACAAATTTTCGTAAGTTTTAAATAACTTAGTCTTCTTTAACATTCTATTCATCTTTAAAGAACAATGATATGGCGTAATGGAACTTGTATGTTCTGCAAATTCGAAGATTTCTACGAAGATATTTTACTGCATTTTGAAGTACTTATCAGCGGTTGTAATTTTCCACAACTGTAAATATTCAAACTTGTTCCAGGAATTTGAAACATAGTATAGCGTATCACATAATAAAACTATGAAAAAATGTTCAATCGTGACTGATTTATTTCAAATACTAGTCTCACAAAAAAACAAAAATGAAATGTCATTATATTTTATGCTAAAGAATGACATAACAGAAACAAATATATGGAGGAATCAAATTTAAAATTCGTTTTAGATTAATTAGCGGACACTTAGCAAATATATATATATATATATATATATATACCACCTTCATCTAGAATAAATAAGTGGCCATTTCTTAAATACCTTTACTAGAAATATAGTTTTCGAGCTATGCTCATAAGGCACGCCAAGAAACTGAATATACGAAATGATCGAGAATTTCTAGTCTACACATTTCTAGATGGTGAAACAATATTCCGATTATTATGAATATTCTGAATCTTTTGTATTGCGAGAAATTCTCGCTTGATTTTCTAGAATTTGGTTATAAACCAAGATTATAGTTGCTGAAACCTGCCTCTTGTATTCGCATTTATTTGCAGAAATTTTTAAGTAACTTTGCTCTCGAGAATATAGTCAAATGCTCTGGAATGCTAATAAGGGTTTCTAGAACTCGCTACCAAAGAAGAATAAAATTTATAATGATGACAGGGAACTATTTTTTTCTAAAGACTCTATGCAGATTATAGATGCCAATTACAGAATTTTTTCTAAGTGGATAAAAGGAAATGATATTATAAAATAAAAATTTGTAGAATCTTTAAAAGCTTTTGAATTTATATCGCGTATATTTATAAAAAAATATAACAATATATATAGGGGAGCGTGGGACTAGTTGTCACATTGGCAAGAAGTAACACGAAATTTACGAAATTGTTTGTAACATTTGTGATTAAATATTTTTATAAACATAATTCTTATTATGCTCTTTTTAATGCAAGCACAATCGGTGCTCCACAAAAATGGTTAATGAGAGGTTCTGTACACGTGCTTCATTTTAGCTAGTTAGCAAAAAAAAAAAAAAAAAAAAAAAATATTTCGTAAATTTTGATTAAAGGTATGTTAATTTGTACTTTAACGAAATGTTTATAGCTATTTATTTAGTGTGTGTGTTGAGTTATAAAATGCATGTTTAATTTTCTGTAGAAATCGTTATACATTTTTATAAATAAACAAAATGCCCAAAATCATACGATGGGGCAAGTTGCAACATGTTAGAGGAGAGCTTGTGGAGATTCCTACAGGCAGAGCTCGAAATCTCCGCCTATTTTCAGGAAATGTTCAGAAAAGAAGAATTTTTGGCTTCTTTGCTAATACTATATTTATACAGAAATATTTTCTGTGTTTTTATATTATAGTACAGTGATTATTTAACCACGATTTAGAATCACGATTTAATAATAAATTAGAGAATATTGCATAAAAGTAGTATTAGAAAAAAGGTAGAAACATATCATCAATTAGAGTGTCCTGAAAAAAGGGCGAAGATGAATATGCATGATAGATGAATATGCATGCATTGGAAAACAACATTTATAAGCAGGAAAACATAAATACATTTCAAAATATACTTACATTTACAAAAACTGTTACAACCTGCCCCACGCTCCCCTACATTTTTTTTTTTATAATTAAAATTGATATTTGAATTAACTTCATTACTATTAATAATTTATTTTAACGTGTGTGGATACAGAACGTCATAATAACTGGTACCATAAGTAAGTGTTTAATAAATGTAATAAAAAAATTTCAATTACTTATGACAAAAATTTAGAGAGGCATTGATTATAGTAATTTAGTAGAATCTGATATACTCAGAGCTATACAAACATTCCTGTTTAAAATATTATTTTTTCAATATGTAGTTTAGAAATTAAGAGTTAATCAGGAATTACTTTTTCTATGAACAATAAAACATTTTAATTCAGACAAACCTGCTAAAGATCGGAACATATTACATTAAAACCTTCATATTTTAACAATGATTCTTAACTTTCTTATGACAAAAACCCCATGTTTATTTAGAAAAACTGATTAAAAATACATATTGATTAAACTCCATATCATCTTTCGTTTTTTTTTTTTTTTTTTTTTCTGTTTTGTTTGTTTCAGAGGAGCTGAAATTCTCTTTATTTTAGAACTCATCATTTTTTGAATTTACACGATATTTGTTTGGGATTTTCATACAAAAAAAAAAAAAAAAAAAAAAAAAAAAAAAACTCAATACTTTTCACTATTATATTATGCAAATGAATTTTTGTAAAGCTTCTGCATGCGTAATTAAATAGTAAAAATGCTCAGATTTCGTAAGATATTTAACATTTTTGCATTCTGATTGCAGAACGGCTGTGTCAAATATAATACACCAAGTTTCCTAAAAATGGCTTTGCATTGAGTCTAATACCCTACGTGTTATAATTAAAAAATCTGGAGTGACTTCACTCCACTTTCCGAACATTAAGTAATTAACTGTTTTGTAGATAAAGTAAAGAAAGAGGAGTTGTTAAACAAACAAAAACAGAAAACCATAATAGAGTGTTTGAGTATTTTCCTCCATATATTACACGATGTTTTATTTAACGCTACTGAACTTTGAGCCCATAGATCATAATGATAAAGAACTTTTCGTTGTGTCCCTGTAAAAACCTAAAAAGGCTAGATTCACCAAAATGCTTATAGTTAGTGCAGCAGTGATTTATAATATTCATATAAATTTTCAGCTCAATTGCAATTAACAATTTGGTCCCATAGGCCATAATGATAAAGAATTTTCGTTTGTGTCACTGTAAAAACAATTTTAGTGCTAAATTCACCAAATTCTATACAGTTAGTGCAACTGTGACCTATAACATGTGTAAAATTTTTATGCTCAGATTAATAAGGCGTTTAGACGCTATAAACTTTTAATAATTTGGCCCCATAGGCCATAATGATAAATAATTTTTCTTTGTGTCACTGTAAAAAAAAACTATAAGTGCTAGATTCTCCCAAATCTATACAGTCTGCGTATCTGTGACCTATAATATGTGCATATTTTTTTTGCTCAATTAAATAAGACGTTTAGATGCTATTGCACTTTTAAGATTTTGGTCCCATAGGCCATAATGATATAGAATTCTTCTTTGTGTCCCTGTAAAAAAAACTATAAGTGCTAGATTCATCAAAATCAATAGGGTCCGTGCTACGGTGACTTGCAACATGAGTACCAACTTACAACTCATTCGAGCAAAGCGTTCAGACGCTAGCTTGTTCAATCACATACATACACACACACACATACATACATCATCGTAAAAAGAGTGAAAACGGACTCAGGGAACCCCGAAACGCGTAGAAACATCAAAATCTCAAATTCGGATTTTTGACATGATTACAATATTTTCCTCACTATAGTGTTCGGAAAGTAAAAAGAGGAATTTATTTTAACAATTTGTTAAAGAAACCGTTGTATCTCCATGAATATGTGAGGTAGCTTTGTAAAAAATTATATAGATAATAAGAAGAATTCAAATAATCACAAGCATTACATTTTACGAAATGATCAAAACATTTTGATATTTGTTTAATATTTTACATGTTTCCATTATCTTTTCAGGACGAAACTTTTGCTAAAATATATGAGGTATAATATATTCTTTATGCTCCCGAAGTTTCAAGATAATTGTTCAAGAATTGTTCTACATATTTATTAAAACGTCTAAATTGGAAAGTATCTAAATGCTTATTGGTTGATAGTGTATTAGGTTATCGTTTTTTATTAGAAAACAATTAACTGTAAGATTCTAACTTCAAATTACACGAAAGCATACAGAAACCCTTATTTCCTATACATATATATATACATATTACTTTATTTTAAAGACGATATTTTTAAACATAACCCATAACCTAGTATGCTGTTTCCACCATGACACTTTCTTCTGCTCTTTATCTGTACTATGCAAATTCACGCAATTAAAAGTTATTTATTAAACTTATCTTCCGTAATAAATGCAGATGAGTATCATCGTAGTGAAATATGAAACAAAATGTCGAAAAAAAAAAAAAAAAAAACCTATTTTATACTCACCGATAACATTTTACGAAATGTTTATATTTTAGAACTTTATATGTTAAAAAATTAAATAAATCGATAAATTTGAATCAAATTATCACCGATTCATGACTACACAGTTTCCATTTTGATAATGATGAAAATGTTTAAAAAATAAATATATAGATAAATAAATAAAAATGCATATAATTCATGGGGGGTTGTACCGAATGGCTTCCTTGTGAAGTGAAACTTATATGTCTTATACAGTCGAACAGCACCCCTTTCTTCCTTTCCCCTTCCCCATTTATATATCCTGAATGCTCTATTTTAATCCAAATTTTTAGAATAATAATAATAATAATAATAATAATAATAATTCATTGATGTACAATACTAGTAGTACTATCCTAGTAATCAACATACTATACTAGAAAATACCTATAATTGTAATACCCAAATATGTTAGGAATATTTTGCTAAATTAGAATAATGTAAAATTAAGATTATATATATATATATCTATATATATATATATATATATAACAAAGAACGTTTAAAAAAATAGCAAAATTAATCTTAAAATTTTTTAATTTTGTTTTGCTAAATTTAAAGAATTTTCAATAAATTTTATTATACGGATTTTTTTTTTTTTTAAATACACCATTGCCTTAAATATATATATATTTCCAAATTCTGTCATCGTTAAGCTTTTGTGTTATGTTCGTGTCATTTCTCTTCTGCGTAAGTACTTTAACATGTTTTACTAATCATTGGTACTCAAATTAAATTAATACCGTGACTATTTTTAATCGAAATAAATCTCAATTAAAATAAAATTTTATGTTCGTATCTTCATCTATCTTTTGTCTGTTGAGTGTTACAATGGTACTAAATAATTCAAATTACATATATATATATATATATATATATATTTATATAGACTGGCTAAAAAAAAAAGTTCTATTCTTTAACACTGCAACAAAATATGTCAGAAAGTTTAACCACTTCAACACATTTTTGAATTTGGTATAAATTTCTTAACCTGATTTAAAAATGTGTTCCATTTTATGGAACTGTGAATCTTTTAAAGGAAAATGGATTTTCCGTGTTCACGACATTTAGAGAAATTGACCAAGAAGTTTCCCTTATTTTCAAATGCTTAGAGCAATTACTTTTCGTGTTAATAGACTTCTCCTAGTACTATCGTCAATGCAAAAATATAAAATAGCATATTGTATGGTAAATATGACACAAAATTTCTATTCATAGATATCTTTTTTTTTTTTTTTTTTTTTTTTTTTTCAATTCTTAAAGATGAATATTTTATTTCATGTGGAAATAAGACAAATAAAAAATAATAATAATAATATTCTATGTAAAAAGTATGTATGAATAAATTGATAAGCTTTATTTAACCAATAGATTAAATAGCTATTTATGAAGAAAAGATTCAGGATGTCTTAAGAAGAATTAGGTACTATAAATTAATATAAATGCTTAAACATGCTAGAAACAATTTCCTATGATTTTAAGTTTATTTTTCAACATTTATTGCTGGCAGAAAAATGAAAAACTTACATCACACACACGCAAAAATATGTATATATATATATATATGTGTGTGTGTGTGTATGTGTGTGTGTTTAAATTATTCTATATATAGCATTTTGGGATAAATAGTATATATAACATTTTGTGATATATAACATAGCCGTGTTTAAATACGAAGAAAAGTTTACAAAACACAGATTTACTATAATGTGCCCATCACAAAACATTTTACTATAACATTCTGTATAACGATGCAACCTATTGGTAGACATTCACAGAATTGAATTTAGCTACTTACAATACATAATTTACAAATGAGATTGGTGCAATTTTATGCAATATATGCCATTGTACGGAAATTTAAAAAACTCCAGTATATAAAAATAAGATCAACACCACCTGTCGACCCATATACATCCAGAATAAATAAACATAGTTTTTAGTAATGACCATCACGTATAAGGCTGGGGCATTTATACGCTGTAGAAGTTAAAAGATAGCCTTTATATTAACGGCATTATTGTAACATGTTAACACCACCAGTCGGTCAGTATGCATTCTAATTAAATTTCCTTAAATTTTTTCAAGGATATTGTCACGTTGCAGTTACTTATACAATATAAAATCTGAGATATAGATTTTCCATATATGTAATAAAAAGCAGCAAACTTGCACCAGATGTCGGCCGATATATACATAAAATAAAACAGAATACGTTTATATACGGCAGTATTACATATTTTGCTTAACTCATTTAAGCATAATAGAAACTGATTTAAGCTACCCATAAATGCTGAAAATTTTTGTATTGTAGCGCTATTTGCTAGATAATATATTCCATTCAGTAACAAATTTATATGAAAGTACAAACAAATGTAAAGTTATATGGAATTCAGTCCTTTACTTCGTGCGATACAATACCCGCAAAATTTTTGTAACGCACACATTCACACAAAAACAGGCACATAGGCAGACAGACAAAGAAGGTCAAATTATGTTCAGGGCATCTCAAAACGTGTAAATCCACTTAAACTAGAAGTCAAAAATTTGCCTGAATTCAATACATCGTGTTTGTATATCAAAGAAAGTAAAAAGAATAATACTCTGTAACAAAAAAAAAAAAAAAAAAAAAAAAAAAAAAAAAGTATGATACATTCTTTTTACTGATAAAGAGCCCATTAAATGGAAAATATGGAATTATTAAGAATGGTTCTAGTATTTAAAATTAATACTGCAACTGAAGGTTCTAGGAAAGACAAAACTTCTGAATGTGGTATAAATTCCCAAATTTTATTTGAAAACGCATTTCATTTTATGGAACAGCGGATCTTTAACGAAAAACGGATTTTCAATATTTAGGTCCTTTAGAGAAATAAACCAAGAAGTTTACTCAATTTTCAAGTATTTAGAACAATAGCATTTCATGTTAAAAGAATAACTTTAGCAATATCGCCCACGTAAAAATACATAATGCTATTTTTCGTAAATGTGGAAAAGTTTCTAATATTATATATATATATATTATAATGTTGTAATTTCTAAGTTTTCATATTTATCCCTTTCTCCTAACTGTGTATATGATAGAGAATATATGGTTTTTGGGTCTTATTTTCAAAATTGTGTTTTTATAGTATTTACATATATTGAGGTCACCTGAATCCGAATAGGGTTTGGTCTCTGTGTGTGTTTGTTAGCGTATCTCACGAATAAATTGTAGCAAGAAGTCCAAACTCGGTATTCTAAGTGTGTAATATATAGTGATGTCACAATAAAATTTTAGTACAGATCAAGCAAACGGTTCGTGTACAGGGGCATTCAAGAGAATTCAAACACATTATATTTATGGGGGAAATTTACGATAAGTACAGTGTAATATCTATAGGCTGCTATAAACGAAATGAAATTATCATATTTTTTTATATGCATAAAAACACGTTTTGTGTAGATTATGGTATGGAATCCTTCCTCATTTGTTTACAAATGAAACCAAAGCATATGACATATTGAGGCTATGCATGGAAATTACTCGAAGATTATTTCCTTTTATGTTAGGATTTTCATATAAAACTAAATTTAAGTATATAATTTGATATGCATATAGTTTCAGTACAACACACAAGACTACCCAAAATGAAGCTAAACGTTCTTTCTACTGAATGTACAGTCGGTAACAAAAGTGTAAGAACACTAGCAAAAATTCCTATGTAAAGAAAGTATTACACTTCATACGGTTTTGTTAAATAAATCCTTGTCGAATCCTATCCTTAGTCCGTGTAAGAACATGATTCGATAAGAATTTATTTAACAAAACCGTATGAAGTGTACTTTTTTTACATAGGAATTTTTGCCAGTGTTCGGACACTTTTGTTACCTACTGTAATTGATGGAAGTGTTTTGCTACATTGTACTAGGATGACGAAGCAGGTAGAAAAATACAGGTAGAAAAATAAATTTTTAGTTCAATTTTAGCAGTCGATCTGCAGGAACATCTGTTATCAGCATAATTTAAGAACAAATAATCGTATCAAATTTAAATTTGGTATTTTGAAGCTCGTATTGGGCTGCTACATGAAAAATCTGATGGTTAATTCTTTGCAATGTCGAGTCGTAGAATGAATTAATTTTACTATGTGAAATTAATTCGTAAAATGAATTAATTTAATTATAAGAAAATTATATTATTAAAACTTTTTTTTTCAAACGTTTAAATTTATATGCAAATCTAAAGTACATATATAAGTTCGGAAGCAGTATGGTGGAGGTAACTCTATGAATAGTAGTGAAAAAGATTAGGTCTTGATAGACACACAGATAAGAAGCGAGTGGGTAATTTTTCTGTTCATAAGAAAGTGGTTACATTATCCATACCGTCAAACCTAACGCCAATTTTAAAGTCTAGCAACCTCTGTTTTTATAATCACTAAGCATACTTACATGCTTTAGTTTAAAGCATAATGGACAAGCAAGATGTGCTAATTTGTATAGTTGTCTTTGTCATGGGATTGATAAGACTTTTCCATAACGTTCCAATTTTGTTCAGTCTAACATACAAGGAGAAACGGAAATTAAACAAGGAAATTCATATTTTTTTACATTTGCTTTTAACCAGCAAGCTGATCTCAGTCTATTTATATAGCAATAATCGGTGAAAAATTCATCTAGATTTTGAAATAGAATGCTCAATATTCAATTTTATGAATTATTTTATAAAGATATTTTATCAAAAGACATCTATGTTTAACCATAGCCTCTTAAACTAGATGCCTATCGCGTGGCTCGGAAACTTGGCAACATTTGAAACGGTAGACAGCGCCACCTAGTAGAGATTGCGCGACTTTTTTATTCAACTGTCACCAATAATTTTAAGAAGTGATATATGATATATACAATCGACGTTTCTTGATTCTATTCGCCTTTTATGTATATCAAATCCCACTTTTAAAAAATTTTGGTGGCTGTTGAATAAAAAAAGTGTGTAATAAACCAGGTGGGGCTATTTACAGATTGAACTGTTGCCAAGTTTCCGATTTACGCGACAGGCATCTAGTTTAGGAGGCTACGGTTTAACACTAAGCGAAGAAGGACGGATTCAGTATAATAATCATGTATTTTCCAGACAGATATCATATCTAGGAAATCTGAACTTGCATTTATAAATAAACCATTAAAGAATAAACCACAGCTCTCTCATATGAATAAATAAGAATTTATTTCGATTGAATATGAGATCTATTTATTTTTTTCCCCTTTAATCCAATGATGTTATGTAATTTGACATATTTCCGACGATTGATAAAAATAATATTTTTGATTAATTTAACTAAAGTATAATACATGTGGCATTCCGTACCAAATAATTATTTCTCTTCTAAGATAAAGTAAATATAAAACACGGATAAACTACCGTAATTTCTGGTAGATAACCCGCAGGTAAGATGTGTCATTTCTCCACCAGAAATTTTATTTAATAGAGAAATCTATGCTTTTTCGAAGGAAGAGCTCGTACAAATATAAATTTATTTATCAGTTGCAATTTCTGGTGCAAAATTGGATTATATAACCTGCGGGGTATATACCAGAAATTACGGTAATTCACGCGCGTAATTTGACGCATGACCTTCTTTAATTAAAAATAAATAAATAAATAAATAAAAATTGAAAAAGGCTAAGAATTTCCATAACTATTTAATTTTGTTCAAGTAGAAAAGAATATTTTTATCAGGAAAGGCAATTTTCCTGTTGAAAGAAATTTAAGGTATAAAACCAGGATTTTTTCGAAATTTTCAAGCATTCATTTGATATTGTAATTTAGCTAAGAGGTAATTCTTTTGAAATGCCAGTCCATTTCTAATGTAGAATAACGTATCGCATAGTAAATCTCAAAGAATGACCAATGTTAAGATTAGATTTTTCAATTCAATTTAAAAAAATAGAATGTCACCATATTTCACGATAAGAGAATTGTGAAAGAGAGAAACTACTTTAGAGTCACATCTAGTTTTATAACTTTTATTATGAAAGTTAATTTTAAATTTTTACTTGAAATTACTTTTTTAGTTAACTATTATTAATTATAATTTTATTCAAAGAAAAATTTCAAGAAAAGAAATATTGATTTACTTTGAAAGATTAAATTAAAAAATTGATTAAAACATTAAATAGGGTAGTGACTTTGACATTTGCGTGATATATTTTATTGTGCTATGTTTAGTATTACTGTTTTTAAAATAAGGACGAGTTGGGGAATTAAAACAGTGCGAAATAAAAGAAATATAAAAAAGGGGTAATATGTTAAAAAGTTACAAATAAAACAAACTGTTCAAACATTGTGAGAAGAAGAATTTGTTAGATTTACTAAAACATCAATTAAACATTAAAGTTTGACTAAATTTACGATTTCTATTGTAACATAAATAATCAACCTGCTTTAAGAATTTTTTATATAATTTTATAAATAAAACTGAAAAATAAAAACAATAAAATAAAAGTTTTAAAATCTCGTTTTGAGGGATTACATATAATTTTGGACTTT
This sequence comes from Salticus scenicus, assembly GCA_963930645.1. Classification (NCBI taxonomy): domain Eukaryota; kingdom Metazoa; phylum Arthropoda; class Arachnida; order Araneae; family Salticidae; genus Salticus; species Salticus scenicus. The sequence goes on along the minus strand of CAWVNO010002472.1, from coordinate 62,318 downwards.
ATGTTTTTCTAAATCTATGCTGCGGCCGCTGGATGTTTTTTTTTAACCTAAAATATTGAGGCAATTGGATCTGTATAGCCGAATATGTTTTTAGCAGTACTTTGTTTTGCTTATATTGCACTCACGTTTAGTTTTAAGTTTCTATATTTTTAAATATATGTAAGTGGAATAATTTTATTCAAATTATTATTTGTGATTTTTTGCTTTTTTTCTCCGCATCTTTCAGTAGCCTCCGCTCATTCTCAGTCCAGCTGTTTGAGCCGGGCATCCATACAAATCTAATTTTTAGAGCAGTAAAGCATTTATAATCCGAAACCTAAAATTTGGCAGCACCAAGAATTCGGCAATGAAGACTTATTTTTTCTTTTTTCATTTCCTCCATCCGTAAGTTGTAATACTCAACAGGTTATTTACAGATGACCTTGGACGAGCATACTTGCTAACTTTTATGGATCGTCAGTAAAATTTACGAATTTTTATTTAAATTTACTGATTGACGGATTCACGTGAATTTTCTAAAATGCTTGTTAAAAAAGAATTTAGCATGTGAAAATGAACAATCTTACGCAAGAATGTAAGAATATAAGGATCGAGATACGTTGTTAACGCGCTCATATTCAGTAGAAATACACAAGCTAAAAATTCTTGTAATCGGCAAGAGTAAAAAGCAATGTGCTTTTGCAGGAGTGAAGGTTTCCCCGTGCTTATTTCAAATGTTTTTTAATTATTTTCATTTTTTAAAGAGTGAGCATTAGAGCAACTTTAAAAAACTAATTTTAAAGAAATATTTTTTTGGATGGTGTGATTATTGGACTATTTTGTTAAATTTTCGGAACACCTATGACTATATAAAATCGGTAATCCCACAACGTCTATTTTCCACCGATACCAGATTATTGATCCTTCACTGTAATATGAGTAATTTATAGCTGGTGACTATAATTCATCATGCTTTTGTTTTAATTTTTTATTCTTAACTATTCAGTACGGCGTTGGTGAATATACGTTGTAGAAACTACACTGGAGTACAAAATTAAAGTGACAACCTATTTCCTGATTCCACTTTTTTGCGCATAATTTTTAAACATGAACATAAAATTAAAAAAAAAAAAAAAATGTCCGTTATCAAATCATTAATTTTTTTTTTATAGCTTTAAGAGAAGTAATATATTTTTTAAACTGATAATTATTCCATTTTTTATCAAAAAATGCTTTGGAAAGTATGGAAATAAAATATAATAAAATAAAAAACTCTCATTAAAAAGGTGCTTAGGATGCACTAGAGTTAAGTGAAAATGCACGTGGCAGCAAATGTTAAATTATATTTTTCTTCTTGTATCCACTCTTTCTTTCTTTCTTCTTTCTTTCTTCTTTCTTTCTTCTTCCTTTTTTTTTTTTTTTTTTTTTTTTTTTTTTTTTTGTTTGTGTGTGTGTGTGTGTTGCTTCAGGACACTTTATGTATGAGAAATGCGTCACGGTTAATTCGGCTATAGATTATTATATAAAAATGATGGTAAAAAAAGCGAAGAAAAAGTCTCCTAATAGGTGACCTGCTGAATACGACTTCCTATAAGAACATGAAAACCTAATGAGTTATTCGCAACATAATTGAAGGGTGGTGAAAGAATACGCGTGCGCAGCGCTCATATATATTCATTCGTACGCGCACATCGCGCACGGGTCTACACTGCCGAAGGCAGTGGGGACCCGGTGCAACATTTTTCCCGATTAGAATTTTTTTTTTTTTTTTTTTTTTTTTTCCACATGATAAAAACTAATGCAATTTTGAGAATTCATTAATTATAGTGATTCATTTAAAAATAGTGACCAGCGAAGCGGGCGTTGCTTAAAGAATAATTGCTTAAAGAATAATTGCTTAAAGAATTTAATTTAATGAATTAAAATTAAAAATAAAGTGTTTCTATAAAATATATATTAAAAACAAAACTGATTTAATTTTTATAATGGCTTAAAGAAATTTAAACTCGTTTTAAATATGTGCTATTTCAAGTTAGAATAATGGGATCACTTTACTTGTCGCTTTAAATTGAAAAATACAGCACATTTACATTTAAAATTGTAATTACTTACACCGATTTCATTTTTATTTTCTAAAAAGAAATGCTCATCATTTTCTCAGAATTGTTTAGAACATTAAAAGTTCGTATTACTAGAATTGCTTAAGCTTCAGTAAAATAAAAGAGACGCTGCTTAAGACTGCTTCACTAATTTTAAAATTTGGGTTTTAAAGTAAATCTCTTGAAATGAGGGAAAATTTTTTCAATTTTCAAAAATTCAATTCTTTACAGACGCTTTATTTCGTTTTAAAATTTTGTGTTTCCTAACATTTGAACATATGAAAATGTGGTGAATAATTAAAAAAAATAACTTTTAAAATAGAATAGAATACCGCTAAACAATATAGTGGAAAAAAAATTTTACTTTAAATTTATCTGTTTGCAAATAATAGCAAAACTAGAAATTTTTATCAGAAATTAAAAATGTTTTATTCTCTGGATTTTTAAAATAACAATTGTATTATTATGTAGAATATTATCTGTATGTATAATAAATGATAGTTCAAATAGTTTCTTTAAAGATAACAATTTTTAAATGGATAAAATTAACTCTAAAGTCATAAAACATTGCAGCGAGGAATTTTTGCTTACAAAGGACTTAGATAAGATTATATTTTGCATAAATAAAATAAAAGATTCAGATTGGTTTTATTGCCTTAGATAAGTATATATATATATATATATATATATATATATATATATATATATATATATATATATATAGGTAACTATTGTAACGAAATTATGAGTTTAAAAATTAGGAAAACATAAAGGGGGAATTGCAAACCAATGCGCAGAATTGTTGCAAAAGGAAATGCAAAACTTAAATATAGGAATAGATTATCAACGAATAAAATAAATTATCAATGAATAAAATAAATTATCAATGAATAAAATGAAATTAAACACCAAAAAACACTGAGGTCTTCATTTGATATTTATAGAGATCTTCACTGATTCTTATAGAGGTCAGTTGAAAAGTTTTTAAAAATATCATATTCGCATATTTAAAAGGAATTCATACTATTTGCAATAATGATGATGATTTAAAATATGCTATTGAAGATTTAAGAAAAACTTTGCAAGTTAACTGTTACCCGTCTCATTTTTTTTAACCGAGTGTTTCCAAAATTTTCCTCTTTCGGTTGTTTCAAATTCTCCTCCCTGATGGAGACCTCAGTGTTTTTTGGTGTTTTATTTCATTTTATTCATTGATAATCTATTCATATATATGTATATATGTATATATATATATATATATATATATATATATATATATATATATATATATATATATATATATATATATATATTCATAAAAGCATGTTTTGTGTAGTTTGTGGTTTGGAAATCATTGAACATTAGTTCAGAGGGCTAGCTAAACTATTTCGAAATATTGGAGCTATACTTTGAAATTATTGGAATTGTAATTCATTTTCTGTTAGATGCATTTCAACTATAACTAAATTTAAGTACACAATATCGTTTTTAGTGCATATTGTTTATATACAATATACAGAGCTATTCAAAATTGAGCTAAAAGTGATTTTCCATTGAATGTAATAGACGGAAGTGCCTTTACTAGATTTTACTATGTCGATAAATACTGTTCAGGAATTTTTCATACTCATACTGCATACAAAACATTCTTCAAAGTACTATTTTCAACACTGCTTTTTTGGATAATACCACGTTTTGAGGTGACCTGATTGCGTATTTTGTAAATTTGTAATTTAATATGTATGTACATCTGTTATTAGCATAACCTAAAAAAAAATAAACTGCGGAAGACTCAAATTTGGTATTTTGAAGTTCGTATAAAGTTGCCACTTAAAAATTTAATCAAGATAGGCAAATTCAAATGCAAATTAATGAGAGCACTGGTTATTTTTGGTATAATTGTTGGCACTATAAATCAACGGGGTTAAGAGGGCGGTATCCCCCTCAAACAGAATTATATATCAAATAAAACTGTTCCTAAACCCATTTTAGATTATTTTTAAAGTACAATTAACTTTATTATCTTACCTTATTGATCTTAAGATTTAATACGCAATCTAATGATTAAATTCAGCGTATGAAAAAATCGCGTGAGGGATACACTAGATTATTTTCAGTAAAAGAGATTCAAATCTCTGATATTTCTATTGTAATTTCAATATTATAAAATATTTTTTTCACTGATAAGTTAAAATTTCTTATAATTAAATTAAATCAAAAGCAAATATTACATTACAGCAAGTACTACAGCAAGTACTCCATTAAAAGCAAGTGTTTCATAAAATTCAACTCATTAAAATTACCATATTACAGTACATAACTGAAATTGACTAATTATTAAATGCATCTACAAAATAAATAAAGAAATAAAAATAAATAACATTTGTTCTATTTATAATGAAAATAAAATAATAAATCATAAATAATTTTGGATTTAAAAATTTGTATCTTAACCCTTTTTGGCGCAAGACAATTCGGGTCATTTAAATTATACTGCCACCGGAATTCATGAACTAAATTAAACTAAAAAAATTTTAAATTTTAAGGTTAAAATAACCCGGCCTTTTCTGATATGTTATAAACGTAAATGTTTGCTAAAAAATTTCCGGGATGAATTTTTGCAGCTGGATTTTAAATTTTGCGTCCTCGCAGCGAGGACAGCGCGTGTTAAGGGGTTAATATGATGATTTCTATTTTGATCAACAGATGACACCATCACCTCTCTACGGAACAGCAAACTATGATTGTGAGACTTAACTGGTTTTAAATTCTTCCAGATATATTTATAAATATGAGATTTCGATCACATGTTTTAAGATAAAAAGTTAATTTTTTTTTTTTTTTTTTCAATTTCTTTAAGAAAATGAGCATTTCAAGTGTATTAGATTAAATTATTATAGTTACTTTACCCTACAGTCCTTCACTTAAATGTTATTGACTGAAGTTCAAAGTGGATTATGATGGAATTAAAGTATTTTCTTTAATTTAAAATAAAAACTTATTGTTTTATCTTAAGCTATTTTAAATTTCAAAAAGAGGAATTAGGCATTTAAACGTTTAAATAAATCGTCTTTTAGAAAATCTATATTAAATTATAATCCTCAAATGGATTCAAAACAATTAAATTGGGAGGATTTCTGTTATCTTTTTCGTTTTAAGTTCAAAGTAAGTTCAATTGCCTGAAAAATGTCATGAACTCTTTAATAATTAAATTAAAAGGTATCAAGTTTTCAATACATTAAATTTATTTGTCTGCTTTAAAGGTTTTTTTTTAAATATTGTTTAAAATAACTGATCATTATATCAATGGAACGAAATAGCTATAATGATAATTCGTAAATATGAATTATGTATGCTTTATTAAGCGAAAACATCGAAGTAATATTTTGAGGAAACATTGGAACAGATTATAAATTATATAATTAGAAATTCAAATTTTGGTATAATATTTGCATACATATATCCGAGAAGTTTGCTGCATGTATTAAACGTCATCAAATAAAACAGGCTAACAGTGTGTTGTAAGACTATTTATTTATCATAGAATTTTAAGTGAATATTATTCTTTTTCTATGTTTTATGCACAAAAAATTAGCCATATTTATTTCAAACAATTTTCTATGAATTACTCAATTTACAATACATTAAATAATAATATAATAATAATAATAGCAATACATTAAATAATGATAATGCACGTGGGGTGGGGGGGGAAAGCAAAAAACGAACCTCGAAAGGGTGAAAATGAAGAATACAATAAAGACGAATAATTAAGTACATACAATGTTTCTTAATGGAAAAATTACAATAATTGCTCAAATTAGCGTCCACTAACTACAGCACGGGTTTTAAATGAGCAACTTCATCAGTCATTGGAAAATTCCTGGAATTTCCTTAACGTTTCCAGCTGCAAACGACCTATGTTTCTCATGTACCATGTCTTTGGTTCAGGAACATGCCCGTGAGACAAAGTTGAAATGGTTTTCGATCGAGCAGTGCTCAGTTTGGCAATCGTCCCTGCTGGGGTGTGTGTGTCTTTGACACTGGCAGACCCTTGCCTAAATTGCAGATCACAGATTACCATACAGATAGGGCAATAAAGCTAAATCGCAAACTGGAGTGATAGTAGCACCGCTAGGATCAATGGAGGGGAAATAAGAACTTCCGCATGTGTTAAGTCTGCATGAATAGCATTTTTGATCAAAAATTGTTTTGTATTTCGCAAGTAGTTAGTAGCAAGTTAGTATGTAAATCGGTTCTTTTTCTTTATCTCTTTTTTATTGTTTTTGAATTTAATAAATCATACTCAAAACCAAACAGTCTGAAATATTCTTCAAAGAAAATAAAAATTATTTTTTTAATGTTTAAAAATATAGTTTGCCAAATATATTCATATTCAAATACAAATATAAATTACATACTAGGATTCTGAAAGCAGTATCAATTCATTAAATATTTAACACTGATTGGTTTAAATCATGCAAAATGCCTTTAAAACAAGTCCTTCCAGCTTATTCGGAAGGGTAGGTTGATTTCTTTTTCCTTATCAAGTAGCCGTCATTTTGTTTCAAAATGGCGGCTTCAAATTATTAATGCACTTGGTAGTAATATTGACGTAGGCTACGCACATATGGAGTTTTAATCAAATCGGTTCATAAATACACTTTTATGTGAATTTAAAATTTTCAAGTAGCCGGCGCTTGGAAACAACATGGTGGGTTAAGTTGACAAGTATATGAAATGTATTTGGGACATAAGTCAACTGTACACATATAGTTCGAATTAATTCAAAATCTCAAAAGTCATCGTGTTGAAAAATTAAGTGACTGCCACTTCGATCAAAATGGCAGACAAAGTTGCTCATCTAAGATATCGTTTCAAATTTGAAAAAAAAATTTTTTTTAGAAATTCTTTCAAAGAGGCTTAGTAAGTTGATAAAAATGTTAGTTTTCTGCATTTATAGTTTGTTTTAGCATTAAAATAGCCTAATTTTTCCTTAAAAACGCATTAAAAAGATCCAGTAACGCAGGTAATAGATTTGGCGCCAAATTTGGCGACTTTTCCCTATTGGCGACTTTTTTGGCGACTTTTGGCGAGAAAACACTTATTATCGATATACCAAAGATGGACGCAATAACGTGATTGGTTCACGAGTTACGTGAATTTTCTACATTTTTGTTGTTTAAATGATAAATCCATTTTTCAACTTTGATTTGAATTGATTAAGTATTTCTAAAGTTACCGTGATAACAAATTTTCAAGTGGCCGCCAGTTGGAAACAATGCAGTGGAACAAGTTGCCCAGCAAACACATCCAAGATATTTGAAGCATAGGCTCACTGTCCAACTGTGGTTTAAATCGGTGCCGTGTTTCAAAAGTTATTATTATGGCAAATTTTCAAGTGGCAGTCTAAGTGGCTTCAACTTGGAAACAAAATGGCAAAACAACTTGCCCATCGAAATCATCCAGTATATTTGTATGATAAGTTCATTGTCCAGTTCTAGTTTAAATTAAATCAGTATTTCAAAAATTATCGTCATAAGAAATTTTCAGGTGGCACCACTGGTAAAAAAAAGTGGAGTGACATGCCCAGCGAACTTAAATGAGATATTTGAATGATAAATCCACTACCCAAATTTGATGCGAATTGATTCTGTATTACTAAAGTTACAATAATGACAAATTTTCATGTGGCCGCCACTTGTAAATAAAATTGCGGATCAAGTCACCAAGTGAACTTATCCCAGATATTTGAACCATAAGTTCACTATCCAACTTTTATCTGAATCAGTTTAGTATTTTAAAAGTTATCGTGTGGCATATTTTCAAGTGGCAGTGTGATTTCAAGTGGCTGGAACTTAGAAACAAGATGTCGGGACAAGTTGTCCAGTGAAAACATTCAAGATAATTATATGACAATATCACTGCCAAATTTGTTCGATTTGGAGTATTATTTGAGAAGTTATCGTGATTTTAAATTTTCAAGTGGGAATTCAAGTGGCCCCGCTTAACTTAAGATATCTGCCATTTTATTAAAAATGGCGGATATAGTTTATTAATAAACTTCATTGGGATCCTTACGTGGTCTGTATTTACATCGCAATTCAAACAATTTCGGAATTCTCTTTTTACAATTTAAATTTGAAAATTTAAAGTGGTCTCCACTTGAAAACAAAATGGCGGAACAACTTGGTTAAGAAACTCATCTAAGATATTTATATGATAAGTTAAGACACTGTTCAAATTTGATTCCATTTGGAGTATTATTTCGGAAGTTATCATGGTTTTAAATTTCAAGTAGTGGCCTGGTTTCAAGTGGTCCCGCATAACTTAAGATATCCACCACTTTATTAAAAATGGCGGATAAAGTTCATTTTTAAAGTTATTTGAAACACTTGTACAATCTATGTATACATCAAAATTTTAAAAAATTCGGAATACGCTTTTTACAATTTGAATTTGAAAATTTCAAGTGGTCTGCACTTGAAAACAAAATGGTGGAGCAACTTGGTTAACAAATTCCTCTAAGTTATTTATAAGATAAGTTAAGACACTGTCCAAATTTGGTTCGATTTGGAGTATTATTTCAGAAGTTATTGCGATTTTAAATTTTCAAGTGGTAGCGTGATTTCAAGTGGCCCCGCTTAACTTAAGATATCTACCACTTTATTAAAAATGACAGATAAATTTCATTAATAACCATCATTGAGACCCTTATGTGGTCTATAATAACATCAAATTTCAAACAAATTTGGAATACGCTTTTTACAATTTGAATTTGAAATTTTCATGTGGTCTCCACTTGAAAACAAAATGGCGGAGCAACTTGGTTAATAAACTCATCTAAGATATTTATAAGATAAGTTAAGACACTGTCCAAATTTGGTTCGATTTGGAGTATTATTTCGGAAGTTATAGTGATTTTAAATTTTCAAGTGGTAGCCTGATTTCAAGTGGTCCCGCTTAACTTAAAATATCTGCCACTTTATTAAAAATGGCGGATAAACTTCATTAATAAACTTCATTGAGACCCTTATGTGGCCTGTATTTGCATCAAAATTCAAGCAAATCTTGCTTTAAATATGCTTTTTACAATGTCGGCTTCAAATTTTCAAGTGGCTGCCACTTGAAAACAAAACGTCGGAGCAACTTGGTTAACGAACTCATCCAAGATATTTATAAGATTAGTTCACTGTCCAAATTTGGTTCGATTTCGAGTATTATTTCGGGAGTTGTCGTGATGACAAAATTTTCATTATAGATAGATAGATAGATAGATAGATAGATAGATATAGATAGATAGATAAACGAAGTGATTGCAATAGGTCGATTTCTGAAGAAATCAACCTAAAAATGTTTTAGGTTAATGTATGTTTTCAAAACTTAGTTTCTTAATAACGATAACTTTTAAACGTTAAAAAAAAACTGCTGAAAGAAAACATAGATAAAGTATAAATAAGGCGAACGATAGCGTAAGCAGAAGAGATCGATAAACTTGCAGCCGTTGTCCACAGCGTCACTGTAGTCGCTTTTTTATTACCATTGGTTACATGGAAGTGTCTTGTCTGCATAGTAATCTGTGGTACAAATCGACGTTCCCCGCATTACTATAATGTTCCATCTCTAAAGACAAATAGATGCAAAATGATGTGTTGTAGAAAACAGATATTTCATGCATTACAGAGATAGCGGTACGGTTCACATTTTTATTTCCGACCTTACAAAACTTATTAACCTTTTTCTTTGTTTTTGATATAATTCTCTCTTAATTTTTTTTTTTTTTTTTTTTTTTTAATTAAACGAAAAATCAAAACCAATTTTAGCGTTTCTTTCATGATAATACATGCATTATTCAAACCAAGATATATATATATCTATATATAGATATATATAAATGCGTCAAAGAGCATACAGAAAAATACGTGAATCTATATTAATAAAATGCGTTGAATAGTTTTAAAATAATTTTGTATTATTAAAAAAAAAGGTTTTTTGTAATTTTAAACAATATTATTAATTCAACACGTGGACATATGCAAAGTAGATTTGATTATTCTAATCTTCTTCCTATAATGACATTTTATTCTTGATTATACCACGTCTTTTAAAAACTTCTGTCTTGCTAATGTACATACCGTAAGCTTTCCCTATTAATTAAACGAATTCTTTCTGTTCAGTTCAAGAGAAGACTTTTGTAAAGTGCACGGGTGCTTCAATTAGTAAAAGTTAAAGCTGTTAATGTTAAATTTATTTTCTTAAGAAAGTTTTGTAAGAGAGAAAATTATTCTTTTAAGTAATTTGTTATGAGATATGTTTGCTTTTAATTTCCAGGGAGTTACAATGTCTGATATAATGTTTTTTTTAAAAATAATATTGGAAATGTTATAAAATTGATTACTTAGTTTCTTTAAAATTTACCAATAATTCAGACAGCAGGTAAGAGTGCGTTAGTTTTTTATATTTTTTATATAGATTTGTTAATAAATGGATATTTTATAACAATAACAGTAAGAAAAATTTACATAAATGGTGTTTATTCGAATTTAATATGAAATCAATTAGAAGTTTATAGATTTAATAATGTTTTTACATTTAGTCAGCAAATACAATTTTAAATATAGCATTTTTAGTCATGAACATTTAGACATGGATTTTAGGTATACACTTAAGAGAAAGTTTTTCAAAACACCAAACACCAGACACATTTTTAATCTGAGATTTGTTTCTTATTTATATAACATGAAAATTCTGTTTTAAAATGTATTAATATAGATCTAAATTATACTTGGAAAAAACACTATGCAATATGTTTAATAATACCTAATGCATTAACATAAGCCAGAAATAGCTTTATAATTCTTTATTGTTTTCTTTAACTTACTAAAACGCAATGAAGTTTTTAAAAAGTTGTAGTATATGAGATCATATCATTTGCCTTTCTAGAGTGATTTAGAATGAATTTTGAGATGCAGATGTTTTATAGTATCTTATTTAAAATATCTAAAAGAATGTCACAAATCCTAAACTAATTTATCTTTTTAAAGAAAACAATGCAAACGTTTAAAATTATTTTACGTATATTTACACAGTTAAAAAATATTTTTTTTTTCAAAATAGAAAAAACTAATTGCTTATTATTTTAAAACAATTTTGATTTGAAAATAAATACGCAATATTCTTAGTTTAAAGTACCAACGTATTTTTCAAAACAAGGCGTTAAAAATAAGCTTTTATTTCAAAATATATTACTGAAAATGTCCAATTGAGACGATGGGGATAATATGCATTATATATATATGGAATACCTGAGCTCAATCGAATTACAGCTAAAATTCTCTCTCTCTCTCTCTCTATATATATATATATATATACTGAACTGGGATTGAGGCCCGGGTTCTCATCTCTTATCCCCTTAAGTCTCTTACTGCTTGGGCATGTATTGTCATCGTAGTTATACATGTATAAAGATTTTGAGCTCAATCGGATGATAATTGGATGTCGTTGTGAGAATACAGAAGTCACTAAGAGGTCAGCCGAAAATTATTCACGTCAACAGATTAGCCTCAAATCGTACATAGAGTCATGAAAACACATAAAGACACTGCCCAGGACGTGCAGTGTTTGAAGACGGAAGTAATGTTACAACGGATGAAACGGTTTTTGAACTGTTTTAACGCGTTTCATAAATTGTCCACATAAAAAATGTGTTGACACTCTGACCGCCTATTTTAGTCCCCCCCCCCTCCATTCTTAGCTAAAATGGGTGAGTGTTTAATTGAAACAAACAATAAACCAATTGCCCATTTTAGCAGCTGGTTGCTATTTAAAACGGCAGTTTAGTAGCAACCAACGCGTACATTCTTTAGTAATCCTTTATTATTTATAAAATCATATGCTATTTTTATCTCTATAATTTGATATTAATTTTTTTTAATATAGATTTTCTTGAATAAAACTCAATAGCGAAAAGAAAATATATTTAGTAATTCTATCTCACAATCTTTAATTTTATTTTTATTAACTGGTCTTTAACCTGAATTGTGAAGGGATTTTAGTATATTCTTTAAATAAAAATTTATGATTTCAGGCATAATCTTCAGATACTTTTAGATTCCAAAAGGTAAATTAATCAGCTAAACGTTTGAATAAAACGTGTCTCAGAAAATTTATTTTAAATTACAATCCTCAGCGTCATTCAAAACAATTAAATTACGATTTTTGATATACGTTTCGTCATCAGATTCAAGCATTTTTCATTTGTAAATATTAAATACACAGATATTATTTTGCAAAAATGTATATTTGTTTTCGCAATGTGTAAGGGAGTTCTGCCAGAGTGTAAATGATATAATTACAAATTTAAATTCAGGTGTAACATATGTTTACAAATATCTCTGAAATTTACTGAATATGCAAAATATCATCAAACATTATGCAGCAAGAGAATATTTTGGGACTATTCATTATAAATATTAAATTGAGAATTATTAGCTTTCAAGGTATTATACAAATAAATTCAACGAGATTTGATTGAAACACTATTCCATTAATTAGTCAAATGTGCATGCTCGATATAATTTTAAAAAGATGAATTAATAATGGAGCTGGATGTTTCTGCTTTAGATTCAAATAAGGCAATGATTACTGAGTGGAATGTGGAATAATAATTTATATCAATGCACATCATACAACTTGAAATCGTCATATATATTGATTATATATCTATATCTATCTATCTATCTCTCTGTATATATACATACAGATAGATATATAAACAGATAGATAGATATAGTTTAAAAAAATAAAAAAAGGACATTATATGCAGTATCGGCATTACTATTGATAAAATTACCTAGTTTAATACAATATTTTAATGTGTTTATGAATGAAGATTTCGATGAGCTTTTTATGGCAATTTAAATTAATAACATTTGGGTACCTTTTCAATGAACTTACATTCTTATATAATTAGAATAAAATGTTTGTATCTAAAAAGAAAAAACAGAAAAAAAAAACAGAAAAGAAAATAATCATATAATGTTCATAATGGCATTAATTCTGTAAATGGCCTGCTTTTGTATGATTTTAATAATTGCATGTTTTATTTTTTCCGTTGAAATTTTTTTTATATCTATATTTACCGTATATCTTAAAGAAGAATGGATATAGCGCCACTGTCTTACAATTTAATTTAATTTTCTAACGAGAAATTTAAATAAACTCTGTTGAATAAAATTAATACTTAATTTAAACCATTATAGATTTTTAGAAACAGAAAGGAAAACTAGACATAAGTCAATGCTCAATAAAACGTGCTTAATGAAAGGTATTGAAAATTACAATCCTCAGCGGGATATAATCAAAGAACAGTTATGTATCTATATATAAGCATGTTTCATTTAATTTAGATATATCAGGTTAAATATTTATTATTAATATTATTATTATTAGACTTTAACCATATTGAGTTATCAATAATTACATTTGCTTGTCTGCGTAAATAAACCTTTAACTTTTGTAATAATACTTGGTTAGAAATGAGTGAAAGTTTCATTTGTAATAAGATATAGCTTCTCACTAATGATTCAGTGAATATGAAATATATATTAAATATCTTGCGAAAACATGAAGTTGTTTATATAGCATTTCATAAAGTTTTATAAATGTAAATGTTACAATTTCATTTCGAATTTGGTAATGATGTATAGTTAGAAATATATCTTAAATTCACTGAATATATTAAGCATCATCAAACATAACGCAATAGCCTCATGCTATGAAACTATTTATTATACATTTTTAAGTTAGAATTATTAATTTTCCGTGTAATATGCAAATAAAATCAGCCACATTTAAATGAAATACTATTCTATTAATTATTCAAGCACGCATTTCCGACATAATTTTATACAGATGCATTCAAAACAGAAATCACTGCTTTAAATTCAGACGTGCAATGATTACTAAATGGTGTGTGGCATGATTATTTGCACGATTGTTATGGTGACATTTATCATTTAAAGAGGAAGATCTTAAAGTTCACTAATTCTGAATGTATTTATCTTAACAAAGCGTTTAATATACTTCGAAATGTTATGTGTCATATATTTATTTGAAACAGAACTAGACATCACTATTAAAATTAGCATTACTAATATGAAAAATATCTATTTTTGTACATATGACATACAGCATTTCAATGTTGCTATGAGTGAATTTTTTGATTAGCATTTTATTGTAATTTATAGAAGTAAAGTTTAGAATATTATAAACATGCATATTCAATTAAAATAGTTGTTCGTAAAATACTTTAATCAGAAAATATTTATAGTCTATTAAATACGATGTTATTTTTTACATCGGCATATTATTTTTTGTTTATTTTCTAAGTTGTACTTATTACATTTTTTCTGTGTTGAATAAACTTTTAATGCGCGTATTATTTATCGTATGCCCAATACATGATTGACCCATTCTGGGGGTTAAAAAAAAAAGTACTGTAAATATGGTTAGGCACTGTAAAAATTCAAAAATCGAACAGTCTCGAAACATTGCAAGAAAACACGCACTTTTATAACAAAACTCAAGTAAACAAATGCAATACATTATATACAATAAACAAGTTAAAAATACATCAGAAAAAAGAAATAACATTAAGTTAGTAACAATTAAAAAAATCTAAGGCACAATCTCTAAAAACGTCCGTTAAGACCAGATATGAAAACGCAATTGAACTTACGGTAGAGGATCTCTGCCTTTTACAATGTTGGCGTATTTTAGTGGACTTCTGATCAGATTTAGACTAGAAATGAACGAATCATTCTAAGAATTTTGAGAACTTGTCTCTTATTGAAAACAGGATATGTTATTAAAGATAGTATGTCTTATTGATAACCCTTAATTACTATTTTTTCTTAAAGTTCATCGCCAGTTAGCCAATTTTTCTTTCAATACCTACCTTCGTGAAACTACATAGACTTCTTTTGTTTACATTTTTACTTGTCTATTCTTTTATAAAAATACTTTTGATGCAATGAAGAGAGATAATTTTTCGCAATAATAATTTTTACTTGTGAAGTTTGCAATAAAAACCCGTTCGTAACAGTATTTTATTATTATTATTATTTTTTTTTTGCTCCTACCATTAGCCTTTACTTGTGATTTTAATTACAATTTATAGGATATCTGAATTTTTAAAGATATACATTGTTTTTAAATGCAAAAATGTAGCTGATTGTAGCTGAAACTTTTTTAAATTTTTAACTCTTATGGTATATATCGTGTGATATTGTTAATTGAGATATTACGCATAGGATATTTTGGAATATCTACATTTAAAAGTTCATTCTATTCCAGTCTAATTATGAAAATACTGAGATCTCATATATTGTTGTCTTTTGTTTTAAAGAAAAAAATAATTATAAATAATATTAAATAATAATAAAAAAAACGATTATTTACTTTTATCTGGTTACAAATTTTGTATCAGTTAATTCCTTAGGTTAAAAAAAACAACAAAAAAAAAACTTGGTATTCGGTGTTTCATATTAAAAAAAAATAATAATAAATAAATATATAAGCCTTTTTCTGTTACATGAATGCTTAAAAAGTACGTCTTTCAAAATACTGAAAATAGTTGTGTGCCAAACTATAAACCCGCTGACTGATTATATTAAAATACTCTCAGTATTAAATTTAGACAAGTGCAACTTATCCAGAACTCACTTGTATTAATTTCATTTAAACTCTAAAATATTCAATAAGTTTTGAAGAGTTGACTGTTAAACTATACGGTCAACTCCTTTCTTTAAGAAGAAAGGCGGTACACTCTAAGATATTTCAGTAAAATTTGAGGAGTTGACTGTGAAATAATGCGACCAGCCCACTTCTTTAAGTACAATATATACTTGTACAGTACACACTAAGAAATTGCACTAAAGTTCGGAGAATTGACCGTCAAATTATACGCTCAGCTTCCTTCTTCATGAATAATGCAGAAATTTCAGTAAAATTCAGGGACTCAAACGTTAAATTGTACTACCAGCTTCCATCTTCGAGAATAAGATCTATTTTCGTGTTTGTAACTACTTCAAAATCCAGAGTGTTGACCATTTACAAACAGCCACTTTCCTTCTCTGAGAAAAATATATTGTTACAAATTCACGGAAATGACTATATTTTTAAAGCCAGTGATTGGATCTTTTTTTGCCTTTCACTGACCGTAATTTAGTGTGCAAATGTCTCTACAGTGTACAAGTACTTGTAACAAGGTACTTAAATATTCAGAGTGTTAGCATTTTATTAAAGTTTACTTTCCTTCTGTAAAAAAAAAAAAAAAAAAAAAAAAAAAAATCACAGTTTTGTGGGTATAACTGTATTTTTATGTTTAGTGACTGGGAAACCCATGAACACTCACTAACCTTCAAAAAGGGTTCAAAACTTTTTACAGTATTCGTTTTTTTTTTTTTTTTTTTTTTTTTTTAAACGTTAATGTTACCAAATTTCTGCTTATGAAGGAAATCTATCATATATTCTGGTATAACATTTACATAAATTTCCTCTTAAATATTTAAATAATATAAGAAACAAAATTACAGATTAAAGGGCAAGATAAAGTATCATATATATGAATGCACTTTAAAAACAGTTAAAAATAATTTTAAGAAGAGTCTTATCTGGCTTATATTTCTGCCTAGTGACCCTTCTAACACTTAATTTGAATACAATAATATGTTTTTTATAATTCAATTAAGGTTTTTATTATATTTAAAAGATTATTCTGAATTATTCAGGCAACTTTTAGCCTCACTATTCCTTTAAACTTACAGATATTGATCAAATGTTTCAAGTGGAAAACATATATCAACTTTAAAATGCCAAATTTAAATTTCCTTTATATATTTCCTTTATGCTATGCTGATAACAATCATAAATACTAGTAATCGATTTAGATTAAATTATATGAAAATAATCCTAGGATACGCATTGCCTTTAGTTTTTGTCATCAAAGGTGAAAAACTATAAACTAATGTTGAAAAATGTCTAATATTAAAAAAGATAGTAAATTTTAAAATTACTTCAGATATTAAATTTTTTACTACTGAATTTTCAAAATGTTTTATATTTTTAATAGTTCATACAAATGATTTTCAGAATAAATCTAAACAAGTAAATTGAAATAAAAATTAGGCTCAGAAATTCTCTTAATGATTCTAAAAACGTTTTATATTATTTACTGGAAAATAACTATTATAAGCTGAAAACAGTAACATCATTAGTTGATTATAATGTAAAAAAAAAAAAAAAAAAACTCAAAAGGAACAAATGTATTGAATATTATCACGCTTAACAGAAGACGAATAAAAATGTTTTCACGGTAAAAAAAAAAAAAAAAAAAAAAAAGTCCAATAATTTTCTCTAGATTTGTTTAATTTTACGATGGAAATCCTTTGTTTGTTCTCTGAATCTTTTTCTTTTTTAAATGAAATTCCATTTAGAATCAATGAATGAGAAATTTCAGTAATATTAAGAGGTATTTAAATTGTCTTTTGATCGTTTAATTCCACATACTACAAATAAGTCTTATAGGATTACAACCAATCATTCCAAATAAAAGGAGGAAAAAAAAAAAAAAAAAAAAAGAAAAAAAGGAATAATTAATCATTTTCGCAAACGAATTTAAAATTATAAGATTTGTTTTAAAAGTATTGTTAATGTTAAAAATTGAAGAATAAATATTTTTTTTCCCCCACCAATGAATGCGATTTAAAACAATGCTATTTGTCACAGATAAAAATAATTCAAATAATCCGGTCTGTCGAAGGGAAGGGCATGTTTACAAAGAAACGCTCTGTCAGTCAATCCCTCGAGTGGCAAAAGATCAACCTCTATTGGTAGAAATACGAATGTTTCGCCACTTGACTGCGAGTGACGTCACGTGCCCTTTCATTATAAATACAGATTGGAGATTGAGGGGTAAGATAACGAGTACTGTCTAAATATACATAGAAAAAAATATTGGTATAAAATGATGACTGTGATTTCACCTAATACCAAAACCCCAATTACTGAAGAACTTAACCGAAATTAGCTTTTGTCATCAGTAGGCATCTTCGACTACTATTTGAATCGAACACTCTACCTCATGTTGGTAATCATCGCAGGTTTTGCTGGCTGTATGCATAATTGTAAAGTAAAAAAAAAATTCTTTGTATCTAAATAAGTTTTCATTTTTTGTTTTTAGAGCTGCAGTGAATACTATTTTTCTGTTGATAAGTTGTAGGTATCTAAGGTAATTTTTAATTTCTGCTAGTAGATCTTAAACATCTTATTGTTTTTATCCTGCATTCTGGTGCTAATCTGAAGATGGCCACAACGTTTTTCTGGATTAGTTAATGTTTTCAATCTGGTGTTACGTTTAAGTTTTCTACCTGTATTAAATTTCAAAACGTTTTGCATTATATTTATATAAACATTTTAATATTAAATACTAACAATACTATGTAACAGTTATGGGTTTAATAAACATTTTTAAGCTTTAATATGAGCGTTCATGTAACTGGTATGTAACAGTTAACATCCACATCACGGTATTATATTATTTATTTTAATAAGTTTATTAATGATTTGTATTTAAGATAATGGTTAAATTAATGTATTTATATGAAATTGTTTTAAATGCGTGTCTTTAAATAATATGAAATATTGAACGCAATTGTTTATATCCTTAAAGTTTCCCACCTCGTAAAAAGTCACAAATCTGATTTTAAACAAAATATCAATTTCTCTAATTTCTAGAAATACTACATTAATTAATTTAATATTTCATGGGTTTCTCGTTATGTTTTATTTCTTTTACCTGCTTATTATTACTTTTTCTTTTTCATAAATTAATATCTTCACTTCTTACTTTGATACCATATATTCTTCAGGGGATTTTGCGGGAAATTCGGGACACAGAGTACTTATTTAAAATTTCCTTAACATATATGTTTTTTTGTTGGTGAATTCTCAACTTTCTTCCTGGTATTTAATCACTGTAATGATAAATTATGGCGATAAGTAATTATCACTATATATATCCTAGAATGAAGAATATCTAGATGCACTTTGTATTTTGGCTAATACTTTATAAATTTCCGTTTATTTGAAACTTAATTTTGAATTAAAATAAGAAAATTCTACTCCCTCCAAGAAAAGAAATGTTCCTGTTTTGGGATTATTGTGGGATTTAAACAATGATTCACTAAGTATAGACTTGCGGGAAAATCAAGAAGAAATCAAGGCAGTACCAAAAGACAAATATTGTCAGTAGCCCATAAAGTATTCGACCCCATCGGATATAGTTGTCCAGTAACCTTAGCACCAAAAATTTTACTTCAAGAATGTTGGCAAAGAAAAGTGAGTTGGGATTCTGAATTACCTGAATGTGTTGGGAAAAAAATTGAGAAATGGAAAAGGGGACTACATAAGTTAAACGACGTTGCTATTCCAAGACTCCTTGTACTGATCCGGAGAATACGGAAATGAGCCTACATGTATTCTGCGATGCAAGCAAAACAGCCTATGCAACTTGCATTTTTTTAAAAACAGAAAATTTTAATTCCAATTTCTCTAATTTTGTGACAATAGTTTTGATCTCAGTCAAAATAAGTTTTAAAAAGTCAAAAACGGTAACTGTTTCATGCAGTCTTTCTTCAGAATCTGTGCATAAAGTGTCACTTTTTAGTGAAACTCGTCTTCAAGAAAGTATAAAATCGAAGTGAATAAAATGTGAAATGAATGTTCCATTTTAGCACAGTATTTGTAATTCAGTTCATTCTTCATTGCAGCGCCAAATTTTTACTCCATTCATGACGCTTAAGAATCATTTGTTAACGCTTTACTCCTTTTTACTTATTTGTTAACGATTAACTCTTTATCTTAAAGTGTATGCATTCAAAATCAGAGAAAAGCAATATGATTATCTAATCTGAACTTAATATTTTAAAATATTAGACCATACATAATTAATAAAGTAGCACAATTTTTATTATCTAGCTATCATGGGCGTAGATACAGCAACTCCACGGAGATTATGTCTATGAACATGATGATTTTCTGAAAATGTATTGGTTAGTCATCAAATGTTAGACTTAAGGTAATTAATGTCGCTGCATTAAGGTCTGTGTAACTAATATTAAATGTTATTATTTTTTTTTATTAAAATTTCGAAACGTTTATCTGACTTTATCTTCACCACATATTTGATGGTGGTATGAAGTATTGTTTATTGTGATACCTACGTTGCTGCCAAACAAGCTTGTAACTCATTCTATTTCGATACTATAAAAACTTGTGTATACATTCATAGATCACTAACTGACTCCTTCAACACAAGAAAATGTTTAATTGCTGCTGTCTTTTGGGCTATTTAGTAACTATGAACTGCCTGTACATGTCTCATTTTGCAGTGACATTTATTATTTTTAAATAAAACAATAACTATTTAATATTCATTGAAATTTATTATGATTTTTCCGACTGGTTGAAAATAATGCCTGGACCGGGAGTCGAACCCCAGATCTTTGACTTACAAGGTCAAGGCTCTAGCAATTAAGCTATCCAGGCCGACAACTGGTGGACATTACTCACTCAGACAACCTTTAGGCAGAAACATCTGGTCTATCATCAAGGTCAAGGTTCTACCAATTGAGCTATCCAGGCCGACAACCGGTGGACATTACTCACTCAGACAACCTTTAGGCAGAAACATCTGGTCTATCATTCACTCAGTCGGAAAAATAAAAATAAATTTCATAAATGATCTTCTTCTCAATCAGATGATTGTGTGATTTTAATATATATTTAATATTCCTTTTTAAAATTTTTGGTGTATTGGTTTAACAAAGTACTAAATTAAAAATAAGGCAATCATCACAAAATTACATCAGTTTTAAAGGCAAATTAATTAGAAAAATCTAGGAATGTCAGAGATCACGGTTATAACTTATCATATTCTGTGGATACATTATCTTTCATGAAAAATAATTATTTCAATAATTTAATTAATTTCACATATTTTGTAAGTATTCTCATTATTTTATGTTTTTAATTGCCGCAATACATTCATATGCACTTCGTGACCTTGTTTTAAACGTTTCGAAGAAAATGACTTAAAATGTACTTACAAGGAAACATTCAAAATGTGTCATCTTCAAAAAGCATTGAAAAAAATATATTTGATTCTACTCTTCATAAAACACCAGAAAATGAAAAAAATATCGGTTGAAATTAATTATAGACTTGCTAACTATGCTAGTTTATCCTTAATGGTATTAAGCCCCGCCTTCTTTTCACACCAGAATAGTTTTAGAGCAATAGTCTTCTCACTTAATCATGAAAACATATTGCTGAATATTACTCTACAGCTATTCTGGTGTGAAAAAAAGGCAGGGTCTAATACCATTACGGATAAACTAGCATAGTTAGTAGGTCTATAATTACAGCGACCACAAAAAATTATAAAAATTAAGCATATTTGGCGATTTCGCACTGCTATACGATTGATTACTTGGCGGAAAAGCAAAACACGGTTCTGTTCGTACACGGCAATCTCGGTGCTAGCAAACATATCGCCTAACAGCGCTAAATCGCCAAATGTGCTTAATTTTGATTTTTTTTTGTGGTCGCTGTATTTAATTTCAGCCGATAATTTTTTCATTTTCTGGTGTTTTATGAGGAGTAGAATCACATATATTTTTTCAATACCTTTTAAAGATACCTTTCAATACCTTTTGAATCTTTCCTTGTTAGATCTTTTTGTCTCAAATGCATGAATGTGTTTCCCCCACATAAATCGCATTTGCATTGCGACGTTTCAAATGGTTTATGGTAGACAGGCCTGATATAAATAACTTTTCTTTTTTTTTGTGTGTATATGTGTGTCATACATATCATAAACACTGAGTTACATGATGATGATACATGACTATTACATGATGATAATCCTCATCTCATCATCAAGTTCCAAAATCTATACTAATATTATAAATGCAAAAGTTTGGATGGATGTATGGATAATTGTTACTCAATCACGCCACAACGGCAAAACGGAACTGGAAGAAATTTGGTACAGAGATAGATAATAGTCTGGAATAGGACATAGGCTACTATTTATACCGGAAATTTGATTAGGTTTTTTAAAATTAATTAAAATATGAAAATAATAAATTGGTAATTGCCTTAATATAAGCCATTTAAACTTTTAATTGTGGCCAAAAGTTTACGAGGTATTTATATTTATTTATTTATGTATTTATTTATTTTTTCAACAAAAAAGGAAATATGCTTTCACGCGAAAAATTAAAAAAAATTACGAAATGTTAAATTGGCGAAAGAGAAAATGACGTCTTTATAACATTAAAATAAAATCGTATTAATAGAAATCTAACATGTTTCTTCTGAATTTTATTTCATAGCATTTTTTTATATACCTCAACTTTAGATTTCTTTTTTTTTTTTTTTTTTTTAGCACGGATGAATCACGCTTGGCATAAAATTTAACTCAGCATTATATTAAAGGTATTTACTTATTGATAATTTTGGACAATTTTTTTAATTTCGATGCTGAAGTAGATCGGACATTTTTCATCATGGACAGACACCTGAAGTCAAGTAGCGCATCAAAAATATAACTATATTATATAATATTGAAAAAAAAAAAGAAAAATATATAGAAAGGAATAGGAACAACAATCGCGTAAATTATATTTTGGTCTAAAACGGCGACAAAAATTCAACAGTCGCCGAGGGGAGCTACATTAACATGCTTGCCAACCATCTCATTATGAAGCGTAGTACTTTTAGTCACCGCCTTTTTTTGTACACCAGTAATTTTTTAGAGTTTTTTTATTCTTATTTAATTGTAACACTATTTGGAGAGAATTGCTCTAAATATAAAGTGGTGTGGGAAAAGGGGCGTATTTTCAAGGGGCGTTAACAAGTCTACGCTTATTAATGAGATGGTTGGCAGTCCTGCATTAAGGTTGTACTCTGATCAGATTTACATATTAATTCATTAATTTATTTTTCTATATACCAACTACTATTAACAAAGCATGAAATATATATAACCACAAAATAATAATAATAATAATATTAATTGTCTCATGCGATAGACGTAGCCGATCATGACATATTGAAATATTATATTTGGCTTGAAATTGCTGTCATTTTGTGGTTGATCGATTAAATCAAATAAATATAGGAAATAACTTGAAAGTAAATATTATGTATATCACGCATAATGTTGTTCATATGTAACTGGAATTCAAATATAAAAGGGCTACTTCAAAATTTTCGAAACTGTCCGTATCGAAACTGTCATATATGATAACATACTTGCCAACATACTAATTAATATTTCGTAGTATTTTAAGCCCCGCCTTCTTTTTCACACCAGTATCTTTTTAGAGTATTTTTATATTATGTAGTCGTAATTGCATTTAGAGAATATTACTCTAAAAATTTATTGGTGTGAAACAAAGTGTGGGGCTACCAATACAATGGAATATTAATTAGGGTGTTGGCAAGTATGTGATAAGCACCCAAATGGAAGCCCACGGTTAAGTCATTGTCGCAGGCAATAGGAACAGGAACCGGAGACTGCGAAAACGTACAAGTTGCTGCCTAAGGCAGCTGGAACCCGAAGCGTACTTTTGAGCGATTTCAGTTTTTTTCTCTTTTTTTCATAAAGCTATATAGAAAAGCGTTTCCTTTAAATACAGTAACCAGCGAAGCGGGTAAAGCCTGCTAGTATAAATATAAAGAAATTTAAAAAAAGTTAAGTAGTATGTTAATAAGCAAGATGTGTCTAAAAAATAAAATAAAATAAAATGCATAGCTTTTAAATAAAATCTTATATTATTAAATGTATTAAACATTTTAATTTCTTGAAATACTTTTTCTTTTTCTTTCAATAAAGCACATTTGTGTTACTATAGTTAACTTGTATTAAAAATGCTTTTATGGATTTAAAGTAATTAAATCAGACATTACAACAGCCCTATATTTTTAAAAGGCTTTATTTGATATTAACGATTCGTTAAATTACTCATTATGTTAATTTTAGCTTTTTAGCATGTAATTTGCAAGTAATTTTTCATTTAAATCTTATATTAATTTAATTC
Organism: Salticus scenicus; assembly: GCA_963930645.1. Classification (NCBI taxonomy): domain Eukaryota; kingdom Metazoa; phylum Arthropoda; class Arachnida; order Araneae; family Salticidae; genus Salticus; species Salticus scenicus. The sequence continues at coordinate 38,071 of CAWVNO010002472.1, read as the reverse complement.
ACTAATTAAGTTTTTTCTTATAAAATAATATCTTTAATTATATCGCATAAAGCATCTTTTGGAATTTGTATTTATCTTCGTAATTAAATATTTCAATAATTCGAAATAAAACTTTTCATTGCCTTTTAGGAAAAAAAAAAAAAAAAAAAGAGAGAGAGAGAGAGAGAGAGAGAGAGAGAGAAGAGGGAAAAAGAAAAGGAAGTGTAAAAGAAATCTTGCAACTACATCTTTCATATTTACGTCACAGAATACAATATTTAATTTCTATATGAAATTTGTTTTTATTTCAAAATATCCTTTAAAGAACAGCAATATTGAAAAAAAAAATTTAATTTTCTTTAGAGTACTAGATAAAAATACTTAAAAAAAAAAAAAAAAAAAAAAAAAAAAAAAAAACACTCATAGTTTACTCTTGTCATACTGTGTTTAAAATTGAAGGATTGGTATAGGAATAACATTTTCAATAAATGATAAAAGTAAGATATTAAATTATAAATAATCTCTAAGAAAAAAAGAGAGTTAAATTGAACACATGTCATTTGTTAAATATATTAAAACACTTTAAACACACGTAAATTTAGATATTTATTTAAAAGATCTTAAAAAAAATTTTTTATCCAAAGCTTTTCGCTTTAATACTAAAGCACCATCAGGGATTTTATAATTGGGAATTATAAAATCACTGATGATGCTTTAGTATTAAAGCGAAAAGCTTTGGATAAAAAAAAATTAACATCTTTTAATTAAATATCTAAATTTACGTGTGTTTAAAGTGTTTTAATATATTTAAGATATTAAATGCTGGAATAATGCTAGATTTGTATTCATTCAAGTGCTATATCGGTTAAGTCTCTCTGAAGAACCCATTAAATTTTCTTTTTATGTTTCTTTTTCAGCAACAAATTATGTAAGAATATTAAGATTAAAAAGAAAAAAAAAAGAAAGAAAAAAAAAAAAAAAAAAAAAAAAGAAGAAAAAAAAATAACCATAATCCATCGCTATTTTTTTTCTTGTTATCTTTACTTTGACAAAATAATTCTCTTATGTCAATATTGTAATTGCAACATTCATCAAAATGAAGCTTATAAATTCTTTTAAAAATGTAAAGAATGAATTCATTTAAGTAAACATAGTTATAATAGATAGTTATAATAAATGTACAAAACTATATAATTCTTTTAAAATAATATATCTCCACTGTTCCTCAAAAACCATTTAAAAGCTTTTCTAGAATTTTTAAACTTTAAATTCATCTTCTTTAGGTTGTAAGTTACTTGAAGAATCAATTACTTCAAATGCTCCTTACAAATTTGTTTCATCCAACACTTTAAAATATTTGTATGAATGTTGTTCAGTATATTTGTCAAAAGAAATTATTACATTAATTACGGAATCTTTAAAGCAATCACAAGACCGAAAACCATGAAATTTTGAAATTTTACTTTTGTTTTGTTTGCAACTGGTGATGTAATTTAGATATAAAAAATTAATACATAGATGTGTTCATCTACATACAAAAAACGCATAGTAAAATAATCAGAGAGTTAAAATAATTTAGAATTCACAAAGAATTCGGGCACTATTTTCCCCATAAACGATACCAAATAACGCTGAAATTATTTTTTTCATCATTTAAAAGGCACCATATGCATAAAAAATGACAGATTTGTTAGCAGTATATGACATAAAAGGAGGTATAATGTAAAACAGAAACAATTAATTTCATCGACCGCTGTCTCCTTAACCCTTTGCGGCGCAAGACAATTTGAAACATTTAAATTATACTGCCACCGGAATTCATGAACTAAATTAAACTAAAAGAAATTTTAAATTTTAAGGTTTAAAAAAACGGCCTTTTCTGATATGTTATAAACGTGAATTTTTGCTAAAATATTTCCGGGATGAATTTTTGCAGCTGAATCTTAAATTTTGCGTCCTCGTGGCAAGGGCACCGCGCGTTAAGGGGTTAAGCTTATGAAAAATGACACATGGTGTAACCCCGTTTCTCGCAGCTACCATTGGGGACGATTTCAAAGACTTGTGGACGTGCCTTTTTGACAGTCAGGTTAGGATTTGGAAAACATCCAGTCAATAGCCGTATCTGCTATCAATACAAAAAACCCTTAACGGGTTAAAAGTTTGTGACGCAGCCAGGGCCTGATTAAGGGGGAAGCTCGCTCATACCGGAATATTTTTACAATTATTTTTTACTTCATGTTATAGAAATTCCACGCTTTGACGAGGAAATATTTTTTATAAAAAATGAACGGTGTAAAACAATCCAATTTACTCACCGTTATTAGACACCAGAATTCTTTTAAAATAATTTTTAATGAAAATTTTCTGTTTATTATAGGAGGAAAGTATTTGTTAAAAAATAACGGTGTAAGTATAAATAATGTGTAAAGAGCGAGCTTCCCCCTTAATCAGGCCCTGGACGCAGCACTGTACTTTATGGCTATAAGAATTAGAAATACGGGTCTTAAAAATAATGATATCAAATTTTCAGTGACGCTTTGATATTAATTAAATTATACATAAATTTTCTTATTTAAATTTGCTTTTTCCTTTTATTTATATTTACAGTGTAAACGTTATTTTCAACATAAAATAATATATAGCATTTACTCATTGATACCTTTCCATTCACATCTCTTATACTATGAAAGCATGTGTTTTAAAAGAAATTATATGAAATTCCAGTAACGCAGTGGTGTTACATTAAGTGATTTGTTTTTAAATTTCTCTGCAATTATTTTGTTTTGCATATTAAAGTATATGTGCACATTGAAATATTGCTTTTAATTTTCAAATACGCTGTCAAATATATCACTTTCATTAAGCTTATATTATGTACTGAAATATATTTATTTCAATGAATTATTCTATCTTTTGCGTCACGCCATCCAAAACTGAAAAAAAATTCACAGTTTTTTTCTTTGCATCACGATATCTATTTGCATGCATTTTCAATTTATTTGGATGAAATGACACAAAGTAAACATTTCCATATATTTTACTTACAGTTTTGGATGGCGTGACGCAAAAGATAGAATAATTCATTGAAATAAATATATTTCAGTACATAATATAAGCTTAATGAAAGTGATATATTTGACAGCATATTTGAAAATTAAAAGCAATATTTCAATGTGCACATATACTTTAATATGCAAAACAAAATAATTGCAGAGAAATTTAAAAACAAATCACTTAATGTAACACCACTGCGTTACTGGAATTTCATATAATTTCTTTTAAAACACATGCTTTCATAGTATAAGAGATGTGAATGGAAAGGTATCAATGAGTAAATGCTATATATTATTTTATGTTGAAAATAACGTTTACACTGTAAATATAAATAAAAGGAAAAAGCAAATTAAATAAGAAAATTTATGTATAATTTAATTAATATCAAAGCGTCACTGAAAATTTGATATCATTATTTTTAAGACCCGTATTTCTAATTCTTATAGCCATAAAGTACAGTGCTGCGTCACAAACTTTTAACCCGTTAAGGGTTTTTTGTATTGATATCATTACTTTTTAGGGGTTAATGATCAAAACGTAAAATTAAAGGAGCATGGTAATGAGTTATAACACTGTATTAAAAGTGTTGTTTTATAGGTCATACTCGAACAAAATAACAAACTAAATAAAATTTTAAAATTTTATAAAAAGTGATAAAAAAGATGGACACATGCAACATTACAAAGGCATAATATAGTACATTTTAAAAATGACAAAAAATTCTTATTTATATTTATTTCTTATTAAAATTTTTTAGGTATAGATTTGATTTAAAAGAGAAAAATAAATAATAATAGAAAAATCTTTAAAAGGTGAAAATTTTATACTGGTAAATATTTAAGTAGTATAGTTTGTTATGAATTTAATTAAAAAAAATCTTAATCTATTCAAAATTTTATTATAGCTTAACATTTTGTAATTTATATATTATATATACTAGAAACTTAATGAGCAAATTAATTATTTTCAAATTCTGTTTTAAGAATTTTTTCAATCCGTAGTTTAAGTGATTTATCACCTAATTTTGAAAAAATTACAAATATTTGCATATGATTATCATATTATTTGTCATTTTTATGAAAATAAAGGAAAAATTTTTTGTTGTTGCAATCACCTTTTAAAATAGAACCAATTTTGAAAGTTAACAACGTATCAGCAGGAAAACAATGTAAATACAAAGAATATTTTTGATAAACAAATGTCATATAAAATACAAGTACCTAAATAAATAACTCATTTAATATATATATTAAAAAAAGAAAAAAATATTTTTTTTGTGTGTGTGTTTATTTTTGACGCTTTGCGATAGATGGAGCCAAAACGATTATTTGATATTCAGTATTTCAGATGGAAGAGAAGAAATTCGTCCGCGAAACTGCCGCATCACGGTATTTTCGGAGTAAAAAATAGTTCGATTTTTAAACAGAGTTATAAAAAAAACAAGAGTTTTCCTAGGGAAAAGGGAGATGTCAGGCACATCAGATAAAAGCGATTAATATAATATATAAATTAAACTAAATTCGCTCGAGCCATATTCGAGAAAAAATTCTTACACATTAGTCCGTCCATTTATAACTTAAATGAGGCAATTCATATCTCGAAATATATTGCACGCAGAAATGTAGAGATTTCAGGGTAGGATCAGACAGAAGGTGAAAGTCTATTTTGAAAATATCAGAACATAACCTCCTATATTTCCTGAGATATTAAGTGTCGGCTTTCAGCGGTTTGTTTGATCTTGAAATTCCTGTATATATAAGTGTCGCAGTTTCGTTCGTTTTTCCGTTTCCGCTGAGTGTCGTGGCGTTCGTTTGTTTTTGCGCTTGCGTCACTAGAAAAACTGCCGTTTTTCATGATTATACAATCCTTATTTTATGTTATTTACAGATGAATAAATTTATCATTCATATGTTATTTTTCTCCCGAAGTATTCTATGGCATATAACTAACTTTGCTAATATGCTAATCTTTCTAAACCAAAATATTTCTTAATTTGTTCTGAGTGAAAGAAAATATAGAAAATATTTTTTCAATATCAATAAGTTTTTACTGAAAACTACATGATTTATAGAACATGTGTTTGTAAATATAATTTATGAATTGATTAGTTATTACAAGAGTAAATTATAACCAGTATGTATGTACAATGTACAACCATTTTAAATAAGCGTGTTTTTATTTCCCCTGTTCATTGTTTAATATAAAATATTAAAAGCAATTTCCTACTTTTTTCTTATAAATACAAAATTCAAATTAATCTAAATTGTGTATACGTAAAATTACAAAACCATACTGTAACAAAAAATAATTACATATTTTTCATAATACATACATACATATATGTGTGTGTATGCGGAGTGGCTAATCGGACCATCTTTTCCAAGGAAAATAAGTTAGAACTGATAAAAGAGTAAAATTTAGAAATAATAAAATGTGTCTTGTCTCCGTGCATGAAAAATTATCTTTTCTACTTTTTGAGTGTGGGAGTGGGGTAGAGATTAATTATTTTCACAGAAATTTTGTACTCTAAATTATGCTAAACTTCTTCATAAAAGGGCAATAACTCAAAATAATTTTTAAAAAGCAAAAATGAAAATAATAAAGTTTTCGAAAATTCAATGACAAAAATAAAAAATTATTGCCTATTAATATATATATTAATAGGCAAGCATAAAATTTGTAGTCCCTTTTTAACATATTAATTATGGGAGTAGAGGGTTGAAAATGGTACCATTCGAAAGGTATGGTAGGTAGCCAGATGCTATGAACACAAAAATTATTTTCTTACGATGTCAAGAAGGTATTTAAAAGCACATATATTTTTTTATGCATTTTCCCCATTTTTCCCTTTCATACAAGTATTCCTTTAAAAAATACCTAAAAGTAGAAAGTTGTTAAATCTGGCAATTTCATAAAACTCAAATAAAACCATAGACACAGTAATTTATCTAATGTAGCATCACTATATGCATGCGACGTGATAACATCACTGGCTGTTCGTGGAGCCACGAAAAAGATTTTCTATGTTAATCGTCCATTGGAATTTTTTGTAAATAATTATTAAAAATTAACTGAAATTATCTCCGGATTTTAACAGGGTTCATACTCAAATATGGAAAAAAAAAAAATTCCCTGAGTTTTTCCTGAGTTCCCAGACAATTTTCAAGAAAATATTAGCGACATATTACAAGAAACGCTCCTCTAGACAGGACAAAATACAGCTACTTCCACTGTATGATGTCATATTACTGCCGATCATGATAGAAATTCAGGTATAAATCATTATTTGCATGCGTATTTTCACAATACATAATCATTTAAATTTTGATATGAAGCTAAACAAGAAAAACATACCTTGAGAGGGGAAAAAAAAATTGTTTTTCCAGGTTTTATAACTGATTTTCCCTGACTTTGAATGAAAATGTTTATTTTCCCTGGGTTTTCCCCAACTTTTTTTAACAAATTCCCTGAGTATTCCCTGTTTAATTCCCATATATCAAACTAATATACTAAATAAAAGGAAAATGGTAAATATTCTATCATAATTTGAAGTTAAATTTTCTGATTAAGATACTAATATACTGCAGTGGAAGATATTTGATATCTGTCGTTCTTGGAAAGAAAAAAAAAATCACCAAATTATCTGGCAAGCACATTTAATTCCTTTCAAAAAAAATGGTTATTTTAACAATGTATATTAAGAGAGCAATCAATAATATGAAACAATATTTCATACAACAGATATTACGAAAATATACATCTGGTATGCATATTTTTGTATTACGTTTTTAATCGCCAGGCAGTGGCGGCTTGTGCACTGAAAACAGGTGAAGAGGCACACTGTATTCATTAATAGAATATAAATTTACATTTACATAAGTATTTTTAGTTAAGACCATGCTTAATAAAAATTATGCATTAAAAATACTTCAATATTACTTTTGAACTCTTCACCTATTTTCGGTTGCCACTGTCGCCAAGTACAAAAAACGCCATGCACAGTTTTGAAATTAAATTAAGCACATGTGCTTGATAATTTATAATTATATCCATATATGGGGATTAAAATAGGAAAATATTTTTCCTCAAATTTTACTAGTATTTTTTTACAAAAAATCCAATGGACGATTAACATAAAAAATCTTTTACTTAACCCCAACAATGGTCAGTGACGTCACACTTTGCTTGCGCATATCTTTTCCATCAGTAAGAAAAAAGTAGAAGATATGGAAAAAATTTTGATTTCCGGTTTTCGATAAATTTACACGTTTTGAGATTTCCTTGCATTTCAATTAACTTAAATCGACTACTTATTTTTGAAAAAGTGGATTTATTATTCTTTCCTCTGCATATATAAGAAGAAAGTATAAGATTCAGAAATATTTTAGATTCTCGGTTTTTGATGAAGTTACATGTTTTGAAATTTCCCGAACTCAATTCGACCAATTTTGAAAAATATCTTTCTCTTTGAGTTCAAACACTGTACTTTATGAACCAATGGAATTAATTTAACAGAATTTGATATTTGGTTTGACATGGTACCGATTAGCTTTTGGGCTGTATCACCACACAAGGGGGTTTTCACATTGCGATTTTCTCTCATTTCAGATAGTTTTTTAGATAGTGATAGAAATACTACAATTTTAATGACAAAATCTATTATATTAGAGTAATAAATAAAATACATAGTAAATAAAGCACAACGAAAACATGAAAAAGCTGAAAAAAAAAACAAAAAAAAACGAGAAGCTAAATGTAGGAATTTTATTTTACACGTGCATCAAAAGTTTAATAAAACTATTAAAATACTATTTCTTACCTGAAATTATTTAGAAAATCCCAATAAACGTTGAAATCCGTGGATAATATATATTCTAGAAATAGCAAAAATAAGAATAATGTATAAAAGCAATCAGCAAGAGATTACAAGTCTCACGCTAACAAACCAAATTGTTGGTGTTTGCAATGTTGCCAATCAGAAATTTGCTTTTTACATTAACTGTTTGTGGCCCAGCGAATGAATACATAGAAATATTTTCTCTTTAAAAAATTGTAACTTTATCATCAACAATTATGAAATAGAATCACCATAATTATAAAATAGTTCCCTATTTAAAATATTATCAAAATAGTTTTTTGACGAAATGCGAAATTTTAAAATCTTAAATATTTCCTTCATAACAAAAAATATATATAATAAAGGGAAATTTTATTTCGTATATATACAATAAATATTTAAAAGAAACAATAAAGTTTCTTTCTTGCATTAAAAAACAAAATCTTAATTTTTTATTGACTGCATTCAGATTGAACCAACCAACCAACTACAAGACCAAACCGAATAACACCTGTTCAGAATTCTGAGAATTATCAATAGAAATCTTTGCATCGCGTAGTAAAAATAGTTCGATTTTTAAACTGAGTTGTAAAAAAAAACAAGAGTTTTCCTAGGGAAAAGGGAGATGTCAGGCACATCAGATAAAAGCGATTAATATCATATATAAATTAAATTAAATTCGCTCGAGCCATATTCGAGAAAAAAATCTTACACATTAGGCCGCCCATTTTCGCTTAAATGAGCCAATTCATATCTCGAAATATACTGCACGCAGAAATGTAGCGATTTCAGGGTAGGATCAGACAGAAGGTGAAAGACTATTTTGAAATTATCAGAACATAACCTCCCATATCTCCTGAGATATTAAGTGTCGGCTTTCAGCGGTCTCTTTGATCTTTAAATTCCTGTATATATAAGTGTCGCAGTTTCGTTCGTTTTTCCGTTTCTGCTGAGTGTCGTGGCGTTCGTTTGTTTTTGCGCTTGCGTCACTTGAGACTCTGCCGAGTCTCTTGATATTTAATCTCTAACTATAACAACTTATCACCCAAATTTTAATACCGGTCTTGCTGAATCAGCACTTTCTCAGAGGCTTCCACGTTCGCAAAACACGAAATTGGAGAATACTCCATTAAAATAGAAAAAATAAACAAGCCCGTATTACTAACAGTGTTGGGCAAAATTCAATCATCTCGATGACTAACGATTAATGATTAAATTAATCGTTAATCAAAAATATTTTGACTAATGATTAATTCAATCGTTAATCAAAAATATTTTGACTAATGATTAAATTAATCGTTAATCATAAATATTTTGATTAACGATTAATTTAATCATTAATCGCAAATTTTTTGATTGACGATTAAATTAATCGTTAATCGTAGATTTTACGACTAACGAATAATTTAATCATTAATCATATTTTTTTATGACTAACGAATAAATCAATCGTTAATCGTATTTTTACGACTAATGATTGAATCAATCATTAATCAAAAGTTTTATGACTAACGAATAAATCAGTAATTAATGATAAATTTTATATAAGAAAGAATAAGAATTCCCGGTAAAACATTTTTCAATATCGTTTAAATGTGTTTAGGACTTCACATTTCGGTCTGTCTATATGACTGTCAATCTGTCCATCAGATTTCTTATCATAGTTTTAGAATGACCTGAAACTGATGTATATTATTCAGGTAGCGTTCTGCGACGGGTGCGAGTCGTGTTAGCATTAATTTTTGACCCGCGGATAAAAACTTGAGTCTACCAATATTAGAGAATTTTTTTATGTTGCTTTTTCAGAAATACAATCTCTTCAATGCATCTTTTCTCATGTTTTTACAATATGGTGCGGCTCTACACGACTTCTCTCACTCCGGACACTATTTCTATTGCAGTTAGACCTCACAAAACCGTGAGAAAGACCAAAGCCGCCATTTTTCTCACGTGTTTACAATCTGGTGCGGCTCTACACGACTTCTCTCATCTCCGGACACTGTCTCTATTCCAGTTAGACCTCACCAAACCGTGAGAAAGCCCAAAGCCGCCACTTTTCTCACGTTTTTACAATCTGGTGCGGCTCTACACGACTTCTCTCACTCTGGACAATGTCTCTATTACAGTTAGAACAAAACGTGAGAAAGACCTCACAAAACCGTGTGAAAGACCAAAGCCGCCATTTTTCTCACGTGTTTACAATCTGGTGCGGCTCTACACGACTTCTCTCATCTCCAGCCACTGTCTCTTAAAGATTGCAGCTGAAAACGTTGCAGTTAGACCTCGCAAAACCGTGAGAAAGGCCAAAGCCACCACTTTTCTCACGTTTTTACAATCTGGTGCGGCTCTACACGACTTCTCTCACTCTGGACACTGTCTCTATTACAGTTAGAACAAAACGTGAGAAAGACCTCACAAAACCGTGTGAAAGACCAAAGCCGCCATTTTTCTCACGTGTTTACAATCTGGTGCGGCTCTACACGACTTCTCTCATCTCCAGCCACTGTCTCTTAAAGATTGCAGCTGGAAACGTTGCAGTTAGACCTCGCAAAACCGTAAGAAAGGCCAAAGCCACCACTTTTTTCACGTTTTTACAATCTGGTGCGGCTCTACACGACTTCTCTCATCTTCAGCCACTGTCTCTTAAAGATTGCAGCCGGAAACGTTGCAGTTAGACCTCACAGAACCGTGAGAAAGGCTAAAGCCGCCATTTTTCTAATGCTTTTACAATCTGGTGCGGCTCTACACGACTTCTCTCATCTCCGGACACTGTCTCTATTGCAGTTAGACCTCACCAAATCGTAAGAAAGGTCAAAGCCGCCATTTTTCTCACGTGTTTACAATCTGGTGCGGCTCTACACGACTTCTCTCATTTCCAGCCACTGTTTCTTAAAGATTTCAGCCGGAAACATTGCAGTTAAACCTCACAGCTCCGTGAGAAAGGCCTAAGCCACCATTTTTCTTACGTTTTTAGAATCTGGTGCGGCTCTACACGACTTCTCTCATCTCCAGACATTGTCTCTATTGCAGTTAGACCTCACAAAACCTTGAGAAAGCCCAAAGCCGCCATTTTTCACACGTTTTTAGAATCTGGTGCGGCTCTACACGACTTCTCTCATCTCCAGCCACTGTCTCTTAAAGATTGCAACCGGAAACGTTGCAGTTAGACCTCACAGAACCGTGAGAAAGGCCAAATCCGCCATTTTCTCGCGCATTTACAATCTGGTGCGGCTCTACACGACTTCTCTCATCTCCGGACACTGTCTCTTAAAGATTGCAGCCGGAAACGTTACAGTGAGACCTCACAAAACCGTGAGAAAGGCCAAAACCGCCATTTTTCTCACGTTTTTACAATCTGGTGCGGCTCTACACGACTTCTCTCACTCCGGACACTGTCTCTATTGCATTTAGACCTCACAAAACCGTGAGAAATGCCAAAGCCGCCATTTTTCTCACGTTTTTACAATCTGGTGCGGCTTTACACGACTTCTCTCATCTCCGGACACTTTCTCTTAAAGATTGCAGACGATAAATTCTCATTTACTAATATATCTTCAAATTATACATAGTTTTTGTTATTTTAGTTTTGTAGTTATTAAGACAAAACTCAAATCAGTTTTTCATTCAAGAATATGCACAAACGTAAAATAAATTCATTACATAAATAATTATATAAACGGTTGATGTAGCTAATATGTTCTTAGTAATATTTTTAAGAAATATTATTTTATGCATTTTTAGTAGACTTACGTAAACTGAAAAGAAATTTCAGTTTAAACTTCATTTTAAGTATTTTTAAAATAAAGAAAAGTATCGAAAATTGAGCACCTAATAGTTTTTAATTTTAATTTTTATAATTTTCATTTTTGAATTTGCGAAAATACCATGTAAACTATTAACTATTTATAAAACAAATTAAAGACCTCTATATAAGAGATATGCAACCTACTAATAAGTATTTGGGTACTTTCGAATTAAGACATTTTGTCAAATATCTAGAAGAATTCTATAAGGAATCATCTTGAAACTTCGGTAGTGTAAAGAACATGTTATACCTCGCATTTTTCAGCAAAATTTGTGTCATGAAGAGGAAAAGTGCACCAGTGTAAAAAAAAAAAAAAAAATGTTTTGGATCACTTTATAAAAGGTAATGCTTTAAACTCGTTTTGGTTGTAGCATATGATTATGCGGATATTTTCATTATATGTATAAATTTTAAGAGGTTACCTCATATATTCATGGAGATATAACGGTTTCTTTAAAAAATCGCAAAAACAATTTCTCCTTTTTTAATTAAAACACGTAGGGCATTAGATGCAGTGGAAATTCATTTTTAAGAAATATGGTATGCTACATTAGGCACACATACAGCAATCAGAATGCGAAAATGTTAAATATCTTATGAAATACGAGCACTTTTACTAAATAATTTTCAACTACGTATGCACAAGCTTTATAAAATTTCTCTTGCATAATTTAATAGCCAAAAGTATTGAGCAACTTACATGAAAACCCCCAAACAAATATCATGTAAATTTAAAACCTTACGAAAGATACGAGGCTTAACACAAAAGAAAATTCACATGGTAAATTATAATTGCAGCTATTAATGTATCTGAATATTTTAGTGTAGTCCAGTAAATCTGAAGGCTAATCATATAATATTCTATACAAAACATTATGTTAGAATATTAACAATGCGTAAAATTTCTTTATGATTTTTACAGTAGAAAGTTATTTAAATATGATTTTTAAAAATATCTGACCTAAAACGCAAACCTGACCCTGTACACAAACTAGTTGTACACGACCTATTAATGCCATTTTATATAGGGAACATTCCATAGTGAACTCGACTAATATATAACATTTTTTTAAATTTCTAAAAGTATTGCTGGGGGCGGGAGACAGGCAGATAGAAAAATAAACAATCGGACAGACAGACACACAAGTTGAAATCATATTCATACCTAAAAATAGTTAGAAAGTGTTAACAACACTTAACGTAACTGAAAGTACAATTCCAGCAAATTTTTATCAATAGTTCTTAATGTAACTCAATATTTTTGTGTAGCCCTGTAAATCAATTGCTAATTATATTATATTCCATGGTGCCATGAATAACATATTTCAATTTCATTAAGCTTTGTAATAATGTTATAAAAATTTGGTTAATAGAAATACCTCACAGAACGTACGGCTTTGGAATGCTTTGGAGTGTCCCTGTACACAAACCAGTGGTGGTATTTAAACAATATACATAGGAAACAACCAATTATGAACTTGAATAACATATTTCAATTTCATTAAAATTTGTGTTCAATAAAGGTATTAAAATATGGTTTATAGAAATACCTCCCATACGACACAATGCTTTGAAATAGTTTCGGGTGTCCCTGTACACAAACCGGCAGAGGTATTCACTCCATTTTCAATAGGGAACATCCAGTAGTAAACTTGAATAACATATATCAGTTTCAAGAAATTCCATAAATATTTATGACAATTAGAGTGAGGACAAACAGACGAACAGACAGACAGATACACAAACTGAAGTAAAATTCCCACTTAAAAATTGTTAGAAAGTGTTAAAGATACTTAATGTAAATGAACGTGCAATAACAGCAAAATTTTACTAATGTCTCTTAATGTAACTGAATATTTTTGTGTGGCCCTGTAAATCTAATGCTAATCATACTATAATTTATAGAAAGCATTCTTTTGCGCATATAAATAACATATTTCAATTTCATTAAGCTTTATGCAAAGTAAAGTTACTAGTGGATCTGCAGATCAGGAGCCTCAACGTCCTATTTGCATCAGACATTATTCAATATGCCATTTTTTTTTAATTCCTTATTATATAATAGTATATATTGATTCGATCGACTTCTTACCATAATCACATACATTACAGAGGGGGGCTACCGCCCCCCTCAACCCCCCGCTTTATCTCTCTTTGTATACCTATTTGTATATCATATAAAGTGTTACGGAATTGTAAATAATTGCATTTATTTTTGCATAATTTCTTTCAAAAAAGTTTAGTAAGTTGATAAAATGCTAATTTTGTGCATTTCTAGTCGTTTTAGCGTTAAAATAGCCTAATTTTCCTTTGAAAATGCATTAAAAAGCTCCAATAAGGGAAGAAATGGATTTGGCGCCAAATTCGGCAATTGTTTCCCTCTTTGGCGATTTTGTTGGCAACCTTGGAGAGAAAATCCTTATTAGGGATATACCAAATATGGAAGCTCAAATCTCATTGGCTGATGTGATACGAGAATTTTCCGGAACAGTCTGTGTTCGATAGAAAAGTATAAAAGAAGCATTATTTTCGCCAAGGCGGTCAGTCCCAGATCTGTGTCAGTTTCGTCAAATGCTTGCTTTGCTTTGAGCCTCTTTGAATGAGACTTGCTTTATGTGTTATTGATAAAGAGTTTGTACTGTTGTTTTACTGTTAACGGCTGTTGTTTAAGCTATGTTTACTGGTTGAATTGAAGCTGATACTTGGTTTATAGACCTGTATTTTTCTGGAACTTTCTGTGAATAAATCACTGAATTTTTGCAAGTTTCGCCTTTCATTCTCGGACAACTTACGAACCCCCAAGTACGCAACAATATGTATTCTTAATAAACGACGGTCTTGTATTATTTCCCTGAAATTCATAAATACCAAATTTCATAACTATCAAATTTCATACAAAAAAAATTACATAGCATATCGGAAATATTTTGCGTAACCTTTAAACTAATTATCAATTCTATGCCCACAATTTTCAACAGGAAAACATATTTTTAAAATTCTAATAAAATTTCATTATATTAGATGGGGTGTAACCTTGTTAAAATACACTTATAAGAAATACCGACTATAGACCGTAATAGTACGAAATTCTTTTATGTATCCCGGAAAAGTAGCCACAGTCATTATAAACGCCAATAATAAGAATAAACCTAATTAATTATAACTCATTAATTTTCAAACTAATTTGACATCATTTGGATGATTACAGTACATACTCGGAATTACTTTGTGTGGTCCCATAAATTATTTAGTCTGTACACAACCTTTTTTAAGAGTAAACATGATTTTAAGCATCTTTATAATGTATGTTAACTTTATTAAGTTCAATTCAGCATAAACGCATGAAAGTGCGTGCTTAAATTAAAAATTTGTCCATAGGCTCTAATGTTACGAAATTCTTTCGTGTGTCTTTGTAAACGAACCATATACATTGTATACACCAGTAAAAACAATTCATCTTATTTTGCGTTTAAAATTAATAAGTGTTCCAAATTTAACATCGTTTGGATGACTATGTGACATTTTCAGAATACTTTTGTAAGATCCTGTACATTAATTAGAAAGCTTAAGAGCACATATTTTCTTCAAACAACATAAGTTTAAGCATCTTACTCACGTACGCTAGTTTCATTTTCTTAATTGCAAAGTAATGATATTAAAATGCGTTGAAACGAAATTCACCCTATACGCCGTAATGTTAAGAATTTTGGCGTGTCCCTGTACACAGTTTATAAAAAATATAGCAATAAAATTATACAGCTACTTATATGCAAAGATGGAACGTGTGCGCCAATTTGCAAGTCAATCCGAGGATTTTTGCGGCCGCTATTGCGGTACATACAAATTCTTCCCGTAGGCCGTAAAAATAAGAAAAACTTTGGCGTGTCCCTGTACACGAACGACAAATGGAATAAACACCTAACACTATACAGCTAATTCCGTTGGCCTCATGAATATGTGTACCAAATTGCCAGTCAATAGCGTTATTTTGGAGGCCGCTATCGCGGCACATACAAATTCTTCCCATAGGCCGTAATGGTAAAAAAAAAGAAACAGTTGCACTTCGGGAGTGCCGACAGGAGTGAAAACGTGAACAATTACGTGTGTATTTCTCGAATCGTCAGGAAATATTTTATTGTGTAGGAAATACAGTCGGTAACAAAAGTGTCCGAACACTAGCGAAAATTCCTATGTAAAAAAAGTACACATCATACAGTTTTGTTAAATAAATCCTTATCGAATCCTGTTCTTAGTCAGTGTAAGAAAACGATTCCATAAGGATTTATTTAACAAAACAGTATGAAGTGTACTTTTTTTACATAGGAATTTTTGCTAGTGTTCGGACACTTTTGTTACCGACTGTACTTTAAATGAAGTGTTTCTTTTATTCATTAATATAAACTACTACTACAAAAATTATATTATAATTTTATTTAATGCGCTAATTGCAATAGAGACAGTGTCCGGAGATGAGGTAGAGCCGCACCAGATTGTAAAAACGTGAAAAAAATGGCGGCTTTGGCCTTTCTCACGGTTTTATGAGGTCTAACTGCAATAGAGACAGTGTCCGGAGATGAGAGAATTCGTGTAGAGCCGCACCAGATTGTAAAAACGTGAGAAAAATGGCGGCTTTCTCCTTTCTCACGGTTTTGTGAGGTCTAACTGCAACGTTTCCGGCTGCAATCTTTAAGAGACAGTAGCCGGAGATGAGAGAAGTCGTGTAAAGCCACACCAGATTGTGAAAACGTGAGAAAAAAAGGCGGCTTTGGCCTTTCTCACGGTTTTGTGAGGTCTAACTGCAATAGAGACAGTGTCCGGAGATGAGAGAATTCGAGTAGAGCCGCACCAGATTGTAAAAACGTGAAAAAAAAGGCGGCTTTGGCCTTTCTCACGATTTTGTGAGGTCTATGTGCAACGTTTCCGGCTGCAATCTTTAAGAGACAGTGTCCGGAGATGAGAGGTCGTATAGAACCGCACCAGATTGTAAAAACGTGAGAAAAATGGCGGCTTTGGCAATTCTCACGGTTTTGTGAGGTCTAACTGCAATAGAGATAGTGTCCGAAGATGGGAGAATTCGTGTAGAGCCGCACCAGATTGAAAAAACGTGAGAAAAATGGCAGCTTTGGCCTTTCGCACGATTTTGTGAGGTCTATCTGCAACGTTTCCTGCTGCAATCTTGAGGGACAGTGTCCGGAGATGAGAGAATTCGTGTAGAGCCGCACCAGATTGTAAAAACGTGAGAAAAATGGCGGCTTTGGCCTTTCTCACGATTTTGTGATGTCTATCTGCAACGTTTCCGGCTGCAATTTTTAAAAGACAGTGTCCGGAGATGAGAGAAGTCGTGTAAAGCCGCACGAGATTGTAAAAACGTGAGAAAAATGGCGGTTTGGCTTTTCTAACTGTTTGGTGAGGTCTAACTGGAATAGAGACAGTGTCCGAAGATGAGAGAATTCGTGTAGTGCCGCACCAGATTGTAAAAACGTGAGAAAAATGGCGGCTTTGGCCTTTATCTCGGTTTTGGGAGGTCTAACTGGAACGTTTTCGTCTGCAATCTTTAAGAGACAGTGTCCGGAGATGAGAGAAGTCGTGTAGAGCCGCACCAGATTGTAAAAGCGTGAGAAAAATGGCGGCTTTGGCCTTTCTCACGGTTTTGTGAGGTCTAACTGGTATAGAGACAGTGTCCGGAGATGAGAGAAGTCGTGTGGAGCCGCACCAGATTGTAAAAATGTGAGCAAAATTGAGGCTTTGGCCTTTATCACGGTTCTGTGAGGTCTAACTGCAACGTTTCCGGCTGCAATCTTTAAGAGACAGTGTCCGAAGATGAGAGAAGTCGTGTAGAGCCGCACCAGATTGTAAAAGCGTGAGAAAAATGGCGGCTTTGGCCTTTCTCACGGTTTTGTGAGGTCTAACTGGTATAGAGACAGTGTCCGAAGATGAGAGAAGTCGTGTAGAGCTGCACCAGATTTTAAAAACGTGAGAAAAATGGCGGCTTTGGTCTTTCTCATGGTTCTGTGAAGTCTAACTGCAACGTTTGCGGCTATAATCTTTAAGAGACCGTGTCCGGAGATGAGTGAAGTCGTGTAGAGCCGCACCAGATTGTAAGAACGTGAGAAAAATGGCGGCTTTGGCCTTTCTCTCGGTTTTGTAAGGTCTAACTGCAACGTTTCCTGCTGCAATCTTGAGGGACAGTGTCCGGAGATGAGATAAGTCGTGTAGAGCCGCACCAATTTGTTAAAACGTGAGAAAAATGGCAGCTTTGGGCTTTCTCACGGTTTTGTGAGTCTAACTGCAGTAGAGACAGTGCCCGGAGATGAGAGAAGTCGTGTGGAGCCGCACCAGATTTTAAAACACTATACAGTATATAACTGTTAACACTTCACATTAGCAAGTTAATTGTATGATACATTATTTGTATCATACAAGGATGGAAAGCGTTTGCTGACGATGACGCGAATTTAATGATTTTTGTTCACCCAAAAGTGCTCAACGCGCCTAAAAAGTTTTTGAAGTGAAAACTTTGGCGTGTCCCTGTACAGGAACTACAAATGGAATGCACACCCAAAACTATACAGCTAATTTCGTGGGGATCATGAACATGTGTACAAAATTTTAAGTCAATAGCGTGATTTTTGCGGTTGCTATCGCACGACAGACAGACGGAACAGACGGAACTCAACAGAGGGCCTCCATTGACGTTTCGGCAAAAATTGGAAGTGAATAGCTTGATTTTTGCGGTGGCTATCGCGGTACATACAGATTCTTCCCATAGGCCGTAATGATAGAAAATGTTTGGCGTGTCCCTGTACACGAACTACAAATGGAATACACACCTAAAACTATACAGCTTATCCCGTTGGGCTTATGAACACGTGTACCAAATTGCAAGTCAATAGCGTGATTTTTGTGGCCGCTATCGCGATACATACAAATTTCTCTCACAGGCCGTAATGATAAGAAAAACTATGGCGTGTCCCTGTATACGAACTACAAATGGAATACATACCAATAACTATACAGCTGATTTCGTGGGGCTCATGAACATTTGTACCAAATTTCTAGTCAATAGCGCCATTTTTGCGGCCGCAATCGCGCGACAGACAGAGAGAAAGACAGACAGACACACAGACAGAGCCCAAAACCGTTTTGAGTCTCAACAGAGGGCTTCCACTGACGTTTCGGCAATTAAAATTTGGTTTATAGAAATACCTCTCATAGAACGCAATGCATTGGAATACTTTCGATTATCCCTGTAAACAAAACAATGCTGATATTTACTCCATTTTACATAAGAAACATCCAATATTAATCTTGAATGACATTTCAATTTCATTAAGATTTGTGTACAGTAAAAGTATTAAAATATGCTTTATAGAAATACCTCCCATAGATTACAATGCTTTGGAATACTTTCGGGTGCCCCTGTACACAGAGCAGTAGAGGTATTTACTCCACTTTCAATAGGGAACATTCGATAGCGAACTTGAATAACATATATCAGTTTCAAGAAATTCCATAAATATTTACGGGAGTTAGAGCTAGACCGCGGACAGACAGACAAACCGAAGTGATTAACATTTTTCAACCTTGTTGGAAAGTTTTTAAAAACCGTTACTGAAAATTGCTATCAAAAATTTAGCGGCATCATTTGATCTTCAGAGAAAGGGGGGGGGGGATATCAGCTATGGATACAACTACAATTCAATCACGATTAATTTAATCATGATTAATTTAGTCATGATTAACAGTTAATCATTTGCTGCAACTAATATATTAATCACGATTGATTTAATCATGAATAATTTAATCATGAATAACGGTTAGTTGTCTGCTTCTCGAATAATTTAATCATGATTGAATTTTTAGTTGCAGCAAATGACTGAAATATTAATCACGATTGATTTAATCACGATTAATTTAATCGCAACTAACGGTTAGTCGTCTGTTTTTCGATTAATTTAATCGCGATTGAATTTTTAGTTGCAGCAAATGAATAACCGTTAGTTGTGATTGAATTAATCATGATTAAATTTTTAGTCAACTAATTAGTTGATTGAAAATTTAATCGATTGATGCCCAACACTGATTACTAAATAAAACATTTATATGACAAACGTTTGAGAAATAATACATGTTTTTCAAATTAAATACATTTTGGCATTTTTTTTCGGCAAAAGCAAAAATAAAATCAATGTTTTGATTACTTGAAATACATTTACTTCTAAAACATTTAATATGTATTATGAAATATCACGTTAAGTAACATACGTATATAAATTCATTATAAAATTCTGCACTAAATAGAAAATGAAGGAAATCTTGCTGCGATATAAAATATGGCATTTAAATCAACCAAGCATGAAGTATAATACGCTGTGCATCGCCGATGCAAAATGAAATGAGACGACACGATAAGAAAAGCCAATAAAAGTATTAGTGTGGCTTTACTTTTAAAGTATAAAGATCTTTTATGGGTGTTTTACGACCTTATATTTTTATGACCAATTTCCTAAGTGACATTATGTTTGAAAATATGTATCATATAGATAAGGTATCAATATTACGTTATCATCTTTTTGTTACTGAACAAAATATTGTTATATGACAATAAATGTTTTCATAGAAATATGTTAATGAATAGTACAAAGATTTTAAAACAGACATTAGCGTCAAGGCAAAAATTATATACATATTTTTCTTTTTTTAATACGGAATAATAAACACTGATATAGCATTTACTATATAAATACAGAAAGAAAAAGAATTAACACATTGTAATTAAATTTAGAGACGTTCATCAAAAAACTACACAAAATTTGCATTTTTATTGTTTATTTTATTTTTATTTTATGATATCTTTATATCTTTCAGTAAAGGTTAGAAATATAAATTTTATTTATTCCTTGCATGTTCGAATAGGATTAATAATAATAAAAAAAAAAAAAAAACCATAATTATATAAAACTATTACAGAAATATGAAAATAATGGTTTACAATTTAAACATTAAATATAACTAATTCTATTTTACTGTATAATATGCTAATTATATATATATTTATCTTTATGTAAACTTGAAATTATTTTCTAATTATATTAAAATACCATGCTTTAGAGAACAGACTATTCAAAAATATCTTGTTACAGCTTTACAAAAATATTTCACATATTTTGTTTCCATTATTCTTTAAAAGATTCCTTAATTATGTACTACATTAATTATTTATCCTATTTTAGAGCTAAGAACATATATAACATTATATGCAAGACGACTATATATTAAATATATATATACACAGTTTTGGACTTATAGGCTCATTTAGTGCAAGTTTGAGCATCAAACATTTTTTTTTTTTTTTTTTTTTTTTTTTTTTACCCCATCATTGTTCTCTACGGCGTTAGAAGTGAGCAATTCATTATTCTACTACAAAATTATTGAAAATGGGCAAATGGTGGGCAGATAATTGTTTCTATCACTCACCACGCGGATTTAAATTATTGAAATGACCAAAAAATGTAAAGAGTGAGAAAAACCGATCATTGATTTACCACAAAATTTACTTTTCACTCGGTTTATCGACGGAATTATGTCGGATGCCGACAATTTTTACTGATGTGGTTTGCATAATAAATAATTTAGATGTCTACATCATCAAATTCAACCATTTCAAATTTTTGAATGCCATTTTTTTTATAGAAATGTTCACTATATTTTATTATAGGTAACTGCTCCAAATGCTCAGGAAAAAAAAAAAAAAAAAAAAGAAGGTATAAAAAATATCGATTTGTTAAAATGCGAATAGTTGGTAGTTTTTCTTTATATGACTGACTTATTTCAATTGATAATTTTCAATAATAGTTTGTTTTATGTAATTAAAAGGAAAAAACTTAATATTTATAAATTATAACGAAATTCCAAACTGTAGCATGCATAAACTTATAACGTATTCATCATGGCACAACTCCCAATATTTAATTTAAAACGAATAAAAAATTATTGAAATTTAATGCACTTGCATTCATATATATTTCAGATTAATTAAAATTTTATTATAGTTCCGTTTACCCATTTTCCAATATGTACTTAAAAATAAACATGAAAAACTATAAAGATTATTAAACAATAATGGATTTTTTTTTTTTTTTTTTACACTTAACACGATAACACATATCATAACAAATATTTAAAATTCTAATAATAATTAAACGTTATCTACATAACTGTAATTTTGTAAACGGCATTTAAATTCAATCACCGTAATGGAATTTTTTCTGCATTTAGTGTTTTATTTTATAAGTTAATCTTTTTTCTACTACTATTTTAAATTGTTTTTGCGTTTAACACCGTTTTTAATACACCCACACAAACATGACATATAGGGACTAACAAAATTTTATTTATATGTGTATTAACTTTAAACAATTATAGGACTATTTTAGCGATTACTTACGTATAACCATAAGCAAAATGTTAATTTTCCACATTTTAAATTATTATGTTAAGAAAATTTAAAATGCATTAATAATTTTATTATAATTCATGAACAATAAACGCAATTAAGAAATGATGACGATTTTTTTTTTTAAGTAATTAAAAAAAAAAAAAAAAAAACTATAATAAAATTTTGATTAAGATAAAATTGTTTACTATTTTCAATAGCCATTCCACGGGTTAAATCCATCAAATAATCTTTTTATCCAAGCGTTCATCTTTGAGATCAACAAGATAGCGACGCTTCACCTCGGATTATAAAAACCTTAGTTGGAATCATAGCAGTATGTGTTATGGTGAACCAACAGCAGCAGTGTAACAAATAAATTGCCAACGTCGGAAAACGAAAAATGTATCCTCGGATCAACAACTTCTAATTTAACGTATCTTATTCCAATATCTACTGATGGAAAAATGTCGCATGTTTGACTAGTAGATTCTGCAAACAAACCTGAAACATCTAGTTATTTTAATAAGTCCATGTTCTGTTTTGTCATTTAGTACCAAACCAATCTATTATATAGTTAAATTCTTCATTAAACATGTAATTTTTCTTTAAACTAAAATAAGTGTAACCCAAATTATAAAATTATACTAAATATATGTTATTAAATTATAAATTAATTTCAATTTTTGACCTTGCGCGACTCATACATATCATACGAAATTTAACAAATGTTTAACACAAAATGAATGCCTGCAGTTTTTTATGCGATTTTTCATAAAAATAAATAATTATTTTTATTGAATAACTTACTCAAATTTGTTTTAAAACTGACTTCATATATTGATATTCAGAAGAAAAGTCAGTTAAACTAACACAAACAGTGACCATTGAAACTTTTTCTTCTTTTTCTTCAAAATAAATAAATAAATGAAATGAAATAAAAAGAATTATTCACCTCGCTGTGCTTTTGCACATATTTAAAGAGCTAAGTTTGTACAATACAATATTCAATGCATGGGCACAAGGGCGTATTGGTTATCATATTCTTCTTTTTATTTATTTATTTTAATTTTTTTTTAATGAAATATTGCATTTTTAATGTGATATTTTTCATTTCTTCCTGCGAAACGTTTGAAGAGTTCTTCATATTATATATAATTAAATGTTAAAATTCTCAATCACTCCTTCTTATATATGTGCTTTAAAACTTCTTAATTTAAAGCTCTAATTAAAAATAATAATAATCTATCTACTTTTTTTTTTTTTTTTTTGTAAATTCAAAAAGATACATAGTGAATTAATATTTAATTAAAAAACCTCCTTTTACGCTTCTTATGCTTATAATATCATTTTTATTGTAAGCTTAAAAGTTTCATCTAGAATAATTACTTATTCATATTTTAATTACTACTAATTACTGAAAAACATGTTTTTGAAAACAACGATTAAACCATTTTGTTTAAGTTTTTTAAATAAATTTATAATGTGAAACTTACAATTTTATAACTCTTTAATAAAAACAAAAAGTCAAAGAAAAAAATAAGAAAAACAGCTTTTAACCCGTCAGTAGTCGCTAGTTGGTCGATTTGCCGCCCATCTTTTAGTGTTGCCAGATTTTTTTATTCAATTGCCACCAAAAATTTTTAGAAGTAGCATTTGATATACATAAATCGCGAATAAAATCGAAGAAACGTCGGTCACATCACTTCTTAAAATTATTGGTGACAGTTAAATAAAAAGTGTGCAATTTTTAATAGGTGGCGCTGTCTGTAGCGACTACTAACGGGTTAAGTGATTTTTTTTTTCTAAGAAATAATTGTAGTATTATTAATTTATCTTTTTATGTAAATGTAAAACAGTGCAGAAAAAAAAATGTGTTTTAATTGAATTCTTGTTTTTCTCTAGCTCTTGCAGTAAATAAACATATTTATTTATTATATATTTATTTATTTATTTTATTATTAAAATAAAAAAAAAGTTATAGATTTTTTTATAAGCATTTGTATATTTGTATGTTATTATTATAAGAATTTTGTCAGTTTAATAAATCTACAAAGGAAGGATTTGATAAAAACAAAACAAGATATGAATTATTTTCTGAAATATTTCTCAGTGATATTCTTTCATGTCTTGAAATTTCTTTGTAGAAGTATTAAGATAATAACATACATGAGTAGTGACATTTTTCTGAATAATACTTTAAAATATATCTTTTTTCATAATGAAGTTCCGAAAATTTATAAATTATTTACAAAATAGTTTTTCACATTTTTCTCTGTTTTTACCCTGCTTTAGAGCATCATACAGAAAGATTTAAACGGAGCATAAAGAAAAGAAATGAAATAAGTGTGATCTGTAAATTGACAAACAATTTTGTTAAAAATAAATACATGATATTCCAGTTAATATTATAACAAAATTTTGCGAAAATTGTAGCTATTTATCTTGAGACATACAATTAAATAACATTTTGTTAAATGTGGAAAAGCAAAAACTTATTCTGTAGGAGAAAAATGATAAGAACACGATATTTATTTGAATGCAACAGCTCGAGATTGGCGGAATCTTTTATACGTTATGCAGTAAAGTTTTTGAAATTCTCCATGATCACAATCCTTCAGGTCACACAATATTTTTAAGATGGGGACGGCAGAAATGCTCTTTGACATCAAAAGGGTCAGATTTTCGTTTATAATTATAACAGATTCTCCTTTCAAAGAATGTCTGATAAAATAAAATGTTCGAAAACTCGATATTTAGCTTCTTTTAAAATCCAAATGCATAAAGTAGTACAAAATCAGCAGGAAGGACTTAAATCATTTTGAAAAATTCTAAACATTTGATTGTTCTTATGGTAGCAATAAAAAATGATACCGACAGAAACTGGTATTAGATAAAGAGAAAAACTTCATCGTGAGCAATAAGGGGGAAAATTGGAATATTAGAAAGCTTTAGATATGTAAATGCACGTAGGTATCTGCGTTTAACATCTCTAAAAGCTCCTATTCAGCTTGCTTAGAAACATTTACGAAATAATGGTCCAAAATTATCTCTATCGTGAAATGAGTTTAAATTTTATGTTTCCGATGCCCTATATATTCATATTCTCAAGAGCTTCCTAATAAAAGAAAGAAAGGATGTATAAAAACCATAAAAGGAGAGAGCTCTAGGAATTTTATTTTATTTATTATTATTATTATTATTATTATTTAAATAGCAGGATATTACATTTGTAGGACTATTTTTGTAGGTAAAAGAGTCATATGGATATTAGGTTGATTAAAAACCATTTGTTGAACAAAGAGGGAAAATAAAAATGAGGATTTTGATTATGTTTTCCAACATCATAATGCATAGAATCCCTCTATAAAAGGAATAAAAATTGACTAGAATATATTATCGAAAATTACAGGTTCGCTGTTTAGCTATATTTTTTAATAGCGGTATCAAATGTTATTTATTTTATTTATGTATTTTTTATTTTTATTTATTTATTTTTAAAATTACGCATATTAAAAATTTACACCCCCATAATGATGAGGGCGGAGTAACTTAAATAAAACGAAACGTTTACAAATAAACCTCATCAAAATTTTATAATTAAGATATAAAATATATAACCTAATTTTCAAAAAACGACTAAGATTTTCTATTTTTTCTTCATACAGTGTATAACAGCTTTAATAAAATTTAAAAAAAATTTACTCTGCATTTATTTAATGTTTATGAAATGGACATTATCGGATTGTCGACGTTCTTTAAATATACTGATGTTTCGTAATCGGGCAGATTTGTGGTCTTTAGGAGTTTGCATGTGAATGTAGTGGTCCGTGAACACTAAAAGTCTGACCACCGCTGATTTGGGCCGTTCTACATAACTACTTCATGATGGATAGGTAGACATTTACAAAACACAGACGGGAACGTCTTTAAGACGCACTACCAGAAGTACATTTCAACGTTTAGAGAACGCTTCGGTGCTCCTTGAGATAACAGCTTTTAAAGTCCACTTCAAGGAATTTCCAGATATCGACTATAATAATGGCAATTTCTATTGCGTTAAATCTTGTAAATCAATGTATAGAACTTTTCATACCACATTATATATGAAACATGCTGATATTGTTATGAAAAATATGTGTTTATTTTATTTTATTTAGTGCAGTTAAAAAAATAATGTACGACAAGAAACTTCAGCCATAAACACAATGATTAAAATATTCTTAAATGTGTGTGCGAACTATTTAATCGATTTCAATGAAAATTATCACAAAATTCTAAATGTGACATAGATTTAAAACATCGAGTTTGGTTATTGGTAATATTTTGTAAATTGTGTTGATAACAGTTTTACACACAGAAACCACCCAATAACATCCTGTTTTTTTTTTTTTTTTTTTTTTTTTTTTCAATTCAGGAGACCTCAAAAATGTAAATGTATCAAAAACACAATTACGAAAATTTAACTAAAAACCAACTTTATATACCACGTGTTTTTAAAAAGAAAAATGGAACATTTGAGAATTGAGAAATTAATTCATTTAACGACAGTTGACAGATTCACTGAATACTGAAAATGCACGTACATCCAATTTCTTAATTAAAATAGAAAGAAAGAAAAAGGAAAAGGAAAAAAAAAAATGGTTTTCTCTCCAGCATTTACCAAGAATTTATTTTTTACGAAACTTTTCCCTGCCAAATGAGTATATTCCTCCCTTAAAAATCTGTTTTATTAAAATATTAAAGAGAAGCTAAATTGCTATAATCGAATTTCTAACTGTTTTGTTTTCATTTCTATTTAAAATTTTTAATATAATATTCTTAACGAGAATATTAATAATGCATTGAACTTTTCTGTCTTTTTCCGATTTAAATCATTTCACTTGAGACACAGTTTTGAATAAATATAAAATATGCATTGTTAAAACTTATTTGGTAATAATTAAATGTATAGATACTTTGATTAAAAAAGAATCATAATAATACGTTTTCAAAAGATACCGTATTTATAACTTTTTAAGACAGCTGCTTAAAACTCAATCAAAATATTTTATCTTAAGTCTTTCACAGTTTGAAATTATAACTCTATTCAGTGAATTATTATTCATAAAAGTAAAAATTGATTCATGAGTGCAGATTTGAACACAGTATTTTCTATGTCGGAAAATTAATAAATGAAATGTTTTGATTATAATGAAAGCCGCAAAGTATTATTTGCTATGGAAATGAGTTTTCTTGAACATTCTTATTCAATTGAGGTAACAGATATTTAGTCAAATGTGCTTAATCTTCTTGAAATTCGTGAAGACTTCTCCCTTGATTATAATCGGGACATAATTACATTACCTTTTGAAAAGCTTTAATGATAATACCTTTAGAATAAAGAAAAGATATTTTACTTTTATTTCAAATAAGTAGTTCATAATGCAGTTTTAAGATAACAAGAGAATATTTAATTTTTTATTTATGTCTGCTAGGTAATTATTATTTTTGTACTGATAATTTGAATTGGTCTTGAATAATAAAATATAAAGATGTTTTGATTTTCTGTTTAGTAAAGTACCATTTATAAATAAAATTTAGATCATACAGTCTTATTTAAATTATTCTAAAAATCTATCATACGTATTGTCGTAAAAATGATTAATTTTGTACTAAATTTCTTGTTTCAATAAATTATAGAAGTGCATCACATCGTTAAACATATTATTTTTATTATTATTTACCATAATTATTTGTAATTATTATTGAAAAAAAACTTTTAACGTACATAAGATTTTAAACAAACTTTTATGGTTTACTTTTATTAATTTGATGAATATTTCAGTATAATAATATTTGCGTTAATGTATATAACACAAAATCTCCCCTGTGGTAAACATACATCTTCTCTCTGACAAAAATGTATTGTATCAAACGAGAAAAAAAATAATTTAAACATCTATAAAGAAATGTTTAACTGTATTGAAATTTTTAATATTAACCTCGAAACTTTTTAAAAATCTTTTTTTGAAAAATACAACCATCTGTAATCAGATTTTCTTTCCTAAATTTAAATCACAATGAGTGATACACAGCTTTAAATTAATAGAAAAATAGCACTTTTAAAAATTATCTGATCATAATTAACTACAAATGTTATTTAATAATAATAATATTATTATTATTATTATCATAAAAACACAATCATTGTTTCATAAATGGAATAATTGAAGACTTTTTATGTCGGAAAATTAATAAATGAAAAGTTTCGATTCTAATGAAAGCCGCAAAAAGTTATTCGTTATGCAATTGAAATTTCATGAACACTGATATTGATGGAATTTAACTAATATTCATCCAGGTGTACTTAAACTTCTTAAAAAACTCTCATTTTCATTCTATGATTATAATACAATCGTAATTACCTTGTCTTTTGAAACGACTTGATAGTAATAAAGCAGAATAAAGCAGAGATAATTTATCTTAATTTCAAACAAGTAGTTGATAATGATATTTTTAATGTAAACGGAATTATTTTAATTTCTTCTTTACATATTCAGCCCGTAATAATATTTTCTGCTGTTGAAATTTTTACCTATAGATTAATAAAATAAAATTAAAAAGATTTCTATTTCTTTTAAATAGGAACATTCCATGAGAAAAAAAAATATAATAATAATAATATTAATAATAATTTGGTTAACTTTCTCAAGCACAAGCTAATTATGTTAATGTAATATCGACAATCACCCGAAATTACAATCAAATCTAGAAGAAAATAAATAAATCCCTACCCCTAAGTTTTAAAAGTATAATTTTGTTAAAAATTTCCGTGAAAGATCACGTAGCAGTTGGGAATAAAAATCATCTTAAAAGTTTATTTATTTAACATTTTTTATTTCAGTATTTTAAATGAAATTATCGCAAAATACGTCTGGATGGTTATTACGCTTTTTAAATACCATTTTAATTTAAAGGTCATGACACATTTGACGCCACTGCTGAAGTACATTTCTGATAAAAGCTTATATTTCCATTAAATATTTATAAATTGAGCTACATTAATGTATATAAGTTTTTTTTTTTTTTTTTGTAAAAGTTCACAGATTTTCCTTCCGGTGTACTTAATAATATTATAGTTATTTAATTATTTACCCATAAATCAAAATGTAATTACTTGTGTTTTGAAAAGGTTTAATAGTAATTCAAATAGAATAAATCCGAAAATTTTATCTTAACTTTAGATACGTAGTTCATAATGACTTATTTGAAAATGTCTGAATTATCTTAGCTTTCTCTAATTAATTCAACACTTGATAAATGATGATATATTCTATTCTACTTTTTAATACGTATATGCTCATTTTATGGGTTTTTAAAAATAAAATTTAAACGATTCGATTTCATGTGTA
Organism: Salticus scenicus; assembly: GCA_963930645.1. Lineage (NCBI taxonomy): Eukaryota > Metazoa > Arthropoda > Arachnida > Araneae > Salticidae > Salticus > Salticus scenicus. The sequence goes on along the minus strand of CAWVNO010002472.1, from coordinate 8,567 downwards.
GGAGCATACAATTTATAAATGAAAATTAAATTAGATGGACATTTTTAAAGTTATTTGTAAGATTTGTAAAGCTACATGATAATACCAAAAATAATTATTATTTTTACATTCCTTGTTTTAGTAATCATACAAATGAAACCACATATGCACCCATAAAAGTTATTACTTTACTTATTTTAATTAAAATTAGTAATAAAAATGTTATTAAGAAAACAAATTACAAAGTATTTATAGGAATTTAATTATTTATGGAAAAAATATTTTTAGCAACTTAAAAGGTTTAGTTTTTATTTGTTGAAAGGTTTTCAGTAATATTACCTGCCTTTATTTATCACCTCTCATCCTGCAGCCAAAAGGATATTTTCTTCAAGAAATGTAGTCTTATTGTATTTTAAACATAACCATTTTAATTATGAAATCGATGATGTATTGAAATTCTTTTCTGACATTTCAAAAAAATGTATAACAGCAAGTAACTACAAATACGGAAATTACTATTCAAAATATCTTAGAACAATTTCAAAAGATAGCTTATTTGTAATCTTGGAGGACAACTGAGAAAAATCCAATCAAGCATTTAACTTAAATCTTTGTAAATTAAAATTTTCTAACATTGTTTAGGAAATAAATGCTGTACCAATAATTGTTTCATGAAAGTATTAATTGAAATTAGTTATTGAAAATAAAATCTACATCGGCAAGTTAATATATTAAATTTTAGTTATGGTGAAAGCTGCAAACTGTTATTCGTAGAGATGTAAAACATTATTTGTTATACAAATGAGCTGTTATAAATATTGTTTCATCAGCCAAAGCAAAAGTTAGTGTACTTAATTATCTTAATCTTCTTTTGTTCTTTTCCGACTATAATTATCAAAACGTAATTGCCTCGTCTATTGAAGTATTTTAATAGTAATATTTACAGAATAAAGCCGATACATTTTATATTAATTACAATTACGTAGTTTATAATGATATCAGAATTATTCAAATTTTCATGATTAATTCACTGTTCACTAGATGATATTTTCTGCCTTTTAACTTATAAATGTTCTTTTAATTGGTTTTGAAAATAAAATTAGAAGGATCATGATTTATACGCTATAATTTACTATTTTGAAATAAAATGTATATTAAATGGAGAATTTCACGCACTTCGTTAAATGTGTAAAGCTTCATATTGACGCCTCAATGATAATTAATGCCTTAATTAGTGATTCATGATACCTAATGATTTTGCTTTTCTCTTTTCAAATTTCCATAATAATGCTCAACATAATGCAATGGTAAATATTGCTTGTTTTTATCATTTATATTAAAAACATTAATAATAATAAAATTTTATTTTTAAAACAAAGTTTAAGATAGTTATAATGTTTTCAGCAATTTTTACTGTTTATTATGTGTTTCTTGTACACTGTACACTAATAATTCCAATGTTAATTTCTCACGTCCTAACAAGCAATCTTCCCTTTATCAAACGTATATTTCTTCCCCGACAATAATTTGTATTATAAAACTAGAATAAAAATATCTAACTTAAATTTCGATAATGAAATGTCTAACCATATTGTACCGGGTGTCTCCTAAATCTCTAAACATTAAAAAAAAAAAAAAGAAGAAGAAGAAGGAAAAAAAAAAAAAAAAACATAAAATTGTAGGGACTGATAGAACTGGATGCAGTTTAAGAAAAATTATTCTTGTAAAATTATTTTTTGTAAAGAAAAAATTAAATCTTCTCTCAATTAAGGGCGCTGTACAGACGCTTAAAAACAAATATGCAAATCAAAGTCTTATAAACTGCACCGTTTTATGATGAATACAGCATATTTAATATTTGGTCTTCTACATTGTCACACATGAATTCTTAACTCCGATGTTAACTTGGTGGATAAAGCGCTACTGTTGTTAGAGTATTTCTTCAAATAAGAATCGCCGATTGCAGCTGTAGTTAGTGCTTTTGTAAGTTGTTTGCAAATCAAGCAGAAACGGTCGTTTTGCCAAGCCAAGCTCAGAGAAAAGCAAAACAAACAAACTACCACTAACACAAAGCAGAACGCGCCAATAATAAAATCGACAGAAATAACCCAAGATCGTTAAATGCTTATTATACAGAAACCAACTTTCCCATGTTAAATCAGCAAATTTTTTTTCCGTAAACTTTTAAATATTGGACGAACCAAATATCGCAGTAAAATGAAACATAAAGTAAAATATTCGTATCTACGAGATCTTTAATTTGAGATAAAAACGAACTTTCTAAGTTAATAAGTAAAAAAATGGGAGCATTTTCAATTTAGCGTAAAATTGGATATTTTGACAACTTTTTGAAAAAATTTCTTCTTCAAGAATTTTTTTTTTAAACAAACTAGAGAATTGATAAATGTGCAGAATTCTTTGAAAACTGGTTTTTCAGATAGACAATTACTTAATCTAGGAACTTTTATAAAATTTAGCTTTTAAAAATCAAAATTTCCTATCTTAATTGCTGAAAAACTGGTAAATATCGCCAAAGAGACATAAATCGCCAAATATGAAATTGCTTCATCTCAGTTTACCCGAAAAATATTAATTTCAAATTGAGCTGCTGCTTTTTCTTTTTATAAGTTATTTTTTTAAACAAGATTGGAAATAGATAAAAAAATTCAAAGAAAAAATATATCAGAAGTTCAAACATTGATAAAGTAACCCCAATTCTCTGTTAAATTAATGGTTGCAGGCGATATTTATGCAAGTGATGTAACAAGATTACATATCTTTCTTCAAAAACAGAACCGTTAATGCTACCTTTGATTATAGAAATGCAATTTTACCTGTTTACTTATATAATCAGGACAATGTTTTTTTTTTTTTTTTTTTTTTTCTCCCAAGAAGGAAAAAAAACATTCATGCAAAATGATTCTACACTCCATTCTGCATCGAGAACTATATTGTTAATAATCAGTGCAAGTGAAATCGGCGTTAACGTGGTGAAAATGGAAGGTTAATTCACCCGACTGGAGAACCTGTTAGAATCCTGTTATTGAAGAACGAAACAGTTGTGGAATTAGTGGCAAAAGATTTAGGTTTTCCTATCAATGGTCTCAAGAAAACGCGTTCAACCTTTCAAGCGTAGGATTTACAGCTTGTTATAATCTAAGGATGAACTTGACAATCATCATATGAGAATATGTAAAATTTGGAATTATTATTATTATTATTATTATTATTATTACTTATTTTACTTTTATTTTCAATAGAATGAATATTTTATTTCTGATTGATTATCTTTCCGAAATGCGTCTGAGGAACTCTCGTTTCACGGTTCATGCACAGTACAAGTTAGAAAATTTTATATTCTATACTACAAATATTATGATACTACTTGTTACACACACACACGCATATATATATATATATATATATATATATATATATATATATACACACATATGTATACATACTTGCCAACCATCTCATTATAAAGCGTAAAATCTTTAGGCCCCGCCTTTTTTTTTCACACCGGTCAGATTTTAGAATATTTTTATTCTTATTTAATGGTAACACCATTTGAAGAAAATTACTCTAAAAATAAAGTGGTGTGGAAAAGGGGGCGTTGTTTTAAGAAGCGTTAACAATTTTACGCTTATTAATGAGATGGTTGGCAAGTATGTATATATATGCATAGCTGCCATCATTTAATTTATTCCGGAGTAATTTTAGCCCCGCCTTTATTTCGTACCACTTATTTTTTAAAAGTAGTTTTTTCTTATTTTATCGAAGTTATGCATTGAAGAAAATTTTTCTATAAATAAAGTGTTGCGAAATAAAAGCGGAGCCTAAGATGCTCCGGAATAAATTAAAATATTGGCAGCTATGTATATGTATATGTATATACAAACACATATTTCAAAACTTAGTCACACTAGCTGTTTACTTTGACTATGCAAAACGGAAAATATTACAGAAGTAAAATTTCTGAAATATGGCATTAAAAATTAAGTTATTTTTTCTTTGAATATAACAAAAATAATTTTTTAACGCTATAGAAGTTACACATCAAACGAACTGCAATAATATATATATATATCGATTTTAATACTGGTATTGTACGATGATGCCCAAATCGTTATTACGAAAGAATATAATTAAAAACAACAACAATATATAATTTAATATTATAAAATAAATTATTGTAACTTATCGTTACCACGCTTCTTTCTTACATGAAGTATAGCTCAAATATTTTTTTTTTATCGTACTCAGTTTAATTCTATATGATTTTTTGCATTAATACTTTTTTTTTAATTATCAGAAAATATAATTACATAACTAAAATATTACTAAAAATTTATTTTAAAAAGTTCACATAAAATAATAATACAAAATTTAGCAATATAAAAAGTAAATTTACGTTTTATTAACTTTTAAACTGTTGTTGTTGCAGGGATTGAGGCTGATTGACTCTGTGGGCGTTATTCAAAGTCGTCCTAGTCCGTATTTACGTAGAATAACTTTTAAACTACGGCTGATGCTAATAAGCGCACAAAAAAATCTGTCATGCATTCCAACGTTTTCGAATAGATAACAAGATAATTTCTATTTTTTTAATACTATTAGGCCCTGTAATTTGAATACATAACACCATATTTCGCCTTTTTGTGCGATTTTACGCTTTCTTGTTTAAATAATAAAATTACATCTACAGCAACTGGTGAGGTAAACGCCACTTATGTATATATTTGCAAACGAAAAAAGAATTAAACACAAAAATGCAAAGGTTTTTTATTAATAAATCATTTCAGAATAATACTTCAATATTGGGCTAAATTTTATTAATTAAAAAAAACATTCTTATTTATTTTCACCAAAGTTTTAAACCTTTGCGCTCGGCATATATTCCGTCACACGTATAGTTCCCCGCTTACTACCTTTTGGCTACCGAAAAATTGTAATATATTTTTTTTTTACCTCATCATTAAATAAAACAAATCTTTCTGTTAAAATTTTCCGGTAGCCGAAAGGTAGCCTATAGTTACACGTTTTAGAAAAATAACATTTCATTTGCAGAAGAACACCTTAAGGCGTGGCTTGATTTTTTAATGTCCCCTCAGAAGGGACATACAAGCGATAAGGGTTAAATTATTATTTATATTTTCTCTTTTCTTTTTACCATCTCTTACCCATATACAGTAACCACCGCTTAATAGATTCACTGGTTAAAAAATCAGCCGCTTATTCTGATCAAATTACCAGGACCATAATCAAATCAATACAAAATAATTTTAAAACCGCCGTTTAAAAAAATCAACACCGTCGGTTAATAAACTCAAAAAAATCTTCTCGGCAGCAAAAATGTCATTTATACACGCTAAAAAAATTGTATTTAGACTGTTACATTTTCTTTATGAAATAAAGAATAAAATAAAATTCAGCAAGCTCTCCGTTATATCCTTTGTCGAAAATTTTACATTTAAGGCATACTTACAAATTAAACGTCCCCCATCACTTGTTTTAGTAACAATTTCAAGGAATGTATTTTTCGAAGCCCGATAATAAATTATAAATTTGATTTGGTTCGCAAGCAGTGGCGGCTCGTGGCAGGAGCTGCAGAGCTGCAGCCCCCCCAGAAATATTCGAAAAAATTATTTTATCAACTTTCAAAATATTTTGAAAATAAATATTATTTTATTGTATAGTATTATGCATATAGAAAAGCAGATTACTTCGTTATCATGAAAAATTATTAAAAAGCTGAGAAAAATTAACTATTTTTAAACGCAATAGCACCTCAAAAATTCGTAAAGGGACTGCTCATTCATGCAGCTCCCGAAAAAAGGGATTTCTTTAGGGAAAGAACAGTTACAACCGCCCCTACTCGTTTTCCCTACCAGTTTCGACCATTTGGTTGGAGCTGCATCCGCTGCAGCACCGACCTGATTAGGGATTTCGGTAATGCTGGAAAAGAACAATTTCCCTTTGTAATCTACGTTCTTTCTTCACAGTTTTTAATGCGGTAATCGCTGTGTTTGATGATTATTTATGTATGAGAGGTAAAACAATTTAGCATGAAGGTTATTCACGATTATATGAGAAAATAGAAGTCATTTTTATTTATTTTTCAAGCAGATTTTTATTTTATATTACATGGAAATTTCGAACGGTTTTTCGGTTTCTTGGTTTGCCAATGGCAGAAACGTTGAATAGACAGAATCTCAGTTTTTATATAAATTTTGCCTTAAACATAATATTTAAAATTTATCAAGTGTTTAATCGCTTTGTTGATAAGGTTATTATGAAAATTATAATTATTATTTATTTTTTTTTTTTTCACTTGTATTTTAGTCACTAATGTTTTTCTATTTTGATGAGAAATATTAGCCGTCGAACCTTTCTTAAAAACACGAGATTACTAAATTTTTAATTTCTGACATTTTCATACAACGAAGTTGGAAAGCATTTATAACTTCGTTTCATCTCTCTTTCTATTTGAGTGAGAACTTTCAGAAATATGCTCGAAAATTTAAACATTTTAATATCCGTTCTGTAGATTGGCCACACTATTTTTCCTATATACTTCTTTTACGAGAACACACAAAACATCCAGAATGCACTGCTGGCTTGGATAATATTTCAAACCAAATTAAACTGATACATACTATTCAAGCCTTTTTAAATACATCTAAAGTCTAAAGAAAATAGTGTTTTAACATTTGTAGATGTTTTTTTTTTTTTATGCACGGCAATACAGAAGATGTGCAGGAAATTTTAAAAATTCATTTTTAATTATACTAAGGTTTCATATTTAAATGAAACTTTAGTTTACTGTACCATGTGTAAATTTTAGTTTACTGTACATGTGTGTAAAGTTCGCATTAAAAAAAATAATAACAATAAAATGTTCGTAATGTTAGACAAGCATTTCATAATCTATGTGATGTGCAAGATTTTACGTCAATGTTAACTCTTTTAATTAATATTTCAAAGGATGTTCTAAATAAATTAATGAAACGCATCATTATAATTGCAGTTTTAAGATACGAGCATTACATTACTATAATGTTTTGAGGTGTCCTGAGCTCATTTTTGCTATTTTTACAGTGTTATATGTATGGTGTGAGTAAGTGAGTGAATATCATAACATCTAAATGCTTGGTTCGATTGAACTGAAAACTGGTAGGTATGTGAAAGGTCACCATCAAACGAGCTGTATAGAATTTGATGGAAGTGAGATTTATAGTTCTGTTACAAGGACACAAAGAAAAATTCCTTATCATTTTGATTAATGGACTTAAATTTATGAAGTGCGGTCGCGCCTAAATGTTTTATCCAATTGAGCTAAAAATTGGTAGATAGGTTATAGGTAATCGTCACGCAATTTGTATAATTTTGATGAGTACAGGACTTATACATTTTTGTACAGAAACACAAAAAGAAATTATTTATCATTATGGACTATAGATTCGAATTATTTGCAGTTATTATCGCAAGAACTGTACAGACTACATAAGTATGTAATCAAACTATTTATTATTATTTTTATATAAATCATTGTGTGTGTATCTTTTAAATGAGCAAAATTTGATTTACAAACATGTATGTATACTTCGTACCATCTTGGAGAAAATAATAGCATGCAGATGAAAAATATTTTATTTGGGGAAAATTGATTTTCATTAATAAATAAAGTTAACAAAATAAAATCTCCAGATTTTTTTTTTCTTTGTAATGAATGTCCAATAATATAAAATTTTAAATCTATGCTGTATCCTGTATTGCTCTGCTTCTTGCTCAGTCTGCGCATATAAAACCCGAAGACCCCGATTAAAACAGATTATTTAGAAAATCATTTTCGCTTTTTTCTCAAATCTTACGTATACATGCAGCTATGCAGCCCCCCTGTAAAGGAATCTCACGAGCCGCTACTGTTCGCAAGTGATATATATATATATATATATATATATATATTAATTATTAAAAGACAACAATTTCTAGTCCTTATTCTGAAATAACTAAAAAGCAAGAGATCTAAACGGAAAGATTTTACATTTAAAAGAAAAGCGTGAACTTTTCGCAAGGTAATGATGACTTTCCTTGAAGGAAAGCATATCGAACTTGGGATGTGATTAATTTACTTATTTTGAAGGAACAATTAATAAATTATATGTCAAAAGTTAATTAATATTGTTTATTAATTCTATTATTAGGTACCTTTTGAAATTTCTGTCTAAATTCAGAGAAGTAATACATTTTTCTTGAGTGCAGGAACGTTCGCCGGATATAAAAATCAGCCGCTTTATAAAATTATTTTGTCTCAGAACGAATGTGATTTTAATAAGCGGCGGGTACTGTTAATGGTAAAAGATATATTGATCTGGTTCAAATGTTTTGAACTGAGTTTTTGTTTTATGACGCTTTGAGACTCTCTGATACCTGAAAATAAATTTTTAGTTGATGGTCTGTGGGTGTGCCTGCGTGTTCGTCTGTGCGTGTGTGTCTGTTATCAGCATATCTCAAGAACAAATAATACCAAGAAAACCAAACTAAATATTCTAAATAAGGCTAAACGGTACAAGTTAAACTTTCTT
>CAWVNO010002471.1:0-60591 GCA_963930645.1 Salticus scenicus | reverse complement strand
CTGGGATACATGATGACAAACTAGATAGGGCGGTCAGCCAGTGTTGTGCACGAACGCGTTCATTTGAACGCGTTCGTGAGCGTAGCTCAAAAATTTTGAGTTTTGAGTTGAACTTCGCTCGTTTTTTAAATTATGAACTTGAGTTGAGCGTAGTTCGTTTTTTACACGAACTTGAGCGTGAAAAAGAAACTCAAGCTCAAACTCATATTAAATATTTCTGTCTGAAATATGAAAAGGAAAGTAGAAGAAGAAAAGGACAGAAAAGAAAATAACTCGGAAAAAATGGATCTCGGAAAAAAGGACATTTGTAATAAAAGGCACTGGTAAAAAGGGCACCAGATAAAAGGGCGCCCAGAAAAAAGGGCACCTGGAAAAAAGGGCACCGGAAGAAAGGGTACCTTTGATATTTGCAAATCGCAAAAACAATAAACATCAACTAATGAATTTTAAGAATGATTTTCATAACATATTTTTAGAAATTTCAATCTATTAAATTGGTACCACTTTCACTTAGTATATACTTGGAGGAAGGGGGGGGGGGGTCCAGGAGCATATTGAAAGAGAATAATTGTTTTTATATCTCCTTCTTACTGATTTTAATGAAATTTTGTCTAATAGTCACTTGCTGTTTATGACAAAAAATGCAGTGTCACACATACTTCGGGATCTGAAATTTTTTTTTTCTTTTTAATATCATCTTGTTACCGATTTTAACGATATTCCGTATTATAACTATCACTTATTCTTTACGAAAATCATAATAAGTGTTATATATAGCTTAGGGGACAAGGGGTTTGTGTAGATGCAAAAGAGAATTTTTTATACCACTCTATTATAGATTGAAATAAAATTACAAAAGTGTTACACATATCTTGGAGGGTGGGGGGCAAAGGGGCGAAATGATTGTTTTTATATCACCATGTGAACTATTTCTTTGGAACTGTGTATAAATATAACATAATCTTTGTTAAAATTATAGTAAATGATATATAGTTGAAGGGAGGCAAGGGGGGATTTTCACTATTTCTTTTTTATGTCACATTTTGAGCTTTGTAATATAATTAAAAATTCTTTTTAATGTCAAAAACTTAAAATAACATATTACAAATTAAATTAAAAATATGTATATATTTCTTTCGTTTCGCACTCATTTTGCAACAATGCTCTATGATCTTATGTGAATGATTCTCAAAAATGGATCAACAATTGTTTACAAATTTAATGGATTATGTATAGGAAATAAGTACGCTATATTTTAAATATTGCGACAACGACCGATTAAACGTGTATTACGAGGATTATTTTAATCGTAAAGTTATCTGACCAGCTTTAAAATATCATTTATGACACTATCATGAACATTTTTGACTATAGACATTCCACTTTGAAATCTTTCTAAATTATTCAAAATTTGCGAATTTCTAAACATGGCTGAATAAGACAATATTTCCCAAACACTTGCTATATGAAGATTATTGGATTGGAAATACTATAGAATTGCATGAAAACTGAAATATAAAACTGACCTAAACAAAATTAAATAACAAATTAGGATAAGATAAATATATTGAAGCGGAAGGCGGGAGGGTATCCTAATAGTTGAGGAACTACATTCTACAATCGAGCCAAATGATAAACAGACTTCATATCTTTTAACATGTACATAGTATGAGCTAAAGTAGAAATGTATGAGAACAAATATATGATGGGGATCTGAGGAGAGTTCAACTATTACAAATAGTTTATTTATACGACAATTTAAGTTAATTTAGAAAGTGTTTTAAATAAAAAAATGTATTATAAATAATAAAAGCACCAATTTCGCACACTTTAAGTTTTTAGACATAAAATAAAAATAAATAAACGCGAAGAATAAATCTAAATATGAATAAGAATTTCTTTTTTACGATACTTTTCGAATATAGACTTGTTGTTTTTCAACATTTTAAAACTTTACTCCCTCTCATATTCACAGTCAGATTTTTACTTCCTTTCTTTCTGATATAAAACGGCATTCTTTGAACTTATTAGAAGAATGTAAACAAAACTCTTCCCTAAAGCGACTGAGACCACCTATTGAGTGAAGTCGTAAAAACCGGAAACAGGGGGCTTACCGATCTTTGTTGGTTGAAACTTGAATAATTGTTATCTGATGGCTATAATCAGATATCCAGATGTTGGAGCCACTGGGTATTTGTGACCACTTTCGACTTTTAAATACCCTCATTCAAAATAAAATAAAGAGAGGAGGACACTAGGAAAAGCGAATCTTTCTTTTCTTTCTCTTTTTTTGTGTGTGTTATAGTGTTTAGCTATAACACACACAAAAAAGCTAAAATTTATAACCATAAATTGGTTACAGCTCAGATAGCATCTCACTCTTTTGATAGGATAGTGAATGTATGTTTCTCTGTTCGATTTATTCTCAAGGAAGAAAAAGAAATGGGGGAGAAAAAACGGGGATCGTTTTAGTAGAGTATTCTCATTTCTCAGTTATTCACTATCACTTTTAACACTTTTTACATTCCGTCGTAGTCATTTGCAAATATATCTGAAATTTCTCTGAGAAAGTAAGACCATGTGAAAAATATCAATATATAAAATTTTTCTTCAAGCTAATGAAAAACTATAATGGAAAGCAGTCTTTCTAAAAGATAAAGAAAAGGTGTATTAAACTATTACTATTTTGATATTTCATTTCAATTTTAATTAAAAAAAAAAAATATTAAAAGGAAAAATAAGAATAGCATATAATTTCATTTTAAATAAAATTTTAGATTTTTTTTTTTTTTTTTTTTTTCGTTAATCAACAGAAAATGAATTTTAGAAAAGCAAAATCCATATAAGATTTGAAAAATTTCTTGAAGAATTCCAAAAATTATAATATATAATTTCTATATTATATTTCATTTTTATATAAAATATGTGGAATATATTATTATTATCATTTTAATTTTCATTTACAAAATATTATATTTACATTACTATATTTAAATACTATATATATCAGTTTTAAATTCTTCGAAATTCGATAACAATTAAAAAATAGTTGTTGAAACATTGTTAGCGATATTTTTTATTATACTTTTTAAATGAAACACAATACTCTTTATAAATTTCAATTAATTTTGCTTACATGTTTCTTAAGAATTATTATTGATTATGTATTATTTATTATTGTTAATTTTAAATCAAAATATTTTTTATCACATTTAAATACCTCAAAATTTTATAAAAGCACATAACAGCCAACAAAAAATATTAATTTCTATGCTTCTCTGTGAACTAAAATTAAAAATATGTTATTAATTAGAACGTGAAAGTCATTCTTAATATAATTTTTAAGGAATATTTACTTTCGAGTGCGATTCAAATACAAGTATTTATTATTAATAATAATAATAATAATTAAAAAGAAAATAAGAGAGTATTTATTACTTTAATCAACATATTAAAAATATGTAAAATTGCTATATTATTTCATCATTCATTCTAATACATAGAAACCAGGAAGTAAAACCTTGATGAGATGATAATTATTAAGAATTTAAAAAAGAACATATATATGAGTGTTTATATCATTATTATGTTTAAATCCTAATTATTCAAATTTCTTTTTCATAATTAACTATTTCGAAATTCGATAAGATCAACAGCGTGCTTTAAGAATAGAAAATTGCATGTTTATCTATAAATAGATATTGAAAACAACATTTTCTTTAGAGACTATATACAGCTTTTATTATTAAAAATATATAAAATGATGAAATTTATTTATTAATTTAAGCTAAATATAAAATGATTTCTACCTATATTATTCATTTATTTATTTTTCATTTTTAATAAAATTTTACATTCTTTATAAGTCAAAAGCGATGAGGTTTTTGATTCCTTATTTATTTGAAATATAATATATTCTTTCCTTTATCTAATGTTTTTTCTTCTCTTCTTTTATTTTTTGGTCATTATTAAAAAAAAAAAAAAAAAAAAAAAAAAAAAATATCTGGAGTGACTCCACTCGACATTCCAAAAATTGAGTAATTAACGGTTTTCTAGATAAAGTAAGAGGAGTTGTTAAATAAACAAAAGAGAAAATTATAGTAGGTAGTTTGAGTATTTTTCTTTATATAGTACAAAGTTTAATTTAACGCTATCTTACCGAACACGTAGATCATAATGATAAAGAATATTTCGTTGTGTCCCTGTAAAAACCTACAAATGCTAGATTCACCAAAATGCTTATAGTTAGTGCAACAGTGACTTATAAATTTTCAGCTTTATCGGATAAGGCATTTAGACGCTATCGCACTTTAAAATTTGAGCCTATATACCACAATGATAAAGAAATTTGCATTTCGTCCCTGTAAAAATAATCATAAATTCTAGATTCTCTAAAATTCATAAAGTTCGTGTGACGGTGACGTATAACATGTATATAAATTTTCAGTTTGTTTGAATAAGGCATTTACTAGCTATCACACTTTAAATAATTTAATATGATGAACAATTTTTAGTCACGAAAATCTATACAGTTTGTGTGATGGTGACCTCAGTTTGTGTGATATGACTCGTATATAAATTTTTCACTCAAACAGATAAGGCATTTAGATGCTGTCGCACTTTAAATAATTTCACCCCATAGGCCATAATGATACAGAATTATTTGCTGTGCTGTAAAAAAAAAAAATAATAAAAATAAAAATAAAAAAAAAATAGAAGTGTTAGATTCACCAAAACCTATACAGTTCGTGAAATTGTGACCTGTAATATGTGTATAATTTTTTTGTTCAATTGAATAAGGCGTTTAGACCCTATTGCATTTTTTAAAATTTGGTCCCATAGGCAATAAAGATAAAGGATTTTTCTTTGTGTCCCTGTAAAAAAAATTAAGTGCTAGATTTATCAAAATCTACGCAGTTCTTGCAACTATTACCTATAATATGTGTATAAATTGTTTGCTCGTTTCAGATTTTCCAAAATCTATACAGATTGAGTAACTGTGACCTTATATGTATAAAATTTTTACTCAATTGAATGAGGCGTTTAGATGCTATCGCACTTTTAAGATTTTGGTCCCACAGGCCATAGTGATAAAGAATTTTTCTTTGTGTCCCTGTAAAAAAACTGTAAGTGCCAGATTCACCAAAATCAATAGGGTTCGTGCTACAGTGACATGCAATATGCGTACCAACTTACAGCGCATTCGAGCAAAGTGTTTTTAGACGCTAGCGTACGTATTGAAACACCAAAATCTCGAATTCGGATTTTTGACATGATTACAATACTTTCCTTTCATACGTTTGTTCGGAAAGTAATAAATTGACTAATTTTTTTATCATATTTATATACCAAATCAATAAAAGCGCAGCCTGCTTTAGAAATAAAAATAAAAGTAAATATTTTTCTTTAAAAAACATATATTAAATATAGATTTTTCTTTGCATACAATAGAGATGTTATGTATTATATTAAGCAAAATGTAAAATGATTCCTGCTTATTCTTGTTATTATTATTATTATTATTATTATTATCATTTTTTTTTTTTTTTTTTACATTTTTCATGAAATTTTACGTATTGCTTATAAATTAAAAATGATAATAGTGTATGTTATATTCTTTTACATTTTAAATTTCTTTTCTTTTTCTTCCATTTTTGTTTTCTTTTTTTCTTTCTTTTGATTTTTTTCTTTTCTTTTGATTTCTTTTTTTATTATTATTATTATTATTAAATTTTAAATCATACTAATTTCTTTATCATATTTAATATCATGCTATTGATAATCAATAAAAACTCAGCCTGCTTTATAAATTAAAAATGATAGGGTAGGATATTTTCAGTTTCTTTTTCTTTCTATTATTATTATTATTTGTCATTTGAAAATGTTATATTATACTAGTTTCGTTATCAAAAATAAATAAATAACTCTTAATTTAAGCAAACTGGCTCTTGAGCAAACATGTTAGAGTAAGAAAAATCTTGTCATAGTTCTAATTGAAGCAATTAGTAAGCTGCATAGAACAAAAGATTAAAAATATTGTCAAAGTAAATTATTTCAAAAATAACTTAAAAATCTAATTTAAATTTACATTTTTAAATGTTATTTTATTTAGATATTTTTGGAAGTAAAAATACTTTTAAAGTGTATAACTTATATATAATGTTTAAAAATTATTTTGATTATAATTCCATTATTTTAAATCTTTCAAAAAATTTCGTTTATCTAGAAATGACAGACTTTCAAAGACTTGTTTGATATTGACCATGACGCATCATACTTCAAAATAAACATTGTATATATACTCATAATTTCACACCCGTTTTCTTTCATAACTTTTAAAAATTAATCTTTGGAGAAACTTTTGAAAAGTTTTCTGCTTTAAGCTAAAATGAAAATTTCTATTTGGAAATGATTTTATAGAACAAGGATCGACATATACATGTTTATATTTGCTATTTTGATAAATACCACATTCACTTGCATATAAAGTTGTCCTACTGTACCACATTTCTTAAATATTTGTAGAAACTTTCTTGTAATTTCTGCTTTAACTAAAACAAAAATTTATATTCAGAAATACTGGCATAGGATTGGAATTGCTTTGAGTACATATATATATATATAGTATTTTTTATTCTTCAACTCAGGCCTCTTCCACAATTTATTTCTGGGTGCGCCACTGTGCGCATAAACAAAAGTATTGGAAATTTGAGAATAAAAAATACACAAAAACAGTGGGTTCACTATTCAGAAGTGTCCTCTAAATAAATTTCTACTACTATTAAATGAATAAGTTATAATTGAGAATTAAATGTTTATAAGTTTAATTGAACACTAAATTAAGAATAATTTTCATGGTAATTGATAATTTTAATAAATGTAAATTACCTATGAAAGTGTTCACCGAGTCACCGAGAAGATCTATTTAGAGAAAAAAAAAATACTCAAAAATGAACTTTTAATGAACTTCGCTCCTTTTTAAAAATGAACTTGAGTTGAACGCGTTCATTTTTTTCAGACAGGAGTTTGAGCGCGAACTAGCTCGTTTTTTACACGATGAACTTGAGTTTGAACTAGCTCGTTTTTTTCGTGAACTTGCACAACACTGCGGTCAGCGTGGGGAACGGAGCTTTATTTTCCGCATTAATTCAGCCGATCAGAGTAAGCGATCCGATCGCCGCCTGGTGTAGTATCTTTGAAACTCATCGGAAGAAAGGGAAAGCCCGCCCCTTCGGCTTCAGTCATCCAACGAAGGAACAGCCAGAAATGTAAAAACGCGCTGATTGGTGTATTTTCGAGATTGGTCGCCCTCTATCTGTAAGATGAAAATTACTACATTTCCGTAACATTAGTAATACATCCTTCACTTTTAATCCGTGATTACATGACAACAAGAAATACACTGTTTACATTAAGTCGCGAGCGGTTAACAGGCAGGACAAGCACATGCGCAGATCACAGTGCGCACAAGAGCAGATGCATGGAGGCAATAGTTGCTCGCTACAGCTCATTAGTTTCTATAATTATCTATGAAAACTTGTATAAATGTATAATACATTTTGAAATTTTTTTATTATTAATATAAATAACCTTTAAAAATAAATCTATGAAGGCACTGGACAAAAAAAAAAAAAAAAAAAAAACCAGGCCTGGGTCGGAGAGGGGTAAAAAGTGGACACTTTTAGTGTTGTTAATAATAATTAAAAAAAAAAAAAATATGATTATCAAAGTCACAATTTCTGTAAGGCAAAAACCGAAATACGGCTAAGCTTTACTATACGGCACCCATTGCTTATTGCCGTTGCCGATGTTTTGGGGTTACATACAAACGGAACGCTTGCAACTTCGATGACGTAAATTCTGCAAGTTTTTTGCAAATTTAGCCGGCAGCAAAAGTATCCGAGCACTACCAAAAATTCCTATATAAAAAAAGTACACTGAATGCAGTTTTGTTAAATAAATCCTTGTCGAATCTTATTCTTAGTCAGTCTAAGAACACGATTCGACAAGGATTTATTTAACAAAACAGTGTTAAGTGTGCTTTTTTTCCATAGGAATTTTTTCTAGTGCTCAGATACTTTTGCTGCCGACTGTAGTCATACATTTGGAACGCTTGCAAACGGCTGCAGACGGCTTTCCAAACGGAAGTGTTTCATTTGTATGTACCCCTTGATCGCGTGATATGATGGTGATTCGAGACCCGAATCAGAGTATCGATACTTTTTCTGTTGTATCGAAACGTCACATTTACTGATTCATGCATCGCTAATTAGGGGTATACAGTGATGTTTTTTTTTTCTTTGGTTTTAATGCTCGCGAAGCGAGCAAACAGCAGAAAACATAGTGACCGAGGCTCCATGAATTTTCATGCTTTTACAGATTCATGCTCCACGAATTAGGTGCGTCCAGTGATGTTTTTTTTTTGTTTTAATGCTCGCGAAGCGAGCAAACAGCAGAAAACATAGTGACCGCTGCTCCATGAATTTTCATGCTTTTACTGATTCATGCTCCACGAATTAGGGGCGTCCAGTGATATATATATTTTTTTTTTTTTTTTTTTTTCTTTGTTTTGTTTCAATGCTCGCGAAGCGAGCAAACAGCAGAAAACATAGTGAAACATAAAAAAAATGTTTCATAATAATTTAAAGTATCGTTTCATGCAGTGGCGTCGCCAGAAAAAATTTCAGGGGAGGGGGGGGGCACAACCTGAAAAAATATTTTTTTCTGATAGCATAGTTTTAAAGTTAAAGAAAAAAAATGCTTATTTTGATTCGATTCACGACGTTGTGAAACTATTCGCAGTTACGACTCACAAACCGAATCAAAACACCATCATACCACGTGATCAAAACATCGGCAACGGCAATAAGCAATGGGTGCCGTGTAGTAAAGCTGTTCCCCGAAATACTGTTATTACCATTACCCGTTTGGTTACTTTTGTTATAAATTTATTTTGAGAGAATTATAGATACTTAGTTTTACCATCATTTTCGGAAACAAATTATTTGTGCAAATTACTCAATTTAATTATTGACAATATGAATAAACATCTACCCGTAAAGGCGGAGAAAAAACCATTTGAGTGTAAAGAATGTTTTAAAGGATTTTCTAATAAAGGTAATCTGATGAGACATCTGCGCACTCATACAGAAAAACCATATGTGTGTAAAGAATGCTCTGAAGGATTTTCTTATAAGAGAAATTTAATGGAACATCTTCGCATTCATACGGGACCAAAACCATATATGTGCGAAATATGTTCTAAAAGATTTTCTGGAATAAGTGATCTAAAGAGACATCTTCGAATCCACACAGGTGAAAAGCCATATGTCTGTGAAAAATGTATGAAAGCATTTTCTCATAAGGGAAGTCTAAGAAAACATCTTCGCATTCATACAGGAGAAAAACCGTACGTGTGTGAAGAATGTTCTAAAGGATTTTCTGTTAAAAGCAGTCTAATAGAACATCTTCGAATTCACACAGCTGAAAAACCATACGTATGTAAAGAATGTTCTATAGGATTTACTTATAAGAGCAATTTGATTCAACATCTTCGCATTCATACGGGACAAAAACCATATGTGTGTGAAAAATGTTCTAAACGATTTTCTAGAATAAGTCATCTAAAGACACATCTTCGAATCCATACAGGAGAAAAGCCATATGTCTGTGAAGGATGTATGAAAGCATTTTCTAATAAGGGAAATCTAAGAAAACATATTCGCATTCATACAGGAGAAAAGCCAAATGTGTGTAAAGAATGTTCCAAAAGGTTTTCTCAAAATTCTTATCTAAAAAATCATCTTCGAATACATACAGGAGAAAACCGTATGTTTGTGAAAGGTGTATGAAAGCATTTTCTGATAAGGTCAATATAACGGCACATCTTCGAATTCATACAGGACAAAAATCACAAGTTGGTGTAGAATCTCCTCTAAAAATCATCTTCGAATGCATGCAGTAGAAAAACCATATATGTGTGCAAAAGATTTTCCCGTATAAATACTTTAAAGAAACATCTTTGCATACATACTATATAAAATGCCATATGTCTCTGAAAAATCATTTAAACAGATCATTCACACAGAAGAAAAACTCAATATGTAAAAAATGTTCTAAAGGCTTTTCTTGAATAAGTGATCTAAAGAGGCATCTTCGAATTCATATAGGAGAAAAGCCATAGAGTGTAAAAAATGTTCTAAAACATTTTCCCAATTTAGTCATCTAAAAAATCATCCCTGCATTCATACCAGAGATAAACTATATGTGTGTGTAGTATTATCTAATTCATTTCCTGAAATGAGTAGTTTAAAAATCACCATCACATTCA
Source organism: Salticus scenicus (assembly GCA_963930645.1). Lineage (NCBI taxonomy): Eukaryota > Metazoa > Arthropoda > Arachnida > Araneae > Salticidae > Salticus > Salticus scenicus. The sequence goes on along the minus strand of CAWVNO010002471.1, from coordinate 50,261 downwards.
TATGAGTAAAAAAGGAAAAAAAAGCCTTGGGTGTATAAAGTTCTTCCTAAAAAGCCCTTTGTGCCTTAGCCAAACATACGTATGTGATCAATGTTTCCAAACTGCGAGTCCCGAGTTGACTTTTGGTGTTTCGCAGAAAAGTTTGATTTTGTGTATATATTTTTCCAGAACTTTCACAATTAAGTTATGTTACTAGATTTGATAATTTTAGAGAACTATACATGTCAAAATATAAATTTTGGAAATTTAACATATGTCCCTGCGGATGATGTGCATAAAAAACTTCTATAATTGGCATTTTACTGGAGAAAATAATATTAAGATTCAATTAGGAATGTACAGTAATATACTACGTGAAAATTCATTTTTTACTGAAGATAAATAAGATTTCCAAAGCAGAAAGGGGGAAAAAAAAAAGAAAAAAATCCGCTTGCATTCTCCGTAAACAGAACTTAATTTAGAAAGGCATGACTTATTTTTATCTATTCTTACGTATAAAGTCATGCAGTAACTGTATTTCATTCCCTAACATTGGCTACTACATTCATTACTTAAAATTACATTTGTATAGGCTTCATTTTAGGAACCTCTTGACAACTTTTAATTTTTTTTTTCTTTATCGTTTTTCTTTTCTTTTTTGTCATATCGGCAATAAATTATAACGGTATAACGATTGCTTAAGTAAAAACCTTGTTGATAAACTTCTGATCTATATTTTAACTATTCTTCACCTTAAAACAATTTTTCAGAATTTTATTTTAATTAACTATTTAAAAATGTTTACACATTCATTTTGTTTTAACATACAAAGAAAAGTATTTACTTATTTTTACTTTTTTACCATCAATCTTTTTTTTTTCTTTTAATTAATTATCCCGTGGAACTGATAAATTCGGATATTATGAGAAAGCTCCTCACAGCGGGAGTTTCAAAGTAATAAGTACAAAACTTTGAATAAATACCCAAAAATGCAAGAACACGGAACAAATGTTTCGGGTTAAAAAGAAACAAGACCCTTCGTCAGGAAAACAAACTAAGCAAGAGTGCAGTAATGCAAACAAAGTGGCAGCGCATAATTAGCATTTTTTTTTTTTTCTATTTATTTAAGATTTTGTAATAATTAAAAAATACAGCCTTAACTAGATTTATCTATTGTAATAATAAGCGTACCAGTTTTTGATAAAATCAATCTAGACAGATACAATCACAAACTTTCAGCTATATGTATTTTAAATAAAAACAAAAATATTTGTACTTTTATTCGAGGTGTAACAGAATAAATGGCGACAACGTAAGCTCCCTTTCGTGGTGAATTCTGCTATTATTATTTAGTACGACCTGTCATCAGGGTCCGATCAAGCTTTGAAGCTAGGGGAAACTCAGCATCATTTCGGGGCCCCTTTCATTTTGGAAAATCTTTCCTGTTATATATTGTAATACAAAAAAAAAAAAATATATTACAGTCCAAGAAATAGAGTGTTTATTATTATTATATATATTTTTTTTTACATACATCTGGGTAGTTTCTACACAGAACATTAAAATCAGACAACATTTTAATTAAGAACATTCTGATTTTTGAGTTTAAATAATAGATTTTTCCTGAAATAGTGAGTGTTTTATCTTGTTTTAGGTAACCTTTCTCAGAAAAATTTCAATCTCCGAAAATATGGAACAAAAAATTCAAGACCATGTTTTTAATCCTCTGGGGCCCCCTCTTAAATTTTAGAGGAGAAGCTGGTGCTTCCTGAGCCTTTTGGATAATCAGGCCCTTCCTGTCATACTAAATAATAGTAATTTGATTAGAATAAAAGAAATAAATTTGAATCTTTGACAGGAAGTAAGTTTTTTTTTTTTTTTTTTTTTTTTTTTACAAATAGAAGACTGAAGCAGCTTTATCGAAATCGGTTATTTTAACCCTTTGCCCGGAACATGTTTTCATCATGCTCATTGGGAACACAGACCGCTTTTTGAGAAAAAGGTACTGAATGTATTTGGAGAAATTTTGTGGTGATAAATTATGAATTCTTACAACCATAAATTTATTTTTTTAAACATGACGTATCATAGAGGTGACAGGGTTAGAGCCCCTAAATAAAATAATAGCCTGGCGCATCACCGCCATTTTTTTGCCTCAAAGAGGACAGAATTGCCGCTTGGCGTCGTTATCGCTTCCGTAATGATTTTAAGAAATCTTGATCTGAAGCTAATCCGGTCAAGATAAGAGCAATAAGCAGCAATAATATTCCTAAAAACACATTTTTTTTCACAATACATTCTCAGGATGTCATTTTATTTTGAGGATATCGTATGGATGTACTGGGTTAAAATGTGTTGTTAGGACGGTTTCTGTTTCTTTTACAAAATGTCGCCAAAACTCAAATACACAGTCTGCGAATACATTATATTCACTTCTTGAATGATTATAGCAGTTTATCGTTAAACAAACTTCCATATCATAGTTTACTTAGCTAAAATTATGAAATATAATAAAACAAGTTACTTTAAAGTAACGTAAGACGATAAAAAAAAATGTTTGTCGTTTGTTTATCAGAGAAACGCGCTGGGTACACGTGGCAACCCTAAGGCAACAAAATGCTTGATGCGCCAGCTCGTATATATAGGAGCCTTAGACAGGGTATATTATATGGTTGATTGGATTTAATGTCGCATTAGTACTGCGCAAAGGGTAAAAATGATAGCTACTGATAAAATAAGGAAAGCGCATGTTTACAAACAAACGCTACGTCAATCAATCTTTGCCACTCTAGAGAGGCAAAAGATCAACCTGTATTGGTGGAAATGCTAATGTTATGCCACTTTACCCATAACTTGACTGCGAGTGACGTCACGTGCCCTTTCTTTATATACCTCTCAAAGGCCAGATAACTCCTATAGGAAACTCCAATAATAATAAATGACTCGCTTGAGAATGAATTGGCTCTGGAAGACTTCCTACAAGTAACTCTTCTTTGCTATCGCAACAAATTTTTACCTAAAATACTTTCCAATCCAACTTGAACACCAAAAACTCGCCGAAAACCATAATTTTGTTAGAAACTCACAACTTCCCTAAAACTCGTAACTCCATCCGCAACTTTCTTCATAGCGCTCTAATAGGGCAGTTGCAAACAGCTGATAACAGCATAGCAACGCGGACAGCGTGCCCTCCATCACTGGTTGCTATGCGCGGTTGCCATGGTGCTGTGAGCTGTTTTCAACTGCCATTTGCTTACTGTTCTAAAAATGGCGTCTATTTCTTTTCAAGTGGAGTTGATAGCCCTCCATCTACGTCACTATGACGTCATATGAAACTGCTCTATTCTACCAAATACCAACAAAACCAATCGAACTTAAACTTTCAGAAAGAATTCTCAATTACTGACATTTCTACGTAATGTTTCTTTTCGCGCGCAAAAATTAAGATTCCTAAAATTCTAATAACATTTTACAGGATTCTTTTCAAAATTAAGGGGTTCCGCCCCTGCTCACTGCCAACCCCCAAGGGTAGCTTCCCTGTTTGAGCGGGTTTTACGTTTCACTAATGCCACGCTGTGGACAATTGGAGACGGTTCGGGACGCGTATAATCGAATGCTACAACGTAGACGCGAATTTGGAGAGTTCCCACTCCTCAGAACTTTGGCGACAGAAGCTTGGCGCGAAACGTTATTCTGAGATGATAAATCTGAAATGTGGAAACTAATCATTGATTGAATCAAACCAGTCAGAAATGATTCAATCATCGATTCGTATCGTTCGTAATTCGTATTTGTAGTATGTAAACATTAAGTAAAACATTTTGCTTAAATAAAAAGTAACTTTCTTCACATTTTATTGAATGAAATGCGATTATTTTACAAGAAAACATTTTTTTTTTTTAATTTTTTAAATGTGCTAAATAAAAATACAAATTTATTACAGATAACTTTTTTACCAATAAGTAAATGTATCACAATAAATTTCTCCACTGATTTATTAATTTTACCATTTAATATTTTTCTTTATGCAATATGAATTGATTTTATCCAAATAAATTAATTTATACTGTTACATATTTATTCTGAGGTATTCTTTTTTTCTGTCTCTTTTTCTGTAAGAGGAAAAAAAATCGCAATAATTTGTTAAGTAATGATGCACTTAAGTATTTTATGAGTAATTATAAACATAAGTAACTAAGTAAAATTTATTTGTTAGATAATGTTAATTTTGATTGATGGAGATTTTTTTTTTTTTTTTTTTGCCTAACTTTGAAATTAAGCTATATTATTTTTTAAAATAGCAACACATTGATTTTCTTCTATTTACTTATTTAGATTAATAAATAAAGAATGCTCACTTTCTAAAAATTCAGCAAATTCAAATGTTTGCTTAGGTATAGATTGGTTACATTTATAATATGATTAATTATATGTATAATCTCTTCCTTAAAATGAAATTTCTAATTTTTTTTTTAATGTAAATGATTTTTAACTCAATTTATTTCAGTAGTAATCTAGCTTCAGTGAAAATGAACTATACCTAAACATTTAGAAGTATTTATATAGCCTTTATATAAAACCTTTCATTTATAAAATTTCATGCAAACAATTCAGCATTCAAAGACCTTTGTTGTTGAGTTTTATATCGTTACTACTTGAATGGGGGCAAAAAAAAAAAAAAGATATTTGAAACTTAAATTTTTATTATTGAGAAATTTTTAGTCTTCTTGATGCAGCAGATTGCGCCAACTAGTCATATAATTTAGGATACTTTGATATAATTAATATACAAGTGCTTAAATAATGCCACAGTCATTTTCTCAGCATGTAGAGTGTTGCCAATACAAAAATTGAGCTCTAGAACTAGAAGTTGGTGTTACTCACTAGTTGCTCTTCATTTTGTGTGTATAGTATTTCCCCCCTGATGATCACATGAAAATGGAGATATTAATAGCAATATTTTATCTGTATAAACATTATGTGAATTGTCATAATAGATTACCATTCCAGTTTAATGCTTTTAATACTACACAAATCCAAAGCAAGCGATAGAAATTCGAAGTATTTTACTGCCAAATTTCCCAAGATCGGATTAACATTGTTGTCTGCTTTAGACCACAGATTATCATACAGATAGGACAGTGAAGCTAAAACGCGAACCGGAAATATAGTAGCACCACTAGTGTCAACAGAGGGGAACTACAAGTGTTAAGTCTACATGAATAACATCTTTGATCGAAAATTGTTTTTCTGTTTCGCGAGTAGTTAGTAGCAGGTTAGTATGGGAAATTTTTTTTTCTTCACTTTGAATTCACAAAATTATCCTCAAAACATTCACAGCTATTTTTCTAAGAAATAAAAATTAATTTTTATAATGTTTAAAAATATGCTTTGTCAAACATATCCATATTCAAGTACAAATCAAAATTACAAACTGTAATTCTGAAATAGCAGTATGAAATCATTAAATATTTAACGTTGCTTGTTTTAAATAATACAAAATGCTTTAAAATGCAAAAAATGTTTTTATTTTATGTATATTCAAAGTTTATTTTCTTAATATTTAGCACTTGCTTCTTAAAATAAATTGCTTTTAACAATCAACTTTGTAAACAATAATAAAGTTGCCAAATGAAAACACATGTGCAGTTTTCTTTGCTTCACTATTTCTACTACTTTTAAATTCACAAAATCATAACATTACAGCTATTTTCTAAGAAATAAAACTAATTTTTATTATGTTTGAAAATAAATTTTGCCAAACACATTCGTGTTCAAGTATACAAATTAATATAACAAACTGTAATGCTGAAATAGCAGTATGGAATAAAATCTTAAATATTTAACATTGTTTGGTTTAAATAATGCAAAATGCTTTAAAATGAAAAAAAATATTTCTGGTTTATATATATTTTCGAATTTTATTTGCTTAATATTTAGTACTTGCTTCTTAAAATAGATTGCTTTCGGCAATCAATTTCGTAAACAATAACAAAGTTGCCAAATGTAAACATCGATACAATGGTTAGTTGGTTGGATGTTGGGTTTAACGTTACACTAATATTACAATGAACATAAATACAATAAAAATAAGATGAGCGATTGCGTAAACCGGAAATCTCGAGAAACTTACAGCCGTTGACAATAGGGTCGTTGCAGTCAAATTTTGGTTACCGAAGAATATACGGGAGTGTCCTATCTGTATAATAATCTGTGCTTTAGACAAACTTATTTTTAAATTAAAATAATATTTGAAGATAATAAGTGTAAAGACAATACTTTTATAAACACTAATAGTTTTCTAACTCGCACGTAATGAGTATTTTTAATGAAAATGTTACAAAATAAAATATATATATATTTATTCATCGAAATTTTAATCATAATTCACTGTAAGAAAAACATTGATATCAGCGATAATTTAAATGCATTCATCAAAATAACTTTTTTTAAAAATAAATGTTAAATTTTGCTATCTAAAAAAATGAAGTTAAAAAGTAAAATTTACAGTAATTAAGGATATTCACTTAATTTTCGAAGTATACTTGATATTTTTACTCTAATAAAAACGTTGATATAAGTATCAATTGAGATGTATTCACCAAAATAACTTAGTCTAACAATAAATAACACATTATAAAAAAGCATAAAGGAAATGGCACTTAAAAGTAATAATTACAAAACTTTGAATAAACACCATAAAAGCAAGAACTCGCAACAGTTGTTTCGGGTCAAAAGAAAACCTAGCCCTTCGTCAGGTGTACAAAGTAGAGTGCTGTAAACGGGTACATAACACTTTGGTCCCGCCGTTTTGGTCCCGCCACTTTGGTCCCGCCGTTTTGGTCCCGCCACTTAGGTCCCGCCGAACTGGTCCCGCCACTTTGGTCCCGAGGAAATTTTGGTCCCGCCATTTTGGTCCCGATATCAGGAATAATCAAAGTACTACAGAAAAAAAAGTGAAATTATTTTTTCCATATTTGGAATTCTTGTCATTTGACTTGAAAACAAGGGGGTAGGAAAAGTTAAAATTATTATCATTATTATTATTATTATTATTATTATTATTATTATTTTGCAACAGAAAGTTATAGTAACAAATAAAACTTAAAAAATGTCTAAGATTCTGAGATTTAGATTTCTTCTCTGTACGATAAAGGAAAAAGGACAGCAAATACATGAGGGAACTTCTGGCAAAAGAGAACTAATAATATTTTTTACACTTTGAGGGTGAAATATATACAACCTTTATTGAAAATTATGTAACTATAGGACACATGAAACAGAAAATTTATTATTTTGGAGAGAATTTTGTATGATAAAGGGTATTAGATATCAGTGAAAATCTAAGCATTGTTAATTTGTTAAGTCCTGAAATTTTTAGTTTAAATAAAATACAAGGTTTTTAAAATAAAACACTGTAATGCGGCTCTTATATATCACATTCAAATTTAGAGTGTTCGAATACAAAATTTATAGGAAATCGATGCTTTATCCAAGCATCCTCTAAATGTTAGAGTTTAATAATAAAAGAAGGCATGATGAATCTAAAAAATGATCTCGGGATTTAATTTGTACAGATCTGCTAAACATGAATCAATGTCAAAATGAATGTCAATGTCACATGGATCAATCTGTGTTTGACAAATGTCAATCCGGATACATTTATCAAACAAAGAAAATAGTTATACATCCCACAGACTTGGAAAAGCATCCCCCCCCCCGCCTTATAATCCCTTACAATATTGTTTAAGAAAATTTCGATTAAAAGCCCCCCCCCCCCCACACACACACACATTTTCTTTTTTCAAATGCGCTGAAACAAAACAGTGAAATTTCTCTTTACTGTCTATTAGAGAAACAGGTGTGAAACGAATCCCAAGCGCTTCAGAGATTTCAATGTGGGCATTGTTTTTAGTCATAGAGACATATCAGACAGATATAATGTATATATATTTTTTAAACATAAGATTAAAATGAAAAGGTAAAATATTGTGCATCAACAATTTTACAAACTTTGATGCTTGCAATGCGCACAGTTGATTAAATATTGGGCTACTTGCATTTTTTTTTTTTTTTTAATAAAATCTTTGTAATTGAAAGAAAAGTAATTTATATACATATATACATGGTTAACATAATTAAATATCATGGACAAACAAACACGCATTTTATTATTATTATTAATATAACACAGATTTTGAAACAAATTCTCTTAGATTAATGATAAAAATTAAATCACAATCAAATCGAATGAAACATCTCTCTCTCTCTCTCTCTCTCTCTCTCTCTCTCTCTCTCTCTCTCTCTCTCTCACACACACACACACACACACATATAAATAACTTCATATGTAAATTCAAAAACTTCATAAATAATCACAAGCTTATGCTTATGAAGAAGAGTCTATGATGAGAGCAGGTCAATAATTAGTTCTTTGACAGAAACAGCATTCTGTTTCTGTCACTAAAAGCAAATTATATTTAATATTCTAAGGTTTTCTTTTTCCCTCTTTTTTTAACAAAATTTTTCTGTATTTTATTATTTTTAAATTTATTCAGACTTTATCAATAAATATATTCAAATGGGGATTCTTTTCTAATAAGAAATTACTGTTGTTATTGTTAACAATACTTTTAAAATCACAAAATTTTGTCACTAACAGTAAATTAAAAATCAAATTACAATTAAAGTAAATTAAATCGAAATTAAATGAAAAAAAAATCTCAATAAAAAAAAAAGAAAGAAAGTGCAATTACATAAAAAAAAAAAAAAAAAAAAAAAAAAAAGTTTAAATATATTAAATGTTCGTAAAAATTCAGAACAACATTCTCCGAATCTGAATGGCTAGGAAGCAATCGTAATGTCGAAAATTTATGTATTCATCTATAAGATATTCCTTAATTAAAGATAGTCTAAGACTACTTCAGTTTTCCCGTATCAACAAATAGGCTATCATATTAACAAACTGATATATATTTTAAAAATAGCAACAAATTAGAGGGACCAAAATGGCCAGCGACCAAATTTACCTCGGGACCAAAACGGCGGGACCAAAGTGGCGGGACCAAAATACAGGCGATTAAACTTAGAACAGTAACAGGGGCACTTTTTTCCTCTGATTCGTTCTTCAAATTACGTAGTGCTGACGAGAATTTCGTCATTTCACGCATGCGTCTTGGATTATGATCAACGAATCCCTATCGCGCTGCGGTGTGTAAACAATATCTCGTTGTGTGTAAAATGATGTATGATAATGTAATTTATCCAAGTTAGTCTATTCTCAAAGAAATCCCCCAACTACAAGTCAGTCTATGATTAGAAGTAATCTAATCCAAAACTGATGTTAAACAAACGAAAAATAACACAAAAATAAATTTAAGATTTCGTTTTGATAATTTATTCTTGATAATATGGTACTTTAAAACTGCTCAAATACATGCTTCAAAATATCTATTTTTGTTACGGGAAGCTTCGTTTTTTTCTTATATTTGTGTATGTTTATCTTAAATTTAATACCTTAAACCTTGAGTATGCTATAGTTCTAGAAATTTCCTGAGTATTTAGTTTAGTACAGCACAGATGTTTTATAAAATTAAATATTGGAGACAAAATACGTTCATAGACGTTGGCGATTTTTTTTTTTTGGTCTTAGTGAATGGCTTAATTGGAATAAGTATATGATTGTTATAATAGCAAGCATAACTTATCTGACTAACAAATGCATGCATTATTAAAGTAAAATTAAGTGCAATATGTCTTACTTAGTTTTTCATATCAAGTTTGTACAGAAACGGAAACTTTTTATTTATTTTTACTTTATTATTATTATTTTTTTTTTTTTTTAAGGAAGCAGTGCAAGATAAAACATAAAGTTTATTTAAATTAATATATTAAACATCTACTACTCAGGATTTTTTTTTTTTTTTTTTTTTTTTGTGCTTTTCCATTTTGCTGGTGCAAATCTAGCCAAGCAAGACTTTATTGGCGACAGTGATGCATTAATGGATTATTATTTAATTTATAACTTAGGTTTAATTTATTTTTTAATTTAAAGTACATTTACATCCGTAATTATGCATATGATAAAATAAATGTTGTATTTAGCTTTAAGCAAAATTTCAGAAACTTTACTTCTTAAAATATTTTAAAAAAAAACTTAATAAATAATAGTTTCCTTAATTTTCTTATTATTACTCCAAGTGTTTTGAAACAATTACTTTCTTAGGTGCTTAAAGACAAGTGTCTGTTGTATCATTTTGACGAGTGAAATGGAAAAGTACTTTTTTTTTCCCTCCCAATACCTGAATTTTTCTTTTTTTTAATTTTATGAATTCTATGTCATCTTGAACATTTTTTCATTTTGACAGTGTTTGTTTAATTTGCCAGAATTATTTCATATATAATTGCATTTAGCTTCCACACTTTTTAGCTGTTTTTAAATAAAAAACACACTTCTTTGTATATTCTCTTAACAAATATTTAGAGTTAAGAAAAATTTGATAAAGACTTACTCAATTTTGGTTTAATCCTTTTTATTTTAATATAAGGGGATTGCCTCTAATGTGAACCTTGTTTTTCCTGCATTACTTGGTTACCACAGAAAAATTTATAGGTAGCATAAGATTGGTCTATTTTAGATATCAGAAGTTATTGTTCCCAAAAAATTTGCTCTTCTAATTTTCTTTAAACTTCCTGTATAAATTATCTTTTGTATGCTTTAAAACATATGTAATATTTTTCTATCACAGAAAAATTGTTAGGCAAGTGATTGATTACAAGGCTGGAAAGTTGGTAGAGAATTCATACCACAAGTAAATGAAACAGAATTTTCTTCTTATTAAATTAATTATTTAATAGGTAGAGAAATATTTTAAATGATTACTGCTATGAGTTCTGTATTAATTTTATAGCCTTGGTGGTGTCATTTATGTCTTCTGACCATGTTACTTCCAAAATACTTTATAACAGTCAGGGGCGGTCCAACAGAATTTTGACACCCGTGCAAGTATCCATATCAGCACCTCCCTCCCCCTAACAACTACTTGTTTTGTCTACTCCCCCCACCCACCCCCAACCCCCTCCCAATCTCGAAAAAAGGTGACTGCAATTTAGTGATCATAAATTATGCATATATATATATATATACACATACTTTCTTCTAAAAAATCTCACGTAATCATAGAAAACAAAAAAAAACTAAAAGCAGTCTTTGGGGACTGTCGATAGAAGTGAAAACTAAGTAACTTGTGAATTGTATTGTCGAGCTATTAGATTATTATTTTCAAATTATTTTTGGTTTGTAAAGAAGTGTTTATGATCTCTATTATATGATTCGGCACCAGGGTTTAAACTGCCATTAGTTTTTTTAGCATTTTGCTAAAAGGTATCACATTTTGCTAAAACGTGTTGGTCAGAATTTCGCTAAAAAGCTAAAACTGGATAACTGTATAAAATATCTCTATAATAACTCAGATTTTTTTTTTTTTTTTTTTTTTTTTTTTTTTTTTTAATATTTGGAGGCAAAAACTACGAAAGTACTGAAATTTTTGGGAATGATTATTTATGTAATAATTTGGATTTATTTTTAATGATTGAATTTAAATGCAAAAATATTTAAAAGTATGTCAGAATTCAGAATTTGATTCATAGAAGCATTCATAGCACTAGTATTTCACAATTATCTACCACTACACTTTACTTAATTTTTCAATTGCTTTTTCATTTTACACATATATGAGTACCTCTTTTTCTATTGTTAAAATCAAAACATAGTTTCCCTGCTTCATATTTTTAAAGGCACAAATATGGATGCTTGGTTAAAATCATCAATGAACAAAAGAATAGAAAATAAAACTGAGGATAACAAAGCTAAGTAAAAAAAAAATCAATGGTATCCAAAGAATTAACTTTTGAAAAAGCTAAAATAGTGCTTGCCTATTTTTGCTAAAATGCTAAAGTAATTTTTTTGTCAGGTTAAACCCTGTTCGGCACAATATTTGTAGCTACCCATATTAAATGAACTAAGCCTTATATTAGGTAAAAATATTGATTACTTATGAAATTATTTTAATTAGTAGCTGAGATACAAAAGGAAACTGATTCAGGACACCTCAAAACGTGCAAATGAGGTGAAATCTCGAATTCCACTTTCGATAATATAAAAGAACTTTCAAATATCTTTCGAATGATGTATTAAAAATAATTTAATCATAATTAGAATTTGAAATATTGAAATTTTTAAATATTACAGCGCCATCTGGTGGTATAAATTTCTGTAAGCTACTGTTCGATTCCAAATCAACAAAGCTTTCTAATGATGTATTACTTATGAAATTATTTTAATTAGTAGCTGAGATACAAAAGAAAACCGATTCAGGACATCTCAAAACGTGTAAATCAGGTGAAATCTTGAATTCCACTTTTGATAATATGAAAGAACTTTAAAATATCTTTCGAATGATGTATTAAAAATAATTTAATCATAATTAGAATTTTAAATATTACAGCGCCATCTGGCGGTAGAAATTTCTATAAGCTACTGTTCGATTCCAACTCAACAAAGTTTTCAAATGATGTATTACTTATGAAATTATTTTAATTAGTAGCTGAGATACAAAAGAAAACCCATTCAGGACACCTCAACATTTTCTATTAAACTAGACAGCCTTCGCCCCCCTTAGCGGTCATTATTTCCAAATGAACCCATTTCCAAATTTGCTGCTTACATATTATCCTGGCAAGCCATATACGCCAGCTCGAAAACAGGGGCGTGTAATTGATGGGGAGCGCTTTGAAAATGCTCTCTTCTATGAAGATTCAGCACGACAATGAAAGGCACAGAAAATTTACGCTAGTCCCAGTCTGCGCCCCCTGCAATTGATGATAGTCACCTCGGGGTGAGTGTGAGATAATCAGAAGAAATCATAAAACTGCCAAAGAGAAAATCCATGAGTGTTTCGAAGACAGGAAGATAAGGAATTGGGGGGGGGGGGGGGAATAGTGGGTGTTTCGGTTTCATCTTCTCTTTGTAGTGGAAATAAGAGAGTGATTACGATTGTAGGCAAACATTTGATATAGCTTTTTTTTTTTTTTTTTTTTAGAAAAAAAAAAAAAAAAAAAAAAAAAGACTCTCAAAATTGTAAATAAAAAAGTCCCGAGAAAATTTTCATCCTTTTAGCGCCCTTTCATTTGAGCATCGAGCGAGAGCCCCGTACGACCGCACACCTTTTGGTTTGCCTCTGATAATAGTCGATACTGGAAGGTGGAAGTCATGTGGTTGTTAGAAAGAAGATTAAAAAATAAATTGTGCAAGTCGTATTATAAGACATAGTATGAAGCAACGCTGAAGTTCATTTAGATTGAATCTCAGGTATAATATTAGATCAGTTTAGTTGGTGCTAGAGTCCTGCCCGAAAAAAAAAAAAAATTTCATCAACCCGAAAACCGACCCTAACCCGCAACAGAGAATTTTTTGCGACCCGAAAAATAAATCAACATTACTTATTCATCTAAAAGTGATGCAAAACAAGGTAAAATGATATAACATGATATAAAATAAAGTAAATTTTCATTGTCACACAGTTGGTAAATTACAAAAAGAAAAAAAAAAAAAAAAAAAAACTAGTATGTTGTTGCCACCACAAGACATTCTTCTATATTTTTCTGTCAAATTCACTAAGTGCGAATAATTTATTAAAGCTATTATTAAAAAGTTTAACGTGATGAATGCATATGCAAATAATTTTCATCTTAGGGAAATCTAACACAAAATATCCAAAGAGAGACAGTATTATCGTCTGTAAATAACTTCTTAAACAGTGTGCTTTTATAATGGTTATCTCGCATATCATGGTTCGTACAGTTATATGGCATAGAAGTTGAGATACAACCATCCAGTTATCGATGAAATTTGCAGTATAGCAGCGCCACCTATTGGCCCGCAAGCATTCAAACTGAGTCAGCATAATGTCTCATAATCCCTTCTCACATATTAAGTTTTGTTTGATGATACACAATAGAACCTGAGATATAGCTTTCCTTGTAATTGGGGAAATCGCTGAGTAGCAGCACCACTTGTTGAGCAGTTTACACCAAAAGTTGACAGGCACTAATATATATTAAAGGGCACCTACATACAAATTTATATGCAATTCTGTGCAGTAGTTCTTGAGATATAGACTTTCCTCAAATTGCGGAAATCGCTGTGTAGCAGTGCCACATGTTGGTTGATAGGCATTCAATTTCAATCAGCATATCTCATATTGGTCTTCTCACATATCAGGCTTTGTTGGATTATACGCAATGAAACCTGACATGTAGTCTAGACCTCTCAAAACTTGTAAAACTGTCGAAAACCGGAAGTCGAAAATTTTTACTAATCCAATACTTTCTTCGATTGAATATAGAAAAAAAAATAAATAAATAAATAAATAAATAAAATGTAATTACTGATTGTATTGAGATAAAAAAAAAAAAAATAATAATAATAATAATAATAATAATAATGTTTGAACATTTATGTGAGTTGTGGAACTTCAAGATTACAAAAATATGCTTCATTTTCAGTGTTAGTAGTTCATTGTTTAATGCTTATATTCTGAAAAAAAAAATGTATATGTATCTTTATTTATTGCTTTTGTTCAACGTGAATGTTTATTATAATTTGGGTAGCAGGGATATATGATTTGCAACTGAACACGATTTGACCATTTTTAGAAAATGTCTGTCTGTCTGTGTGTGTGTGTGTGACAAAATTTTGTGGGAACTGTATCTCAGGAACTACTCCACAGAATTTCATACAAATTGGTATGTAAATGCACCTTGACATAAATTAGTGCCTATCAACTTTTGGTGAAAAATTGTCTTACAGGTTGTGTTGCCATCCTGCTTTTTCTAAATTTTTAACATGGTGATGTAGGACAAAATTTTGTATAAATGTGCATAAAGAGAATTATTTTTTAGTAATCATTATGAAATTTACAAGAATTATTTATAATAGAGATAGTCAACTGGGAAATTTTTTTTTGTATGTGTAGGAGCCTTCCCCCCCCTGGGGGGGAAGTCCCCCCTCGAGGGGAGTAAATTTTCAAGATGGGTATTTTTCGAATGGTCTCGTCAATACCTTTAAAACGAATGGTTGAACTATAAATCTGTGATAATTTAAAACAAAGTTATCGATTTTTTTTACCTTTAACAACAAAAAGAAAAAAAAAATCGTTTTTTTTTTTTTTTTTTTTTTTTTTTTTTTTTTATATGGAGGACTTTTTTTTATATTTAGTGTTACACTACTTCCCTAATATGGAAATCGTCTGCATTATCATGAAAGATAATTTTTTAAATAATAATTTTAATAAGTTATTTTTACTGAGTGAATTTGTATAGGAAAATATAGAAGAAAGTCATGTGGTGGCCACAACATACTAGTTTTATATAGGAATTTTTGCTAGTGTTCGGACACTTTTGTTACTGACTGTACATGTATTTTATTGAAATGATAAAAGCTATTTGTTTTCGCTGATATGTTTTACTGGTTAAAAAAAGTAGGCTATCAACGAAAATTAATTTTGCCCAAAATAAAAATTTGCCAGCTTGATTTCTTACTCATCAAAACACCTCGTCTTTGGTTTTCACTTCACATTAAGTCAAATTTTATAATATTTCATCATAAGATTTTTAAATTTGAGAACACATTCTTTCTGTGCGTGAACTTCAGCGAATAGGGAAAAAAAGATATCAATTCAAAATTGTACTTGATCTTTGTATTTAAGCATTTATAAATTGTGAAACAAACAAACACATATTTAGGTAGAGTCAGCGAGAACTGTTTATTTGATTTAATATGGTTTAGTTAACTATAAGCTGCATTACTGATAATTCACTACCAGCGTTTTATAGTCATTCTTCTTAGTATATTTTATTAAAAATTCGTGACAATTCAGAATTGCCGAAGACCATACTTTCTTTTTTTTTTTTTGCTATTATTCATAAGCAGCATTTTTTGCAATATGTTTAAGCACTTTAAACAAAAGCATAGATTTCTACACAAAAATAGTGGTGGAAAAAATACAGGTGGTGACAACCCTGCATATTTGGAAATAAAAGCATGAGCAATGACAAACAAATTAAACTGCTGTACATATTTCAACTGCATTGGGAAATTAAAAAAATAAAGTTTCACTCAATACACCATAAAAGTATATAAACATAAAAAAAATTGTGTTAAGTTTTATTTGTATAAGGGAAAAAAGAGAATTTTTTGGAGGGGGCGACACACCCCCTGAAAATTTTCAGTGGTGGTGCATGCTTCAGTGCCAATGCATGTTAAAGTAAATATTGTGAAAATGTAATGAAAGTATTTAGCCATGGTCTTGTGTACATGCATAAAACTGATCCATACCTATTTAAAAAATGATGTATCTGTAAGTATAGAACATACAGATTATATTATTATATAAAGAAATTTTGTTGTTAAATTTGATTATACAGGGTTCATAATCAAATATGAGAAAAAAATTCCCTGAGTTTTCCAAACAATTTTAAAGAAAATATTAGCAATATATTACAAGAAACACGCCTCTAGAGAGGCGAAAATACTTCCAATTCCATTGTATGATGTCATACTACTGCCGATCATGACAGAAATTTACATTTAAATCATTGCTCACATGCGTATTTTCACAATACTTAATCATTTGATTCAATATGAAGGCTAAACAAGGAAATTATATTATGAGAGGAAGGAAATTGTCGTTTTTCCAGGTTTTATGATCAATTTTCCCTGATTATTTTTTTAAACAAAATCCAAATTTTCTGAGTATTTCAGGTTTTTTCTAATGATGTATGAATCCTGTTAAAAATATTTGTATTTATCTAAGAGAAAAAAATAAATAAATAAAAATTTCTTTATTTAATGAATAAATTTTTTAAATATATAACATTGCATGACTCTATAGGCCTATTTAAAGCTATCAATTAACCTTGCTGTGGTAAATGTGCTCATAAAAAAATATAACTATAAAACAATTGATTTGATACAATAATAATAAGTAGTAATAACTGCCAGAATTGCATTTTATGTTTAATGAAAAACTTATAACCAGTAACAGTGAAATCTCAATAAAAGATATTTTAATAAATATCATCCATTAGAATTTTTGAAAATGTGTTAAAGAGAGTCTAAAACTTAATTTTTATCTCTTAACCAAAACGCCAATAATATGTACTATGTACGGAATACACACTATCAAAAGAAAAGGTTATTTAAGTGTATATATATATATAAATATATAATTTAAATAATTTAATTCCTTTCTCTCTTAATTCCTCTTTAATTCCCCATCTCCAAGAATCTCTTAATCCTGAAAATCGCTTTTCACAAACTAAATTCATGGCAGCTTTTCATAATATGCGTTT
Source organism: Salticus scenicus (assembly GCA_963930645.1). Lineage (NCBI taxonomy): Eukaryota > Metazoa > Arthropoda > Arachnida > Araneae > Salticidae > Salticus > Salticus scenicus. The sequence continues at coordinate 32,870 of CAWVNO010002471.1, read as the reverse complement.
TAAGAGTTCATAGGAAAAATGAAATTTTTTTCAGAACTAGGTAACGAACATAATTTATCTTAATGACATAGCTCCGTTTCTTTCTATCCTCACTTGCAACATTTAATTTCCATTTGTTATTGTTTGTTGGACGGAGGTTTGTTGTTATTTTCATATCAGTGCGGAAGACGCTTGTGCAACTTGCTTGAAGTGTTTAGGCGCATGCGTAAAGTGACGTACTACCAGCTTATCTAAAGAACCAATCGGAGGAAAAAAGTTCCTTTGTTACTGTTCTAAGTTTAATCGCCTGTGACCAAAATGGCGGGACCAAAGTGCCCTGCTTCGGCTGTAAACAAAGCAGCAACATAGTGCAACCTGCAACAGTGTGTTTTCGCTGTTTTTTTGCAGCACTCGTGTCTACTTTGTTCGCCTGAAAAAGGGTCGTGTTTTCTTTTTGACCTGAAACAATTGGTGCGAGTGTTTGCTTTTATTGTGTTTATTCAAAGATTTGTACTTATTAATAAATAATGCATTTTACTATTCAAAAACTGAAATTTAAATGTAAAATATACTGTCATTCACTTAATTTTCAAAATATAATTGACCATTTTTTTTTTTTTTTTCCTTATAGATTTGATAAAATAGAAACTTTGACCTTTCATAGTTAGTTCTTTGTATGTTATCATTCTTTCTATCAAGATACTCTACCATAACTTACCTGTCAAGATTGCAGCCATGTTTATTTTAATAATTTAAACATGAAAAAGAAAATTATTTTATTAATTTATAGTTTTTTTTTTTTTTTTTTTTTTTTAAAGTAATGTTCAGAATATATTCTACGTAAAACAGCATTATACATTAAAGTATAACCAATAATAATATAAAAAAAATTACATCTCAGAGTGGTAGCGTTTGTTTACATATTTCTCCCAGTGTATATAGTCCCATATATCTCCCATGTTTCTGCAATAAACAACTGGGGAGACTTAACATCTAGAAACGTTTTCTAATTCAACTGTGTTTTATTATATATTTATTGTCCTATAGTCACATCATTTCCAACAAAGGTTGTAGATATTCATTTCTGCAATAGAAAACATTCGTCAAAGTTCTCTTTTGCCCGAAGTTCCCTCAAGTATTTGCTGTCCTTTTTCCTCTATCGTACAAAGAAAAACTATAAATTTCAAAATTTTAGACGTTTTTTCAGTTTTATTTGTTACTACAACTTTCTGTTGCAAAATAATAATAATAATAATGATGATGATAATTTTGACTTTTCCTACCCCCATGTTTTCAAGTCAAATGGCAAAAATTCGAAATATGAAAAATAATTTCGCTTTTTTTCTGTAATACTTTGATTATTCCTGATATCGGGACCAAAGCGGCGGGACCAAAACGGCAGGACCAAAACGGCGGGACCAAAATTTCCTCGGGACCAAAGTGGCGGGACCAATTCGGCGGGACCAAAGTGGCGGGACCAAAACGGCGGGACCAAAGTGTCATGTACCCGATCCCCCCCCCCCCCCAAAAAAAAGTAATAATAATAATAGTTAAATTATACTATATTTTAGCAATCACGAAACAGTATTTTGGGAAACTGCTGTGAAAGAAAAGAGTTATGTAATTCAACAGTTCGCCTGATTACACACTACTTAAAAAAAAAAAAAAAAAAAAAAAAAAGCAGTGAAATGATACTGTAATTCAAACCCAAAGAATAAAAATTTTGTGGATTTTAGATGAGATAGTTACATATCTCAGGAACGAACTTGGACAAAAGAACAAAGCCATGGGGATTGTTTGTTGTATATCAGTATACTACTGGTAATAAATAATATAAGAACAGTTTAGAACCATCCACTACTCCTCCTTCACTATAATTTATGGTCACAATTTCACATTAGATTTACATTTATTTCAAAAACTGATAATGACTTTAAAGAAAATGATTTCTACAGAGAGGTGGAAACTAAGAAACTTACAGTGTAGCAGTTGGAATACGGTTCTAGATAATGCACACAGGATTATAATTTTTGTTTTGAAATTAAAACAAAATACTAGCATAACACTACCAATAAATGTGTTGCAAATTAAATTATTTAAATTATTCAGAATTTGCAAAAACTTGTTTTTAACTGAAATTTTGCAAGATTTTCGAATATATAAAACAAACAGGGGAAATATACATAAAAACAGGCGATATAGTTAAAAAAAATAAGTAAGTTTCCTGTTAAAAGCAGATATTTTATAGCATTTTTATATATATGCTCAATTTCTTAAAATTAAATCCACGAGATGATGTTTACAAAAAAGTAGTTGACAAATCATGAATAATTTTTCATAACATTAGCAGATAGTCTCAGGCAAAATATACCAAAATTTAGTCTGAATAAATATCTTATATATTGAATTTGGTGTTATTCCATGCCATAAAACTGCAATATAGCTACTAAGTAAATCGTGAAAAAAGTTGATGAACATCACCTCTCCCTTCTCCTTATCAATGGATATACTGCTAAAATAATAAATAAGTTTGTAAGAACACCATATATGGCAAAAAATGTTTATGTGAGACATATATATATATATTTTTTTTTTGGTAATATTTTTTATTCTCTATATAGATAAAAATAAGTTTTCTTTGAATTTTTGTCATTTAAAAATATATTTTAATATGTTTATTAGGATTAAAAAAACAACAGCAGTATCTTAGTTGTAATAGGGTGATTTTTAAATGCATTATCTTTTTCAATTTTACATGATTTGAAAAATTTCTTAAAGAAAGAAACTTACCTAGATATGGATTCCTTATAGTTTTCTAATCTGGTAATTAATAATGAGTTTATTTATTTAAATTTCAAAAAGTGTCTTGACAAGTACCTGTTTTCCTCATGAGAATTATCTTTAAAAAACATTCTGCAAATCCTTTTGTATCAACAATTAGCTTAATAAACCTAGCTTAGATTATCTTAAATATTTGGTTTTCTTTTAAATCAAAATAAAATCAATATTTACTAAAAAATTTTTAATATTGGAATAGTTATTAAATCATGAGAGTACTTGGCTTCTAAAATAAAGGTCCTAATTTCAAATAGAAATGCTTTAATTAAAAATTAATGGTTTTCCATGCAGTTACAATCGATAATTAGAAAAAGTTAATTAGAAAAACTATTTATTTATACAAAACAACAAATGTACATACTGTAGCAGTGGCGGATCCAGAACTTGACTTTTGGGGGGGGCTAAGATTTTTCAAAGTGTTATTCTAGACCAATAAAAAATTTGCAATTGCAATATTCAATTGTAAATGTCAGTGTTTTGGGGGGGCTTCAGCCCCCTAGCCCCCCCCTTAAATCCGCCACTGTACTGTAGCTACAATAACACTCATGAGACTAACAATCCTGTTGTAATAATGCAAAGAAACTCTGTATAAAAATGGGAGGGGGGAATCAAAATTTATTACATTATTATGCTATGGTTAAATAAATGAATAAAAAATGTATTAGGACATAATCATTCATTCATTTTTAGAAAGTTGTTCAAAAACATCTAATTCATTAGAAAATTATGGAAAATATGATCTTTCATTTTTAGTATAGACATGAAATTATGAAAATAATTTTCTTGATGTCTACATAAGCAATATAATTTTATTCGATTTGAATAAAAGTGCTTTCCTCTGAAATTATTAGAAACAAAACTTTTTTTCCTCAGTCTTTATAAGATGATAACTTGTAAGCTTCAAAATTCTGATATTATTTACTTTTTTTAACTTAGTGATCAAAAGATACCACTATTACTATTCACTAATTTCATTATTTTTATAACATAAATGATATTATAAAATAAATGGATAACATTTCATATAGATAATAAAAATGTTCATTCCATTGAAATGCACATACCAATATACAACAATGAAAGAATAACATTATTCCAGTTTTAAAGAAAAACATTTGTGTTATTGCTTAATGCAATATACAAATATTTTCCAAGTAAATAAAAATAATTTCTCTGAGGTAATACTAATAAGCTACATGTGAAGACATGTAGCATTTAAGTCATTAGACATTATAGTTTTTATACATAGTTTAAGATATTGCATTTAAGTTATAAAATATTATATTAGTATTTTATTCAACTTGCTTGCATTCTTATTTGACACTTACAGCTTTATTTTCTATAACATAACTATATAATAACATATAAAGTTTTTTTACAGTAATGAAAAAGATTCAGAAAAGTATTTCTTTTTTTTTTTTTTTTTTTTTCTTTTCCAAATAAGCAGCTGGTAAATTTCCATTACTTGCTAATTAAAGAAAGAGAAAAACCCTCTTATTTTACTACTCTGAAAAAAATATAATGAATAGATTCAATTTAATGTGAAACTGTGAATCGTTTCATGCTTCATGTAATAAATTTATCAACATTATTAAATTAAGATTAAAATATTAAGACAAAAAACTGTTAATTGATTTGAAATTCACCTAATAAAAAAGAACAAAAAATACTTTTCTCTTCCCATGCCTAAATTGGTTTCGTAAATAAATAGAAATTCCCATGGGTCATCATGCAATCGAACATCGAACGAAACATTTATTTATTATAAACATAAAATATTTTAACGCCAATATAATGATGTATATGAAGAGCTAGCAACCCTCCGTATGGTTGCCAGGTAAATATCCAAAATCAGACTGGTTAACGTTTTCCTATATTGTAGAAGACTCCTTGCTTGCACGCTTGCTTGTAAGTATGCGACCGGCATTGAAGTCTTTACAATAAATATTTCATCTTACCTTAGTGAGAGTAATTTCTCAGTATTAATATGTATATTACTTCAAGTATATTGTACTCTGTTTATTTTTCTTTGTAATTTTACGTAAGACTTACGATAACAGATTACACAGAGTTTTATGTTGAAATTTTTAACAGTGTAGATTCCATAAAAAATTTATTTACATACGTGGGGTGCTGGCAATGAAAGAAATTTTAAAATATTAAATATTTTGTGCGAAAAATAAATCATGAGAAAATTTTTCTCTCTCTTTTTGCCTTACTCGAGATGACTTTAAAAATAATAGTTTAAAGCTTTTTAATTGTATTATTAAATTATTTAAAAAATAATAATAATAATAATTTAAGCTTTAAAATAATCTTTTGGTCTCTTTCTGTGGATTTCACAGAAAGCCCATTAAGTAGATTTTGCTAGAGTGACATGCTACACTTAAAAAAAAAAAAAAAAAAAAAAAAAAAAAAAAAGACCGTATTCATTAAGGATTTTATTCTGCCAGCATTATATTTACATAAATCTAAAAATAACATGAGTAATTTTTGGATGTAATATGAACACAAATGGACATGGACATGTCTATATTATGTTCACATATGTCCATTTTACATTATTTTGTACAGCTAAAAGACGTACTTATTACATAAAAGGTGGGGACATTTCACCTTAATATCTACAAAATCTGATAAAATGTAGACTGAATCTGGCTGTAATATGGACATGTCTATATTACGTTCACTATACGTCTATTTTACGTCAGTGTTTTCAGCTAAAAGATGTACATAAGACGTAACAGGTGAGGACATTTCTACATAATATCTACAAAATCTGATGAAATATAGATTGAATCTGGCTGTAATATGGACATGTGACATGTCTATATATCCAGATACGTACTTTGACTTAATTTGGACGAATTTGTGTTGTCTGGGTGGAGACTCTTAACAGTCTTGCTTTCTTTTTAATTTCTGAAGAGCAATAATTGAATTTGATCTTAAAATACGCCAGACTGTCATATGTGAAATAGTTTTACTTGTCTGCTGTGCTATTTTACGAGTAGACAAGTTTTACTTCGTTGCAGGCTTGAAATTTTTGTATTATCGCGAGCTGATAATTTACTCTTTTTCCCAGATCTTTTACAAAACAAACAAATTAAATTTTATTTTTCTTTATAATATTATCGTTTGCATTTTTTTTGTGATGTAAGTTTACAGTTTACCTACGAATTTTAAAAGAAAAAATAAAATCATTATGAAAACTCAAACGAATTTGAATAAAAATTCAAGTGGTCTTATATATATGTTACATCGGGATTTCAAAAAATCGTTTGCTGTGACAAATTACCTAATTTTCTTTTCCTTTAATGATATAGTTGAGAAAATATAACTTATTTCAATTGCTTCAATGTTTTAAAATTATTCGTTTTAAGCAGTGTACTATTAAATTGAGTGATATTTTGAGTGGAGTTATAATTTTGTCACACAGTGTATTGACGTAACTGTTTGACATATCAAAACTGACAACTGATTGACATATCACAAGTACGACAATGTTGGTGCACATACAGAAGACATAGCTACCAACATTAAAATTTTTTAAATCCACCAGTATTTTTAAAATTAAATCCGTCATACACTTTTTCAACAAATACATACAATTAAATAAATTGAAACATTTATAAAGACTTCCGTTATGAAGTTTCCATTGAAATGATGACTTTGCACCTATCAGTTGAGATTTATGAGAACGTTTTAGAACTGATAATTGCAAATTTTACAACTAAAACTCTTCTGAATAATATAACTAGGTTCTTCTCCAACGAGATCAGATTTTTGAGAAAACTCTTAATTGTGTGCATATTTCAGAACTGAAAGGCTTCTCACCGGTATATGACTAAGTCGGTGTCTATTGAGATGAGATTTGCGAGAAAATTCTGTACTGCATATTTCACAACTGAAAGGCTTCTCACCAGTATGACTAAGTTTGTGTCTGTTGAGATAAAGTTTTCTAGAAAATTCTTTACTGCATATTTCACAACTAAAAGGCTTTTCCCCAGTATGACAAAGTTTGTGCACATTCAGATTAGATTTTTGAGAAAATGTTTTACTACATATTTCACAACTGAAAGGCTTCTCACCAGTATGACTAAGTCGGTGTCTATTAAGAAGAGATTTCCCAAAAAATTCTTTACTGCATAATTCACAACTAGAAGGTTTTTCCCCAGTATGACAAAGTTTGTGGACATTCAGATTAGATTTCTGAGAAAATGTTTTATTACACACTTCACAACTGAAAGGCATCTCACCAGTATGACTAAGATAGTGTCTGTTCAGAGAATATTTATGTAAAAATTGTTTATTGCATATTTCACAACTGAAAGGCTTCTCACCAGTATGAGTAAATTCATGTCTATTACGATCAGATTTTCGTGAAAATTGTTTATTGCATATTTCACAACTAAAAGGTTTCTCTCCAGTATGAGTAAATTGATGACTAATAAGAGCAGATTTTTGTGAAAATTCTTTATTGCATATTTCACAAGTGAAAAGCTTCTCACCAGTATGAGAAAATTGGTGAGCCTTCAAAGAAGTGTTTCGAGAAAATTCTTCATTGCATACTTCACAAATGAATTTCTCGCCAGTATGAATAAGTTCATGTCTATTTAATTCAGATTTATAAAAAAATTCTTTATTGCATATTTCACAACTGAAAGGTTTCTCACCAGAATGACAAAGTTGATGCGCGTTCCGATGAAATTTTTGAGAAAATTCTTTATTGCATATTTCACAGCTAAAAGGCTTCTCACGACTATGGCTAAGTTCGTGTCTATTGAGATGAGATTTCCAAGAAAATACTTTATTGCATATTTCACAACTGAAAGGCTTCTCACGAGTATGGCTAAGTTGGTGTCTATTGAGATGAGATTTCCGAGAAAATCCTTTATTGCATATTTCACAACTGAAAGGCTTCTCACCAATATGGCTAAGTTGATGTCTATTGAGATGAGATTTAAAGGAAAATGCTGTATTACAGATTTCACAACTGAAAGGCTTCTCACGAGTATGACTAAGATAGTGTTTATTCATAGCAGATTTCTGTGAAAATTGTTTATTGCATATTTCACAAATGAAAGGCTTTATATCCATTTCAAAAACACGATGCGTACTAAATTAGATTTGAAAGGGTTTTTTTTTTTATGAAGCAGAACTAAAAGTCTTTATGAAAGTATGGATAAGTTTGTGCTAATTTAAATGAGATTTTTATGAAAATCTCAACTGGAACAAGTTAATATTTAGTTTTATCATAAAAATATTTTTTTCTTGCATACCAAGTGAAAAATATTCCATTATTATGAACTTAAAAATGCCATATTAAATCACAATAAAATTCCTTATTGCATATTTTACAAATAAAGATCTCTAAACTCTACTACAAAGCAAATTATACGTCTTCTGTACACAACACATCTCATGAACATAGACATGGGTAAGACTAGAGCCCCTAAATAAAATAATAGGCCGGCGCATCACCGCTTTTTTTTTGCCTCCGAGGAGGACAGCATTCCCACTTGGCGTCCTTATCGCTTCCCTAATGATTTTAAGAAATCTTAATCTGAAGCTGCTAATCCTGTGACGATAAGAGCAAAGAGCATCAATAATATTCCTAAAAACACATTTTTTTCACAATACATTCTCCGGATGTCATTTTATTCTGAGGATATCCTATGGATGTACTGGGGTAAGATGTGTTGTTAGGGCGGTTTCTGTTTCTTTCACAAAATGCCGCCAAAACTCAAACACAGTAATAGAAGGTCTGTGAACACTTTATATTCATTTCTTGAATGATTATAGCAGTTTATCGCTAAACAAACTTCCATATCCAAGTTTACTTAGCTAAAATTATGAAATATAGTAAAACAAGTTACTTTAAAGTAACGTAAGACAATAAAAAAATGTTCGTCGTTTGTTTATCAGAGAAACGCGCTGGGTACACGTGGTAACCCTAAGGCAACAAAATGCCTGATGCGCCAGCTCGTATATTATAGGAGCCTTAGGTAAGACTCCTATATAGGGAGCTCACGCATCCGCCATTCTTACGCTCAAAGGTTAACAAAACTACATTCTCCTGTACAGGGGGAATTATGCGTGATTGTTTTTAAGCGCATTTTCAGATAATTTTTTATGTGAAATATAGGAAATTGTCAATTGTACAAATCACTCTCGTGACAAATTTCGATTGTTTAAGTTTCTATCTGATGAAGCAAGAAGGAGATAATGAATTATAAATTGTGGAAGAGATGGATGGGTTTTCGAGGCTGAAGAACTGAATTGTGCGAAATAAAATTACCTGTTTGATAATAAGAAACTTTATTTTTAAGATTTAAATACTATAACACGATTCTGAAAGGCATTCAAAAGACTCATTTAGAGATTCAATTTTTAAAAATTGCATTTTTGAAACGATGAAAAGAATTATTTGGTTATGAGTTTTACTAGGGTTATTGGCGAATATTTTGTCAGTGATCGCCAACGTTTACTAATCTGTACCCAATGTCAGATGCGAACTGACTTTTTCTCTAGTTAAATCCTCACAGAATTTTTAATTAAATATATATATATATATATATATGCAAGTATAAAGTTATGTATTTAAAACCTTAATACCTATTTTTTTCTTTTTGGTATGTATTTATTTTTGTGCGATTTTCATTAGCAATGATTGGGAAGAAAAAGAAAAAAAGATTAATGTTTGCTACAATTTTTTTCATCGATCATAGCTGAAGTTTGAGAATATTTTATGATTTCATTTATCTATATTTTTTAGAAAATAATAATTAATTAATTAATAAATGGCTTAGACTCTTCAAACAGTTGGTGGTTTGTAATCTAATATACAGATATGTATAGATATGTATTCAGACTCAACAATTTGAAAAATACAAGGTACATGGCAAAATTATTTAGTAGCAGTATATATAGATATATATTATGAGAGGCCTTCATCCTGCAGTGGTTTCATGAAGGTTGAAATACATGAAGATGATGATGATATATTTCCCCTCCCCTTAACCATATTGCATAGACTTTGAAAATTTGTTTTTTATATACGTAAAATTTTTTAATACAAAAATTGAAAGAATAATGGATAATATAGTAATAATAATGAACAATTTAATGACCTTAAGTTACCCTTTTTAAATTATTTTTTTATCATTAGAACCATATATTATTTATCTTTATAATTTAATTTATAATCTAACATATATAAATGCGATATAAACAATGCTCTTCAATGGATATGATTCTTTTTTTTTTCTCTGCTCAGACACCAAAATAAAAAAGAATTGTGTTTCTCAATAGAAATAACTCAATTAATAAATAAAATATATGAAGTCTGAAAAAAAGGCCAGAGATGATTTGAAAAATACTGATCTTCTGTTAGGAAGATTTGATATCCCCTAAATTTAAGTATATTTTTAAAGTCCCATATATATAAATAAATTATTCATCATAAAAAATAAAAAAATAAAAATCTATATTAAAAATAAAATAAAAAAAATTCTTTGGTTTATCCATGCTACCTAGTGATATCATTTTGGGCATTTTAATTTTTGCATAACATAGGTTGCAATATACATATATATACCTGTATTATAGGAGCTCTAGACATGGGCGTAGCGAGGGGAGTGCACTTGCACCCCCCTAGATCACAGACATAAAAATGAAAATTTAAATTTCATACAGTGGCAGGCAAAAGTTTTGAAATGGTACGTTTTTCTGTCGTAGCATTTTATTTAACAAAATTTCTTGATAATATGTAAATTAGTAATTTGTCCCTCTTTAAAGCTTAGCAAAATGCGAACTCATAATCGCAATTTTAGCCAACCTTTAATTTTTGTTATAATTGGCTAATTAAGACCATTTTTTAAATTATAAACGGAAAAAAAAAATCTAACGTCAAAAGCATAGGCGTAGAGTTATATGGGCCCGTGGATCTCGAGCCTTCCGCTTCCCCCCTTCCGATAATTTCTAAGATGGAGCTCCCTCTTTTCCTCTAAGTGAAGCAAAATTTAAAACTTCAAATTGTTTTTTTTTTAAAAAAAAAAGCATTTTTAATGCAACGTCCCCCCCCCCCTTCGGTTAGTTATTTTGCCAGTAAATTTGCCTTTTTATGATTCTTTTTTGTAAACAAACAAAAGGCCGGTTTCCATTGCAGGTGGAAATTCGAGGTTCAAAAAAACATTAATCACGCTTCCGACACAAAGAGCCAAATGTCTTGTCATCAGTTGTAACCAGTTACTTCAAAGGAAAGCATGCAAAATTGACAAAGATATCTGCCTCTGGCCCCTCAATTATCTCAGCTGGGGGTTAGATCCAGGGACTCTCCCTTTCAAACCAACCCGTAGAACCAGGTCCAACCGCTTGACAACATCAAAGGATTTTTAATAGTGCTGCTCGAAACATTTCAAACCAACCTCAGTGGAAACTGCACTTAAGAAATGTTGCTTCCTCTGCAATTTTTCATGAAAAATAAGCAATAAAGACACACAACATTAAAAAAAAAATCTGTTCTTTATCTCAACAAAAAAACAATAAATTACGTCTACGGAAGTGATGTGAACCCTAGGGCATGGAGAGTGTACAGTATATCCTGAAGTGGTCAAGTATGAGATTGCAGCATTTTAAAGGAAATTTAGATAAACCTCGTAGTAGGAGTCCTTCCTCGACTGATTACAGATGAGGAAATGATGTATCTTTTTCTACGAATTTGAAGGGTCAGTATGACTGAAAAAGATCTTAAAAACGTTGTACTTTGTAACGGAAATGGCAATGATCACTGAATGGTGACCAGATTGCATGAGATGCCAGAAAGAATTAGCTTCAAACGTGCATAATTTTTTATCAATATATGAGAATATTTAATTAAAATTTTTCAATCTGTCAAGCCATCAACATCAAATTGCGACAATTCTTCAAAGTATAGCACCATACAGTGCATATTTGACCGTTTTTATTTATATAATACAGAAAAAATAATTTTTGTTATGGAGAAAGAAAGAATAGAAATCAAAATTCTATAAATTTTATTTTATTTTTTTTATATACATAGTGTAATTAATTTAAGATAGTAAAAAAAAAAAAAAAAATCATACATTATGTACATTTGTATAAAGTATCACTATATTTTGTGCACTTTAAAGAATTAAATTAGTCTTTGAAGAGATACCTCTCATAGACAATAATGTAATAGTTCACTTTTATCAGTTCTTGCAGAAAACCGATACGGTATTTCAACTTATTTCATTTTCAATAGGGAATATGCTATAATAAACATGATTCTAATCTATCAGTTTATAAATGCATTCAAAAAATATTTAGTGAAATTAGAATGCATCACTTACAATACTATATGAACGAATCGACTTACAGACTGACCAAAGCTATAAACACTTTTATTAACTTTGTTGGTAAGAAGTTTAAATTGACCATACTTTATTTCAGTTTTAACAAAGAATTAAATTACAAAGGAACAATGAGAAATATGTATGAGTTATATTCTTAGATTTTTTTTATCAATATGTCATTGTTCTTGCTTATATGTTATTTATTTCTCATACGAGTAATATAGCCCTTAAAATTATTTACTTTTTATTGATTTGAGTGTAATATTATATTATAATGTTCTAATTTCATTATAAGCTGAGCTATTTTTTTTCTTTTATAAAATTAAATTAATCCAAGAAAAATAGCCTATGGGTAGGGGGGGGGGGGGATGCTCATATAAACTCTGCGTGTACTTTGCAATATTACAATAATTGTTTTGATTGCATTCTTGATATTTTATTAAGTTTATAATTGCTTTAAACAATGATTTTTCACCTTCAGTAAGGGGACAAATGTTTATCGTATGTGGAACTGTTATATTACAGAGAAATTTTGACCATCACATAAATCTTAAATAAATAACTGTACTTGATATTAGTGGATTTCAGTCAGACACAAAATGATCTGCATGACACATTGGATCTGAAAAAATCGTCTACATTCATCATGGAAAATAATTTTAATAAATTATAATTAATAAATAATTCGTATTGCGTAAATTTGTATAAAATTATATATAGAAGAAAGTCTTGTGGTGGTCACAACATATTAGTTATGTATTAAAACTTCCGCGGCTGCTAACTACATTTAAAAAAAATTTGAAATTTTGATATTACTAATATAAAATCTTAAAATTTAAAGAGAGTATTTTCTCAAATATAAAGACAGAGTAATTGTCTCATAATAATAACAAAGAACTGATTATAAAAATTATATTTTTTATAAATTACTTGAATATAATTTATTTATGAAAACTTGTCCCGTTTCTTTTCATATATTTATTACAACGCTAAGCCGTGCAGTATTCCGGCATTTTAAAAATTCATTAACATTTCACTCGATTACTATTTACGAATTTCATACTTCCCATTGTCTGATGCCAAAACCTTTTTCGGCATCAAAAATCTTTGCACAATAACATGGGGATGATAGAGCTATATAAAACACTATATCTGTACATTTTATGCAGAAAAAAAGTAATAATAATAATAATGAATCGTAATTTTATTTTATTTATTTGGCGGCAACAATTAAAAATTTCTATGTCCATTTTAAAACTTTTACCAAGTTATTATTTTCATATTTTAATTAATTTAAAAAAATCTAATCAAAATTTCGTTACAAATAAGGTACCAAATGAAAGGGGTGTTTTATTAGTATTATACATAAATTCTCTTTAAAATTTTCAGTCTTAACTCTACTTAGCAATATCTATGCGCTTATTTTTTCGGAAAGATAAAGCAGTGTTTCCGTTTTCCCTCAAAAATCAACATAACTTTGCTGAGAGGTAAATCTGGGTAAAGGATGGTCAACTTCTATCTTGATAAGATATTTCCATTGTATAGAGCAGTTTCATATGACGTCAGAGTGACGTAGATGGAGGACAGTCTGTCAACTCCACGTGCTCGCCGTTGACAGTTTACACTTTGCGGCACTACTACACTGATTGTTTTGGTGTTTATGCAGTGTTAGGATGTCTAGCTCCATAGTTTACGGTAATGGTAACAAATAGAAGAAAGAAAAGAAAATGGATTACAAACTCTCATCAGTCTGAATTGTGATACTGATGACTTGAGAATTCAGAAAACTACATGAAGAATTGCAGTGATTATTTTATATCAGGTTAGTAAACACCCAGTTACATATTGTCATTCGTATACCATTTCAGTTTAAAAAGTAAAACAAAAATTTTTAATAGTCAAAATACACCAGAATAATACATTTAAAATATTACACTGTAATAAAATATTTATTTTATTACTAGTCAATTAATCTTCGTAAGAGCATACAATACCTATCCACACCGATAGCCAAAGTTTATATTGTTCTGTGGATAATTTTTTTTTTTATTGAATTACTCATTACTAGAAATGGGAATTGTCCGAAAAAAAAAAAAAAAAAAAAAAAAAAAAAAACGAAAATTTTGGGAAGGAAACAAATTTTTTTTCGGTTTCTCCGAAGGGGTTTATTTCCGCCCGTAAAAAATGAAAATTTTGAAATTTCTAACATAACGTATTCACAGAAACTTATAATATTTATATTCCGATATTTTTTTCTTGAAATATTTTTTCATGTTCAGTATCTTACATTAAAACACTTATTCTGATAATGTTCATATTTCATAAACAAAGTTATATAATCAAATGGTAATCCTAAAATATTTAAGTATTATAATGACCTCCCTCCCTTCACATTAATTTGAAATTACTCGTTCTTTTCGAGTTCCTGTATATTTCAGTCTTTTATCTTGAATATATATCCCTAGACTTATCTAACTGTAGTATTTAAATGTGTGTGAATATTTAAGATATATATACACACACATATAATAAAATGCATGTAACATTTAAAAAAAAAAAACTGTGCAACTACTTTCTGTCAAAAAATTTACTTCACAATTAAGAAAATCAATTAATGATCAATTTAAATATTTCAAAATAAGACATGAATGAAATAGACAACCAATTAATTAACAATATTTAATAAATAAATATATGTATATTTTTCTAAGGGCGGATTGGAGCAAAAGTGATATTTTATAGTTTCAATTTTAATCTCCCCCCTTTGCCCCACTGCTTTCAACTATATTGTCATTTCCTCTCTTAGTCATAAATGCCTCTTTAAAAATTTGTTATTAAGCATGATGAAATTGAATGGTTCACATACCATTCATGCAATTTATTTTCCGAAAATACATATGTAAGAAAAGTATTGTAATGACAAAAATTTGTATGTTGTATCTATACGCTTTGAAGTTTCACGAATATTTTTTGTTGTTTTTACGATGATGCACGTTTGTATATGCATGTGAGTGAACAAGATATTGTTTAAATGCTTTCTTCGAATGAGCTAAAAGTTGATACCATATGTTATAGGTTACCATAGCACGAACTGTATACACCTTAGAAAATCCAGCACTTATGGTTTTTTACAGAGTCACAAAGATAATTTTTTTTATCATTATAGCCTAAGTATGATAGCAACTAAATGCTTTATTTGATTCAGCTGACAATTCATATACATGTTATAGGTCACCGTTGAATGAACTGTACAGATTTATTTTGGTGAATCTATCATTTATAGTTTCTTTACAGGGATACAAACAAAAATTCTGTAACATTAGGGCCTATAATCTAAAATTTAAAGTGTGATAGCGTTTAAATACCTCATTTGATTGAACTTCAAATTTATTACAAATGTTGTAGGTCTATGTGGCAGAAGTTGGTCTTGTCTATTTTATTGTTTTTAAAGATTTAGGTGTAGCATTAAATAACTTAATTATTTTTTTTTACTCTCTCTCAATATTCATTATGATAATGTAATAATAGTTCTCAACAGATTTACTTTGTTACATTTGCAAATTATACATAACTAATGCGATTAATATTTTCTTTGATTTTTTTTTTTTTTTTTTTTTTTTCGTTATTAAAATATTACACTTTTTATTAATCAAATTATCAATTTTTAATAAAAATATTTCTATTGCTAAATTGCTAATTCAAAGTTTTAAGTACAATTTACTGCTTTAACAGAATAATTTTATCTATTGAATATGCACAGTTCAACAGATTTTATTTTGTCCAGTTTCATGTTTGTTTTTTTTCCCAAAAATTTTGTCCAGTGTCCCGGACTTTTGACAAAAAAGTGACAAAATAACAACCCTGATATTTATGTATGTTTGTTGTAAATTAGATAAAAGTGTGATTTTAAATAGTATTTTGAATTTTTTCTCAGGTTTTCTCAAGTGGGTTTTATTTAAAAAAAAAAAAACCTCACCCAGGTTTTTTTCGGGTCAGACAAAAGCAAGCCAATCCTGTCCAGAAGGCCTCTATGCACCCATATGTCAGTTTTTATACTTCTGCATTCAGCGGGGGCCGAACACATACATGACCAGGCAGACAAACCTTTCTTGTTATTATTACAGATTTTGGTGTTTATTTGTTATAGGAAAAACGATTGTAATACTACTATTGAATTATTACACTTAGATTTGTGTGATAATATCAAATAACCAATTAACCACACAAACAAGGGATATCTGTTACTAGGTGACACTAAATGTTTGTGGAAATTCATAAAACCATTACAATGAATGTGTGTGTGTGGGGGGGGGGATTGTAAATGAATATTTTATAAATTCTATTAAAAAACAATTTTCAGTTGGTATAAGAAAGGGTAATTAGCATTTTAAAAAAGTAGTTTTTACAAATAAAAAATAAAAATTGTTATAAATTATTTCATTATTATTTATTTATTATTATTTTTTTTGGGGGCCCATTGGGCTGACAGCAGACTTCCACAGAGAAATATCGCTTAAAATTTGTAATTCAAGAAAAATTAAAAAAATATTTGAATATTTCAGCATATTATTCATCTGTATTTTTGTAACTCTGAATAATAAAAACTATTTTATTTGAATTTATCATTCTAATTATCGTAATTCTTTCTAGTATCTCTTCAATGATTTGTTATTTGGATTTCCTACAGCATGTTCCTTGTTGAAAATGTTATAAATTGCACATTATTTGCATACTGGGACTCTTCCATACCCTACGATCGCGGAGCATCAAATAAAATTAAAAGCACAGCAAATAAATTAGGCATTAATGTCCCTATAAAACCTAACCCAAATATTTTTCAACTAATACGCAATGATAAAGACCCCATCCCCCCTTTGGAAACTGCTGGAATTTATCAAATACCGTACATAAATAAACAAGAAAATAAACCAGGTTCATACATCGGCGTAACGAAAAGAAAGATTAAAACTAGACTCAAAGAACACAAAAATGACATCAAAATAGGAAATATAAATACAGCTTTAGCCAAAACTTTCGAAAATGAAGAAATTACAACCCAGCAAAACCTCAGATGCCGGCCAGCATGAGGCCAAGTGCTGGTTGCCAGCAGTAGTTGCAGCTGGCCCGTCGGTGGCAAAAGTTAACGGTACCGCAGGGAATATGTTACGCCGGCCGTCAGTAGGCCATATTCAATCGATCCACTGTTGGCAGCCTGCAGTAAGTTAAAAATAAGTTAGTGGGCCAGTGAACGGATCGCTGCTAGCAGCTCGCAGTATGATGAAAATAGGTAATGGGCCACTGTTAGTAACCGACATTAGGTTGGAAATTGTTAGTGGGCCAGTGTTGGGCTACCTGGTGGCAAACATAATTTTTGTATGTTATTGCTGGCAGCCTGCAGTGGGCCAGCTGTGGCAAACATAAAAAATTATATTACTGCCGGCAGTCTTTATTGGTCCTTTATATTTTCCCATTAAAGGCCCGCTTCACTCGCCGGAAGCCGAAGCCGAAGCCGATGTTATTCTTTGGGAAATTTTCTTTAGAAATAACTTATTAACTAATACATATTTTTAAATTCTGTTTTCATATTCTGAAAATTCCCAGCTGTTAAATTGACGGACCTTTTTTTAAAAAAAATATTTTTTTTATTTTTTTATATTTTATTCTGAAGCTGCAAAATACGAATTTTCAATATGTGAAATTTTTCATTTTGCAAATTCAAAATAAAATATTAAAAATTAAAAAAATACATTTTTAAAAAAGGTGCGTCAATTTAACAGTAAGGAGTTTTCTGAATGTGAAAGCAGAATTTAAAAATACGTATTAGTTAATAAGTTATTTGTAAAGAAAATTTCCCATAGAATAACATTGCCTCGGACTTCCGGAGATGGTAAGGGAAGAGGGCCGTTAATAGGCCAGCAGTGATTTAGTTATAGCTAATATATTTATTTTATTGGTGATACCTTTAATTTTATTAGTACTTTTTTCTTTTTCTTTCTTTTCTTTTTTTTCCTCTCTCTTTTTTCTGATGAAGTAGCAGCCAGTTTTTTCTGTGCATCCAATATTTAATTTGATTTTGTACATATTCATTTTTAAATACTATTTACAAGTATTTAATTCATACACTACGGTTGTAAATTCAGGATTTCTAGTGCAGCATATAGGAAATATTCAGTTGATCCATTTTCCTTACGATAAAAGTTTAATTTTTTGTTTTCAGTGCAAATATTTCTCTATATTACATTTTTTGGAATAAAGGAGATTATGTTTTTTTTTTTTTTTTTTTTAAGTGTTCAAATTTCAATATGTTTAACTTTGTTACGCTATTTGATATAAATAAATGTAACTTTACATGTGAAAATTATAGAATATTGAAACAAAAATTGTTATAAAGAGAGCATTGTAAAAAACACCATAAACTAAAAATAAATAAATAAATAAATAAATAATAAAAAAAGCAGCAATTGTTTCCGGTTGAAATAGCACGAAGACCCTTCATCAGGCGAAACAAAGTGGGCACGAGTGCAGCAAAAGTATTTTGCTGCAATCGTGCTTTTTGTTAAACTCACGAAGGGATGTGTTATGATTTCAACCTAAAAGAACTGATGCATTTATTTTTTTTGGGGGGGAGAGGGCAATGACTATGTTTATTTACAAATTTTTCTATTTATTACTACAGCACAAAATCTCAAATCCGGAATCGTCCGGACCGTGGCCTTTCGGGATTTCGGACTTTTCCGGATTTTAGGTCACTTTCTGATTTACGGCAACAAGAAAACGGACATCTTCATTCCGAACGCCCTTTTAGTTAATAACTTGCTTGCGCCGTCCGAGGGTGCGATTTCTTAAGAAATTGGAGTATACTCTCAAGTAACATGTACAATACTTCGAATAAACACCATAAACTTTTGCAAACAAAACGCAGGCAGCAACGCTTGCGCTTTGTTTGCTGCACTCGTGCCTACTTAGTTTGCCCGATGAAGGATCATGTTTTCTTTCTATCCGAAACGATTGTTGCGAGCTCTTACATTTTATGGTGTTTACTCTTATTACTTTTAAACACCAATTCTGTGGTGCTTTTTTATTATAATTCTCAAGTATCCAGAAAATCTTGAATATTTTTCTTTTCCCCTACATCAAATGGTACCCAATTGATATTTTTTTTCCTTCTTTTTAAAACAGCAGGCAGATGATCAAGCTTTCTTTTTTTCTCTCTGTGTTTATCTTCAAAGTCTCACATTTGAAACCACAGAAATTATCACTGAGAAATGTAATCGGCCATTTAGAATTAATTATCACAGCTGTCAAACTTAACCAGGCCGCCACAAAGAACATTTTCGCGTTGTTGATAGTCCAATCTTTACTCTCTCCCCAACTCTCTTCAATGTCCTTGAGTGAATAATTTTCCGACGTGCGATACAGATGATTTTGCAGTTTTATACAGATGACGTTATTTGAACTTTAAGCGAATATTCAGCATTTGATTTGACCTGTGCTAATTTATTTTCATTAGGTTTGGAAAGCAGATTCTGTAAATGTTTAGGGCAGTGTGTTAAGTAGATCGAGAAAAAAAAGGTAAAAGAAGAAGGGAATACAATTTCAGCTGAAAAAAAAAAAAAAAAAAAAAATATATATATATATATATATATATATGTATCGTTCGGTTGAGTAAAGAGATAACGGAATTAGGGAGAAAAAGGAGAGTGCATTTGTCTTTGTAGTTGTAAATATTTGAGAAATTTAACCGCCAATTACCTATTTTAAAAATATTTTTAGAATTCCATAAACTCATGTATGTTATACAGGGTTTCGAGATTTACTATAGGACGCTTGCCATAAAAAGTTGTACAGGTAACACAAATGGTTTCAGTATAAAAATTCATAAAATAATTTGGATACATTACAGTCTAAGAGACATTTCTTATCAGCTCACGTAAAAATCTTTATACAACGCTAAAATACAGATCAACATAAATTTTATAGATGCAATAAGAAATGGTTCCGATCAAAAATGATAAAATAAATATTTGTGGTTCATTTAATAGTGATGCTCAAAAATATTCTTATACGTTACGGGAAATTGACGGGAAAAGTATTTCAGTTTCGTAAAAGTGAAATTATTTTTCTCACTTGCATTTAAAAAATAATAATTAATAAATAAAATAAAACAGTTTGTTATGGCTACCACTTTTTTTTTTTTTTTTTTTTTTCTTTTCCTATAATAGTTTATAGAAATTACATATTAAAATTATTATTTATGAAAATTATTTTCTATGATGGAGGGTTTTGAGATTCCTGAACACGATTTGACCATTTTTAGAAAGTTTCACTCTGTAAGTGTGTATAAAAAAATTGTGGACGCTGTATCTCACGAACCAATGGACGAAATCTAACCAAACTTGATTAAAATCGTTCCCGATTACATTTGTGGATCATTCACTCAACACATGGCTCTATATTTCTACTTCTTCGTAATTTTCAATTTGACACAGTATAGGAAGAAATTTTATAGAAATGATTTCAAATAAATGATAATTATTTTTTTAATTTTTATTATGAATTTAAAAATAAATATTTAAATAATTAACAACAAACCAGGAAATTTTTTTTGTATAAGTTGAAGAATCGCTCGCCCTTCCCCATGAGGGGATAAATTTTCAATGCTGGTATTTTTCAAATGAAACTCATCAATAACTTTCAAGTAAAAGACTGAATTAAATTTGTGGAAAATTAAAGCAAAGTTATAAATTATTTTCAAAAAAAAAGAAAAAAAAAAAAACAAGAAGAAGAAAACATTTTTTCAGAAGTTGGTACAAAAATGATTATTATTATTATTATTATTATTATTATTATTATTGAGAAACACTGTTCTAAAATGAAAATCGTTTGCATGCATTCAGGAAAATGATTTTAACAAATTATTTGCACTACGCAAATTTGCATAATAAAAAATATAGAAGAAAATTTTGTGGTACCACATCATACTAGTTTTTTTTCAAAAATTAAAAAATCAATAAATTTGCTTTAAAATATCACAGATGTATAATATAATCGTTCGTTTATAGATACTGGCGAATTCTTTTCAAGAATACCCATAATGGAAATTTACTCTATCTGGGTATACTTCTCCCACAGGTGTGAAGGAAGCGATGCTTGTACATAAAAAATAAAAAAAAAAAAAAAAAAAAACGCGGAAGAAGTAAACTTTATAGACTACTATCACTTTCATAAAATTTAAGACACAAAGAGACAGACAGACAATTTTCAAATTATGTTCATCAAAAAACCCAAAACGTGTAAAATCTATCGAAAACCGGATGTCGAAAATTTTCCCGAATCTAATGCTTTCTTCTTAACTACACTGAAGGAAGAAAAAATAAATAAAACATACACTATAAATACTTATAATTGTTCTAATAACTTTCTTCCGTCCATATAGTATAAATATATAAATTAAGATCCATAATTTTTATTTTACTAAATCAATTAAAATAATAATAACAATAATATAATACTAGAAAGTTAGTGACTATCATAATTTACTGAAACGGATCAACTGGATATTTGTTATATATTTCTAGAAATCCTTTTGTTATAACAATGGCTTTAGAGTCAAACATTTAAAAAAAAATATTATTTAAAAATAATACAAAAACAAATTAATAATTGAATTACTTACTCATATATTCTTTTGACGAGATTTTCAATCTCGCACCCGCAGACTACAGCAACGAACAAGAACTTCGTATGAAATGGCGGACAGCGAGGGAATTTCAAATCAACAGGAAAAGAATCACAGCGCCCTCTATGTATACAAATCGGTTATGGTCTAATAATTTGTGGCCACAACATGAAAAACATGATGTTGGCCGTGTGGTGATAGCCTGCATAAGGCCAACTGTGTTAATGCCACTTCTGGGCCACCGACCATTTTTCTTTAGGCTTCCATGACTGCTGGCAGCCACAAACGGCCCGCTACTGGAGTTATATGGGGCAACCGGCAACTGATGGCAAGTGCAGGATGCCAGCAGTAGGCCATAACGAGCCCACCAGTATAAGTTTTGCTGGGAATAAATTTTGAAAAAACCAGAAAGATAGCTAACTACAATAACCATAATTACGCGATGTTTAGAGAAGCAATAGAAATTGCAACCACACCGGATGTTTGTAATGATAGTGACGCAATGGCTCCAAACCAGATGCGGAATCAGCTGATAGAATCAATAAAAGACCACAACTTGAAGAGATCCAGCACAGATGGTCGTTTGAAAAGGTCTGGGCGCCCAAATGAAAATATTCACGAAACATGAGGTACATTTAAAAGGTTTCTTATTTAATTAAATCATGTGTCAAGTACTTCATTTTAATTTAAATTTAATTTATTGTATAATAATTTTAATTTGTAATTTCAATGGTAAATTTCCCCCTTGCTGCAAATATTCATGTTATAGAATTTTTTACTTCTATAGCCCCTCAGAAGATAATTAACCGTAAAAATAATCCTTTTCTCCCCTACAAAGCTAATTTACATCCAGATAATTAACAAAAATAGGGAGGCGTCCCCTCAAAAAAGTGGGTGTAGGGCAAAATGGAATTATGAAGTCACTTTACATAAGAATTTGCAAAAAATTGTGTTAGGGTGATTTTCATACAAAGCAGTGTAATTATAAATTATAATAAATCTATTTATTAAAATACATGATTTAAGTATTTCAAGTACCATTGTAAAAATATTTTCAGATTTCTACAAAAATTCTGAGTCTTTTCTTTAATATCTACAGGCAGTTCATAAATATTAAATGGATAAATAAGCTTCTATATGAAATCTTCTGTAATGCCAAGTCCCCGTAAACTGTAATAAAGTAAAATAGCGAAACATTTTTTTTTTTTTTTTAGTATTATTATTTTTAATATTGATAGTTTTCAAGAAATTTCTTAATGTTATATTTCAGTGCATGTGTTTGGAATTTTCATAACTCTAACAAGGAAATATTCAAGAGGTGTCGTCTTCAAAAAATATTGAGAAAAATATATGTGATTCTACTATTCATAAAACAACAGAAAGCGAAAAAATTATCGACTGAAATGAATTACAGCGACCACATAAAATTATCAAAATTAAGTATATTTATCGATTTCACGGTATTAAGTGATTGATTTTGAGCACTTGGCGGAGAATCAAAACACAGTTCTGTTCTTACACAGCAATCTCGTTGCCAGCGAATTTATTGCCTAGCAGTGCTAAATCGTTGAGAATGTTTAATTTTGATAATTTTTTGTGGTCGCTGTAATTCATTTCAGCCGACAATTTTTTCACTTTCTGGTGTTTTATGAAGAGTAGAATCACATATATATTTTTTCACTATTTTTTAAAGACGACACCTTTGGAATGTTTCCTTGTAAGACAGTAATCTACAAAAAAGAAATATATATATATATATATATAATATATATGCATAGAATCCACTATTTTTTAAAGATTATTCGGTAGTTCTTATTTTCAGGATCGAGATTGTTCAGCCGATTTCAGCTTTTATGTACGTTTAGCTTTTCAGCATTTAAAAAAATTTTTAAGTTTTTTTTATGTGCTTTTGTTCTTTTTTTAAACATTGAAGATAAATATAAATATTTATTTCTCTCATATAATAGATTTTGCCATCAAAATTCTAGTATTTCATTTCAACTTCTTACCTTTAAGTGTACAGTTTCAGCATTTTTGTATTTTTGTTAATCTCATCCCTGTATTTTATTTATTAATTAATAATTTATTATATTTTGAAAGAGAACACAAAGTATGTTAGCGGCAAGCCATTTTTACTACAATGAAAAGCTTTTATACCAAAGTGTTTATTTTAGTTGTATCTACATGTTATATTATATAATAGAAGTACTAGCTGTTATCTGGTGATATTATTTACTATAAAATACAGTGGCGGATTTAAGGGGGGGGGGGCTAGGGGGCTGAAGCCCCCCCCCCCCCCAAAAAAAAAAAATAAAAAAAACACTGACATTCACAATTGAATATTGCAATTGAAAATTTTTTATTGGTCTAGAATAACACTTTGAAAAATCTTAGCCCCCCCCAAAAGTCAAGTTCTGGATCCGCCACTGATAAAATATATTTTTTGTTCAACCCATTAGCTAGCCCTCACTCTCAAAGCGCTTATTGTCTTCTTTTATTGGTGAAAACACGTAGTATACACATTAAAAATTTTTAATAATGCTACAAATCTCGCCAAGCAGACTTCATTGATGACAACACACAATATACACATTAAAACTTTTTAATAAATATTAGTTCTAAGAATTTTTTACATTGGAGGCACAAACATTTACATATCATTTAAATTTTTTTCAAATGGGTCTTTTGTCTCCCTTTGGAGATGATTTTATATCTGTCGTCCTTAGCAAAAAATAAAAAAATCACCAAGTTATTTGGGAACATATTTAATTCCTTTAAAAAATCATAGTTAATTTAACCCGATCAGGATTCCGTATTTTTCGTAACCATGTCAGTTTATCATGGATCACTCAAGACCAGAGCAATGTTAGAATGTGTAATTTTTAATGAAAAAAATGTTATAAAAATTTTGAACACTCTTGAATACTTCTAATTTAAGGGTGGACAATGAGTATTACGAAAGAAATGTAATCAAATACTTTATTTTTCAACAGAAATATGTCCATTTCTGTAAAATGCAAGCATTTACTAAAAATTTATAATTTTTGGCCAAATTGACATATTTAAAAGAAATTCAAATTGCATAATAAAGTTTAAGAATGGTACTTTTATGAAAAAAGTCATGGGCACAATAGATAGGTATTTCTTCTATACGTGGATTCTGATGGATGATATATAAGAAAAATGGTTTGGATCTCCAACGACCCACAATAACCTGATCGGGTTAATAACGTTTATTAAAAGAGCAGTCAATAATGTGAAACAATATTTTGAAAAAATATGTATTGCAAAAATATAAATCTAGCATGTATATTTTCGTATTATGTTTTTGATCGCCAAGGACGACATATATCAAATTTATGCTGATTCTTCTTCTGTTCTGGACGAATCACAAATTGCATTGGTTTTCATCCATTTTCGACATATTAGAGAAAAACGTGATTGATAAGAAATAGCTGCAACTTGAAAATGTACAGTCGGTAACAAATATGTCTGAACACTAGCAAAAATTAAAAAAAAAAACTATGCTTAATGCAGTTTTGCTAAATAAATCCTTGTCGAACCCTGTTCTTAGACTGACTAAGAACCGGATTCAACAAGGATTTATTTAGCAAAACAGTATTAAGTGTACTTTTTTTATATAAGAATTTTTGCTAGTGTTCGGACACTTTTGTTACCGACTGTAGCAGTAAAAGGTTACGAGCAGGGATATTTCAAAGGGCATCGATTGTATCATTTTTGGCAACTTTATCGCCAAATTTTTTTTAATTTAGAAATATATATCTATGGTGATTGGTGATTGGTGATTGGGTATTACGTCGCACTAATGCTGCGGAGATGGGCAATTGGCGACCAATATATATCTATGAAAATAAGCATTAAAATATTTGACATTTTTTGACTTTAAATCAGGAACAAATTGAGGTGGGAAAGGATTGATTCTTCGATTGAACTGTGAGTATATGCTTCAGTGGCGTAGCGTGACATTTGAATCTGGGCATGCTCTGAAACCAACTATGGAAGGAACACTACTGATCAAGATGATATCATTTCATCAAATTTAAGCTTGGATTTTTCCAGTTTCTTGGTTGGTTGGTAGAATTGAAGTCCGATTGACTACACTTGGGTCCTAGGCCTATGGGTGGAATGCCGTGCGTCGTGGGTCTTTCTAAGGCGTCCTAGCCTTATTTACGCGTCTTTCGGAGAAAACCATGGAACCCAACACTTCCCATCTACCAATTTTGAAAACAGAACCGTTCGGCCGCTGGTGGGCCTCCAATTTCTTGGAATCGTATATAAAATTTTATAGGCAAATTTTGTCGCTTTAACTTTATATCATATATCTAAAGGACTCTTATATTAATTTATTGAAGGCCGATTTGGTCGCTTTATTGATCGCTGTATTTAAATGAATTTTCAAAGAAATTTAATCCCAATTTTTTATATCACTTTAGAAAGAAAAGAGAAAAAAAAAAAAAAGAAAGAAAAAATAGTGAGAACAGGGAAGAAAAAATCCACTGAAATTGCTGAAAACTTGGCTTCAGGTGTTCGCTGCTTTCTGCTGTGTCTTCCATGACCGCACTATGTAAGATTGGGGACCCCAATGCTAGTGGCAGTGCCTTAAGCGAGCGTTTCAATGTAGGTGCTTGTCTGACTTCTGATAGTTCTTACACAAGAAGTTAATTGTTACAAATTTTAATAAAGTTAAAAATTTAATAAGTTTAATTCTTTCTATCATATTACCATTTGACTTCGATAGAAACAATACATTAAAAATAATAAACATTGCTCTTCAAAAGGGGGTATTACGTCTTTACATAAACAATTTTTTTTGAAAACGCAATTATTATGTGTATTAAAAAAAAAGAAAGAAAAAGAAACAGTATTAAAATTTTATCATATAAAAACTATTTGATCGCATGACTTAATGCGAAAGAAGGAAAAATAAATAGAATAGCGATCTTTTCTAAGAAACGCAGATGGATGACACGCAATTTAAATAAAATTTAAGAAAATAAAGCAGAAAAATTAACGGAACATTCCAAAATAAATAAATTAATAAAATAATTAATTTAAGAAATTCAGATTTGAAAATAAGGAAAGAAAATAAACACACACACACACACAAAAAAAAAAAAAAAGAAAATAAAGAAAGTAAAAATAAAGAAAGAAAAAAATTCTATGCACACCTGCAAGATCAAAGCTACGCATCTGCCAATTTTTTTTTAATTTGCGATCAGTGGCCTGACCTTCATAGCGCATACAGGCACACATGAAGACATTTTGTTTTATTCATATTATTGAATAAACAAAATTTGTACATACTTTTATTTCTGGCGGAAGTCTTCGCTTAGAATAAGTTATTTAGTATGCTTTTCTTTAAAAATCAATGAAATAAGTTATTTAGATTTATAATAATAATAAATAAATAAATAAAAGCAACTTTTCTGGCACATAAAACAACTTTTGGAAATTTATCCAAATTTTATTTTGCAATTTAATCATCATTTTCAAATCAATTCTTTTTTTTTTTTTTTTTTTCATTATTGTAAAATAAAGTACAAGTTTTAATTTATCAATCAGTCGGAAAAGCCAGCTCTCCTCTATGCGAACACCTCTACCAAATGTAACAAAATCCCTACGCTTTAAAAAATAACCCAAAACTCCAGAACATGCTCTCCTAGGGTAGCATGCCTTGGGTCGTTTATACAGTCGGTAACAAAAGTGTCCGAACACTAGCAAAAATTCCTATGTAAAAAAAGTGCACTCCATACGGTTCTGTTAAATAAATCCTTATCGAATCACGTTCTTAGACTGACTAAGACCAGGTTTCGACAAGGATTTATTTAACAAAACCGTATGAAGTGTACTTTTTTTCCATAGGAATTTTTGCTAGTGTTCGGACACTTTTGTTACCGACTGTACAGCGGAACTTTCCTTGTAGTTTATACGAGTGAAAATTAGAGGGACGTTGAATATTCCCTCAAATAGCAAAAAATCCCTATATCAGGGCATGCTTTACAAAAGCAGCATGACCTGAGCAATAACCGGTCAGCAGGAGAAGAGAAGGGCGGTATCTCAGGGACGATACTGGTCAGCAGATGTCTCCTAAACAAAGCGGGAGGGAAGTAACGACAATACTAAGAAAAAAAAAACACTCGGATTTATCCAGGAATAATGTAATAAAATCAATTTCCTTTCACTATAAATTTTCAAAACTGAATGACGGATAATGTATAGATGGAAGCGAGTGTTTAACAAAATTAGTTCAAATAATTTATTTTTAAATAAATTCTGCTTAAAGTTTAGACAGTTTTCAGTGGGTATGCGGTGCATGCCTAGCATACCCAGAGAATACGCCACTGATATGCTTTTAAACTAATCAAATTAATATTAAAATAGTACAGCTTCAATTATTTTTATTCATTAACTAAGGTGTGACAGATATTATATGAAATATTCAAGAATACTTTAAATAACCAAATTAGAGATGTGAGGTGAGAATATTCTCCAAGAACGAAACTATTCTGATAATATTATCTGAAGCTTCAATATCGGAAAATAATCGAGAATATTCTTTTTATTTTTAAATACATAAAATTTTTCATGTTTATGACTTAAATTACAATATTTATTCATAATTATTCAGTTTGACATGCATAACTAAAATAAACAAGCCATATACTATATTCTCTTTACAATTGCAGAATATTCTCCGATAAGTTCCCCAAAGCAATTTTTTCTAAATGTTCATTACGTATTTAAGACAAAAAGTTCTTGTCAGAAATTAATGATTAACACAGATCTACATCTAAAAATTTGATTTAATAATTTTGTCTGATCTTTGTTTTTTGGTGTGCTGATCGAAAATGAAGCCAATTTTTCTCTATCAAACACAGATTTTTGTCAATACAGGATGTCTACAGACACAATTTTTTACACAACTCTTCCTTCAACATAATTATGTAAAAACTTTTATAGTACGTTTCCATGATTAATTAAAATTAATCATGGAAACATACATTTTCATGTCTACCAACATGAAATTCTGTCAGTAGAGCTTGTATTGACAAAAATCTGTGCATGATAAAGAAGAACTGGCTTCATTTTTTGTTTCATCTCAAAAAAAAAAAAAAAAAAAAAAAAAAAAAAACATTTGTAGCAATTAAAATTATCAAATCAAATTTTGCCAACGTTAATTCTGTAGATCTGTTTAATTAGTCATATTAAAATACTATCTTAATTTTTTTAATGCCTAAAGATTTCTATTATAACTAAACCATCATTAAAACTTGAAATAAAAACAGAATATTCTATTTATATATAAAGATTTTCAAAAAAAAAAAAAAAAAAATACTTGTAGGTTTGCTTAAGAAATCTGATTCACATAATTTACACATAAACTATATGTTTATTATCTTAAGTTATTTAATTAATCAATAACTTAATAGTGTGCAGTGGATGAAAATTAATTTGCTTGAAAATCTCTGAATCAAAGCCTGTAGTTTATACATAAAATTTTAAATTGTGCAAGAAAGTTAGCAGATTTAAATTATACAATATTTTATAATAAATAATCAAATATATTTTATTCAAATTAAAAACTGAAGTAACAAATAGCTTTAAAATGAAATTTTATTTTGTAATTGGTTACTTGTTACACAAAATTTAGAATCAAAATTAACAGTCACCTCCATTTTCCAATGAAAGATCAATTAAACTTAATTGCAGACAACTCATCCAGTTCTTTATCATCAACATTACTATCTTTAAGCTAAATTGTTTTGTTTTTCTCTTTGGCTTTGAAAAATTTAAGCTCTTATTAATTTCAGCTCTATGTCAAATTGACACTTCAAACAGACAAATGATTTCTTTCTGAATGGTGAACAACCAACCGCATATGTTTACTATTTAAGTAGGTGTTTTATAAATTCATTTTCATCTCATGCAGCATTCAGATAAGTGTAAAACAGTGTAAATAAACACAAACAATCAGTAATATATTTCTTTAAATGTCACCTTTTAAAAATAGTGTCTTTAATGAAATTTTAAAAAATATAACATTCAGTGCTTTGTCACTTTATTATTTGGGTTATCACTAGATTTTATGTTCAATAATTTTATAAATTGAAGTTGCATTGCTAATTTTATTAAACAAGATTCAAAATTTGTGTTAACATATAAAATCAAAATAAAATGTAGACTATAGATGATATATCAATAAGAAGTCATTATTTATTTATATAAAAATGCGTAAAAATTGTAAAAACGAATTCCAGTTATGAAGGTTGATCTGTATGTTGACTAGTGTTAATATTCTGATCAATTCCACGCTTATTTTCTCGATCATTAAATGCACTTTACAAATCTTTCTTTAGGCTACATTCAACAAGCCACACAAAAATATTCTTGTAAATTTTGAAAGCCTTAAAATCTTGCACATCGCATACATTCCATACACTATATACATTTCACACTGTCCATATAACTAACATCAAGAAATTCATTTTGATTTCAAGAAAATCATTCTTCTTTCATCAAATAGGGGTCAAAATTCCTTGATCTTTTCAAGATATTTTGCTTTAGCTTCAATAATTAATGAATGAAAATAACAAGAAGCCATTTTTAAACAAACGCACACAAAAACAGCACGGTAAACAGCAATATCCAAGGCATGGTCCAAGGCCATGGCAACCAGGACTGGAGGGCAATCTGTCCACGTTGCCATGCTGCCATCAGCTGATTGCAACTGCTCTATCTCCGTTTAACCGCAGCTTGGTGGGAACGGCCCTGAAATTGTTGCGTTTGGAATGAAACATTCTGGGCGATCACAAATTTCGGATATGTGTTCACTCGCTTGCGAGCGAGCGAGCGTTGCAGTCTGGATGTAACTGCTATATAATTGCAAACATCAGAAAATGCACATGTGCGAAGGAATTTGTGAATAACGCCAACATACATTTGTAATGCGAGTAAAACGGACAAAACAATAAGCGGTACACCTCCGACTAGAATGTATATATGTACATTGTCTAATGTTCTTCCGTAATTATGCAACTTAACCTGAAGTAACAACTAACAATTTTAATATGGATCTCCATATTCATTCGGCAGAGAAACCCCATAAATGTGAAGTATGTTTAAAATCGTTTTCAAAATTTGGACAGTTAAAAAAACATCTTTTGTGTCATACTGGATTGAAACCTCGTAAATGTGAAATGTGTTTAAAATCATTTTCGCGAGTTGAACATCTAACAAGACATGTTTTATGTCATACTGGAGAGAAACGTCTTAATTGTGAAAGGTGTTTAAAATCATTTTCGCAAAATGGAGATCTAAAAAGGCATTTTTTGTGTCATACTGGAGAGAAACCTCATAAATGTGAAATGTGTTCAAAATCATTTTCACGTCTTAGAAATCTAAAAACACATCTTCTGAATCACACTGAAGAGAAGCCTCATAAATGTGAAACGTGTTCAAAATCGTTTTCACGAGTTGAATCTCTGAAAAGACATATTTTGTGTCACACTGTAGAGAAACCTCATAAATGTGAAATGTGTTCAAAATCATTTTCACGACTTGGATATCTAAAAAGTCATATTTTGTCTTATACTGAAGAGAAACTTCATTAATGTGAAATCTGTTTAAAATAATTTTCGCTAGTTGGAAGTTTGAAAATACATCTTTTTTTTAACCATATGCTTGTTCTGAATAGGAAAAATAATTTTCAACTAAGCAATGTTTAAACACACATTTCCTATCCCATGCAGAAAACTCATTCTAATGTGACGTATGTTTAAAAGGATAACCAGAGGTAAAACTTTTCAAAGAATGCTGTTTTAAACACAAACATGAACAACAGAAATTGAACTCGTCTCCTGATTGTAGGGGAACCAGGGGCAAAGTGAAATAGTGGGGCAAAGTGAAACGGTTAAATAGTTGTTCTGTATGCAGTGCTATCTAGCTGCCGATATTTTAATTATTTTGTTTCCCATCTAGTTGCTTAGTATCAGTCAGAAAATTTTACAAATATCAATTACATATGATGGTAGTAGCCATTTTCCAAACTGAGTGGTTATATTGTAATATTATTTGGTAAGTAAATAACATTTTTTGATACTATATAATGACGAAGTTCTCATTATTAATATTTTAACTATTAATTAGATATTTCAGCTGCTCTGTGAAGTATTTGTTTATTTAATATTAGACTTACTTTTGGTTTGAATTTTGCATTAACATTTGTTATGCACATGCGGGGCAAAGTAAAAGGGGCAATGTGAAAAAGCTATTCAGAGATGGGGCAAAGTGAAGTACTCTATTTCATTTTGCCACTACAACATATTTATATTTTAAAAAGATGAAATCTTTGTGATGATAATAGTGAGACAGAAGATGAATTTCAGATTATAGAAGATGATTGTAGAAGACAAGGGTGAAATAAAGCTTGTTGACAAAAAAAAAGGAATTTAATGAAATAAACAATGGGGACTTTCTTTTATTTGAATTGCAGTCAGATAAAGACCAAGGAAATAGGAAGCAGTTTGTTGGCCAAGTGATTTCGGTTCCCTCGCAAGGTGGACCCCCCCTTTTTTTTTCAGTCAAGTTCATGCGGCCATATAGACAACAAAAATATATTTATGTGTGGCCTAGACCTGATGATATTAGTATTGTATACTTTAAAGAAATACTAGGAAAGTTGTGCAAAGTAAAAGAACTGAGACATGGACAAATTCGTTTCAGCATAACTTCAAAAGAACTGTAGAAGTTCATGTAATGAGAAAATATTTTTACATTTCACTTTGCCCCATGGCTGGGGCAAAGTGATAATTTTCTACTATCATGTTTCATCATAAATATACCACAGAAATTCAATAAGAAAATTTCAAGAAAATTTCTAGTAAAAACCAAAGGAATAATAAATTACATAGTGTAATCTTTCAAATAAATTTCGAATTTGTTCATTTATGAAATTGTCATTCTTTTTAAGTATTTCACAATGCCCCACGTTCCCCTAT